>JBBGZY010000708.1:920000-1497500 GCA_037952925.1 Lithobates clamitans
TACAGGATGTCCTGAGGCAGGCCAGGAAAGTCTGTGTGCATTTCCGCCGGTCATATAAAGCCAGTGCTCGGCTGGCAGACCTCCAAAAGGAATTTAACCTGCCCAAGAACCGCCTAATCTGTGACATGCCCACCAGGTGGAACTCAGCGTTGGCCATGCTGCAGCGGCTGCACACGCAGCAGAGGGCCATCAATGAGTACCTGTGCGACTATGGCACCAGGACAGGGTCAGGGGAGCTTGTTTTTTTTTTCCCCACGCCAGTGGGCCATGATCAGGGGTGCATGCACTGTCCTGTCACCATTTGAGGAGGCCATGAGGATGGTGAGCAGTGACAGTGCTTGTATCAGTGACACTGTCCCCCTTGTCCACCTGTTGGAGCACACGCTGTGTGGAATAATGGACAGGGCACTTGAGGCAGAACAGAGGCAGGAAGAGGAGGACTTCCTTAGCTCTCAAGGCCCCCTTTATCCAGACAGTGTTCCTGCGTGCCCGCCGATCACACAGGAGGAGGAGGAGGAGGAGGATTGTGTCAGTATGGAGGTGGAGTCTGGCACTCAGCATCAGCAGCAGTCTTTAAGGGATCAGTCCCAAGAAACACATGGACTTGTACGTGGCTGGGAGGAGGTGGCTGCGGACCATGTCGTCCTTGGTGACCCAGAGGACTCCGGACCAAATACCTCAGCAAACCAATACTGGCTGGCAACCCTCCTTGATCCACGTTACAAGGGTAAGGTTGCGGACCTTATCTTGCCATCGCAGAGGGAGCAGAGGATGAAACATCTTCGGGAGGCCTTGCAGAAAGGTCTGTGCAATACGTTCCCAGAGACTGGGAGGTTACAAACTCCTGTTTCTGGACAACGTGTTGCTGAGGCTTCGGTCAGTCAAAGAAGGAGAGATGGAGAAGGTGGCCGTCTGACCGATGAGTTCAGACAATTTTTTGGTCCGCAGCCCCAAGGTATGATCGGTTCCAGCAACCATCGCCAGCGTCTGTTTTACATGGTGCAGGAATACCTAGGGGCAAGATCTGACTTGGACACCTTTCCCACCAAAAACCCTCTGGGTTACTGGGTCTTGAGGATGGATCATTGGCCAGAGCTTGCACAGTATGCAATTGAGCTACTGGCCTGTCCTGCATCCAGCGTTCTTTCGGAACGCACATTCAGTGCTGCTGGAGGCTTTGTAACCGATCACAGGGTGCATCTGTCCACCGACTCGGTCGATGGACTGACTTTCATAAAAATGAATCAGTCTTGGATCACCACCAGCTACCAAGCACCTGATGCTGATGTAACCGAATATTTTTTTTTTTTAAATCTCAGATCCCTTCAAAGACTGCCTATGCGGATGCTGAGTGACTATCTTGAGTAATTATCCTCTTCCTCCTCAATGATCACGCTGATAGCTTGTAAGAACATCTGTGAGGGGTTGCAGTGTTGTGGCACCAGCACTAGTGCCTAAGGCCAAATTTTTCAGCCCCTGTTTAACAGGGGTGTGTAATTACAATTTTTGATGCAATACTTTGCAGCAGGGCTTGTTTCTGCGTTCCAACTAGAGTATTTGTGAGGATTTGCAGTGTTGTGGCACCAGCACCAGTGCCTAAGGCCCAATTTTTCAGCCCCTGTTCAACAGGGGCATGTAATTACAATTCTTGATCTAATATTTCACAGCAGGGCCCTGTGAGGGCTTACAGTGTTGTGGCCACAACAACACTTAAGGCCCAAATTTCTGCTGAGTATATAGGGCAGGCCCCTACTTTCAAACATCCAACTTACAAACGACTCCTACTTTCAAACGGAAGGAGACAACAGGAAGTGAGATGAAATCTACCCCTAGGAAGGGAAATTCTCTCCTGTAAGAGTTAATATGGGAAAAACGTTTCTCCTTTCCGCTGATGCTTTATCACCAATCCTTGTTTCACAAAAAAAAACAAATTTTCAAAAAACATTTGTCATTAGGACAAAAAGTGAGGTGAAATCTTCTGAAGAGGAGCACAGACAGCAAAACAAATGTCACAGGGGTGATAACCCTTCCCTATGTTTTCCAAAAAGCTTAAAATAGATTTTTTGGCTGGAACTAAACACGTTAAAAATGTACCAGTTCAAAATTACAAACAGATTCTACTTAACAACAAACCTACAGTCCCTGTCTTGTTTACCGCCTGTATACTGCTGTTCAGAGTATATAGGGCCTGGTGGCCCCATGCCATTCCTTTTTTTAATTTAGATGCGGGATTCCCCTTAATATCCATACAAGACCCAAAGGGCCTGGTAATGGACTAGGGGGTACCCATGCTGTTTCTCTCACTGATTTTCATCCATATTGCCAGGACCCGACATTACATTAAAGCCGCAAGCAGTTTTAAATGACTTTTTTTCCTTTTAAAAATTACATTTTGTGCAGGGACTGTTCTAAGCACAGGAAACATGCGCCACTTTACAGGCATACTATAGCCACCCCCCAGGTACGATATTTAAAGGAATATTTCACTTTTTTTTTAACTTTAAGCATCATTAAAATCACTGCTCCCGAAAAAACGGACGTTTTTAAACGTTTTTTTTTGCATTGATACATGTCCCCTGGGGCAGGACCCAGGTCCTCAAACCCTTTTTAGGACAATACCATGCAAATTAGCCTTTAAAATGAGCACTTTTGTTTTTGAACGTTCGAGTCCCATAGACGTCAATGGGGTTCTAACGTTCGTGCGTATTTTTGGTCCGTTCGCAGGTTCTGGTGCGAACCGAATCAAGAGATGTTCGGCTCATCCCTAGCCACTACCCATAAAGGATTATTTGTCACAGAATTAGCATTCCTGATGATTCCCTGTTCTTGAAAAATTCTTGAATAGTCATTGAAACAGATTCATCAGACTCTGGTGGTAATTTGTATGGCTTGGCAAATGGATGGTCCTTACCCTCAATGTTAACCTCAATACCTTTAAATAAACTAACCTCGTTCTTTTTCTGACTCCAAAGTTTTTTGTGTGACTGTACCATTTGTTTTATCTTCAAATTATCTCCTGTATCAGGCCATTTGTAATCAGTGTTAACTGCTTCTGTCAAACAGATGCTTCCCTCTTCTGAATATTCGGCTGGATCCATTACCACAGGCTTACGATTAGCTGAACCTTTCTAAATCACTCCATTGCCTAAATCAATTATCCACCCTCTTTGAAACAAAATATCTGTTCCGATTATATTCTCGGCTCCCTGGCAAAACCATATGTCAATTCTAGTTTGCAAACTGAAAAACTGGTAATTTCAAACCAGTGACACTGATCTGAGCTCCTGTGTCTAATAGAGTTCTCACCTTTTTGTCCACTAATTTTAGATTTTAAAGAAGACCGACCACTCTTCTCGTCTAGAAATAAGGGAGCTACATTATCTAAAGAGTGACATACTAATTATTTTTCCTCATTTGTCATGGGGAAGCCGATAATGGTTGTCTCCCATTGATTTCACTGGTTGAATGTGCATGCATATTCATACCAATCTCTCTTAGCTCTTTCCTCAGAGGAGTGTAAGGAGAAAAAGTCTTAACTTCTGCTGAAGGTGGGGCAGAAGGTTAAATGGATATCAATCCATTTTCTTTCCCAATGTTTTTCAACTCAATCTCTCTTAAATACTTCCTACACTGTGACTTATAATGACCTACTCTTTGACAGTAGAAACAAATAAGTGGCTTTTTATGATCAAACTGTCTTACCCTGTCATTCCTGAAGGGGGCAGCATCAGCTGCTTTAAACCTAGTCTGGGTGTCTCTTTCAAAATTGCTATTCTGAATGACAGATATCTTGGTTTTTAAATTACTCAGTTTTAATTGTCTTCTTATAATATCTATAACTGAAGCTGCCTCGTCTACATTTTCTTTTTGGCTAGCCAAGACCATCAATGCAGGATCTAAATATGTAAATTTTCAAACAAATGCCCTTATTAAAGCCGTATTTTCATCCTCCAATGCATATACCATCTTGAATGCCTTAGCAAATTTCTCTCTAAAATGAAAAGGGTCATCATGTATTGTAACTCTTAAGGAGTCCAATATTTCAGCTGTCCTGCGTTTCCTCCCCCATAATACACAGTAATAACTGACGCCATCTCTCAGATGCATCACTATGAACTTCAGCTCCATGATTATCAAGATATGGTGATTTTGATTAAACGCCTTGCGATAAAATTAGGTACCCATAAACAGAAAATTGTATTCCTTTTGATCATCACTCAAGTTGAAACGATCACAAAAAGTTTCAAAGACATTGTGAAACGCATCTGCTCTTAAATCATAATGATATCTTTCAAAATTTTCATCAACTGATCATGTATTTGCAACTTAAGCATAGACGCTCTATCTAATAACTTTTGTTTGGGTACGTCCGCGTCACTTGGCTCCTCCTCCACCTCAACAGAAACATCTGGTATGTAAGAAGCCTTTGCTATTTTTGACTGTTTTTTAATATACCTTGTCGTAAGCACCAAAATATGTTTTTGTTTTTTGAAATTGTAACATCACTCTCCCAAATGCTCAATAAAGTTACAAAAAAATTCACAGTTTGAACAACTAGGTTCAATAGATATATTCGCATCTGTTTGTATAATTTCTGAAACATTTTCAACTCCTGATTTGTTCACAACACAAATCATATGTTTTTCTGGCACATCATAAACCATTGAATTAAAAACCAAACATCAAACATCAATTTCAGCATTCGCCTGTAAACATTTTTCATACATTGATTTCCACAACATAGTATCAGACACATGATTCACTAACCCTTTTAAATTCCAATTTGCTTTCATTAGCTAGACAACACATTCCATGATTTCTACTCACCGAATATAGAACTCTTTCCCTTATGCGCTGATCTCAAATAACCGTCTTTCAAGACTTCTGATTTCCACACAAAATTCTCAGGTCTTCACAATCATCAATCGATTTGATTTTTCTTCTAGGTTTATTTAATAATTCAGAAGTTTTGATTTCAATACATCACTTTCTCCCCTCTGATCAAGGAAGGAAGTGGTAGAAAAAAAAAAAAACATGCTTTCTCTGTTCCAAGACTTCAGGGTCTGGCTCGAGCGACCACTCAGCTTCCTGAGTCTCCATGTGATCTCCCCAGGTCCACAATGACAGGGATGACCCCAAACAGATCCAATCCCTTAGTAAATAGCAAAACATAAAATAGTGTCGTGCTGCCCAAGATCTATCATATATACATGAATTTACATCCAATTCACATCCAATATGATACCGAATAATAAAATAAAACATGCATAAGTGCATAAAACAGTATAGACCCCCACAAATTATAGGGGAAATACTTAAGTGTCCGCACAAACTGTGCAATAAACAAAAGTAAAAGATAAATAAGTCGAAAACAAAAAAATCTTCTGTAGTGCAATGTGCTGATGTTTCGTCAGATTCAGCGACCCATCAGAATTTGTCTGTCCGATTTCTAAATACCTTATTTCACTATATAAGCTCCGTTTACTGTTAAAAAAAGGTGTGAAATGCAAGACTCCGGTGGATGTAACAAGATGTCCGCTTGCCTCCTTCTCACTGTATCCTTACTGTGGAGGAGTGCGGGATGTAGCAAGATGGTGGTGACGGAACGTCACTTCCGTTACAAATTCTGACGGGTCGCCTAATCTGATGAAACACCGAAATGTTCTTTGATAATATAGGTGATCACCCTCCTCCGTAAATAATAACATACGCTTCATCCAGTGTTATGTGGGTTTGCTCACCCTCACCTCTATATTGGACCTCAAAGTTTCCTAAGAGGTCAAAACAGCATAATCCATATATGAGCACGCAATTCAGATTTATCTTTAGTAATTACTTCTCCAGCAGACATCTTCCAAAACTCACAATCATAGGAATGGCATAAAATAGAAAGGAAGACTAATGCCCTGTACACACGATCGGACATTGATCGGACATTCCGACAACAAAATCCATGGATTTTTTCCGACGGATGTTGGCTCAAACTTGTTTTGCATACACAGTCACACAAAGTTGTCAGAAAATCCGATCGTTCTGAACTCGGTGAGGTAAAACACGTACGTCGGGACTATAAATGGGGCAGTAGCCAATAGCTTTCGTCTCCTAATTTATTCTGAGCATGCGTGGCACTTTGTGCGTTGGAATTGTCCACACACGGTCAGAATTTACGCAAACGGATTTTGTTGTCGGAAAATTTTATAGCCTGCTCTCAAACTTTGTGTGTTGGAAATTCAAATGGAAAAAGTCCGATGGAGCCCAAACACGGTCGGAATTTCCAACAACAAGCTCCGATCACACATATTCCGTCGGAAAGTCCGACCGTGTGTACAGGGCATAATTGTGCTCTCTGTATGCAGTTTATTACAGTAAAAAGGGTTAAAAACACACTTGCATAAAAGATATTTATTTTATTTTTATTTATTTTTATTTCAGGTACTTATATAGCGCCGTCAATTTACGCAGCGCTTTACATATACATTATACATTCACATCAGTCCCTACACCCTCAAGGAGCTTACAATCTAAGGTCCCTAACTCACATTCATACATACTAGGGCCAATTTAGACAGGATCCAATTATATATACAAATTGCATATAAAACTCAAAGATACTACAGCTCACCACCAGTTCCCAGATATAAAACATGATGGCAGTATCGGCAGGTTCCACTCCTATATGCATTGTGCATAAGCCATGTTGGGGGCGCAGCACGTATAGGAGTGCTAATTTATCATTCACTTTTGGTTATTGCATGGTGTGTGAGGACACTTAACTGTTTCCCCTATATTTTGTGGGGGTCTATACTAATTTATGCACTTTTTTATGCATGTTTTTCTTTTATTACATGTGAATATTCAGTGTCACATTGGATGTAAATTCATGTATATGATATATTGCGGGTAGTGCTGCACTATTTTATATTTTGCTATTTACAAGGGTGTTGTGGAATCATTGATTGGTGTATGCTTGCTACTCACTTTAGAGAGTTTACTGACTGTGCTGAGTGCTTGTTGTTTAGTTGTATAAAGCTCCAGTCTCCTAGCTGCTCTATCTTTTCTGCCATACTACCAGCTGCAAATTTGGGTGACCCTGGGTTGGTTCCCTGATCAGGTGCTTTCTCTTCAGAAACAGATGCCAGTTTACTAGTAGAGGGCTGTGTACTCAAATCCAGCTCTCTGGAGTTGACTTAACTGGGCTCTGTAGGTTAAGCATGTATTTGCAAATGTGTGCAAACTAAACCCCTGTTTTAAACGCATACTGTTAGACAGGATAATTACTGTTAGATAATACTGTTAGGCAGGCCGGTCAGTAAGTTGAGCCAGGAAATTCTTTGTTTTTGTTTTGAATGCGTTGCCCTTCCATGTGCTCCTTGCTGCAAAGGCCAGTTATAGATGAGGGCAGTGGCCATTTGTATGTACTGTTGTAATATTGGTGAGGGGACGCACTGGACACCTTTGCTGCCATTGTGCTATATGCTGGGTGTCCAGTGTGCCCCTGTGCCCTTAACCACTTGCCTACAGGGCACTTACACCCCCTTCCTACCCAGTCCATTGTTCAGCTTTCAGCGCTGTCGCACTTTGAATGACAATTGTGCGGTCATGCTACACTGTACCCAAATTCAATTTGTAGCATTTTCTTCACACAAATAGAGCTTTTTTTTGGTGGTATTTAATCACTGCTGGGTTTTTTATTCTTTACAAAAAAAGACCAAAAGTTTTAAACTATTTTTTTTTTACTTAGTTTCTGTCAGTAAATCTTGTAACTAAGTAATTTTTCTCCTTCACTGATGTGCGCTGATGAGGTGGCACTGATGGGCACTGATAGGCTGAACTGGTGGGCATTGATGAGGCGGCACTGATTAGGTGGCACTAATATGCCGCACTGATAGGCGGCACTGTTAGGTGGCACTGATGGGCACTAATAGGTGGCACTGATTGCCACTGATAGGCGAGACTGGTGGGCACGGATAGGCGGTACTGATGGGCACTGTTGGGTGGCACTGATGGGCGACACTGGGCATTGATGGACAGCAGTGATGGGCATTGATGGGCAGCACTGATAACCAGAACTGACTGGCATCACTAATGGGCACTGATTGGTGGCACTTGTGGGCACTGGTGGGCACTGATTGCTGGCACTGGTGGGCAATGATTGGTGACACTGTTGGGCACTATAATGTAATCAGGGCACTGAAGGTCAGTGCCCTGATTACATTGTTTGTTGCCCCCTGCAGGGAGATGCTGTTGACCGGCTCTCCCCGCCACACACTCTGTCATTGTAAGGCGAGGAAAGCCAATTACTGGCATCTCCGTGTTTACATGTGACCGGCTGTGATTGAACACAGCCAATCACATGGTTAAAGAGCAACGGACGTGGCTCTTTACAGAGATCGGGGTCGGGCCATGTCCTAGCAGCACGGCGCGGCTGAGCTCGCCATGCTGCACGCCCCCGTGGGCATGTGAGAGCGGCTATTCTAGGATGCTGTCATATGACAGTGTCCCAGAAAGAGAGCCGCACCGCCCTGCTGTCATTTGACGGTGGGCGGGCAGGAACTGGTTAAGGAGGGGTGAGCTCCCTCCAGGCTCACCTGCCCTCTACCTATCCATTTTAATGCATGTGCTTCCACTGTGGAGTCTCTCAAAATTTAAAGTTAGGACTACAGATACTGGGGTGCCCTGACAAATGAAAGCCCTGTTTTTAACGCATACTGTTAGGATCATTCGGTTGGTTGCAAGCTAGTCGGTAAGTTGAGCCAGGACTTCTTTGGTTTTGTTTTGCATGCTCTGCCCTTCCATGTGCTCCTTGCTGCAAAAGCCAGTTATAGGTGAGGGCAGTGGCCATTTGTTCACTCCACTTAACTCGGCCATGATCATATCCCTCTGTCTTCAGTCCCAGCCCTGAAGTAGTGGTGGTATGCGGAGTAGCATCAATGGGTGAAAGAGTGGATGAGGCTTCCTGCTCCCAGGTATGACTAAACTCTGGTGCCTTTGTGCACAAGCTGGAGCTACAATACACTTGAAAGGTAGTGGGCAGTAGGTTGTGAAGCAGCAAATCCAGTAGCGGCCAACCTGATACAGTAGCACTTCGATATCCAAGTACCGCTCGTTGTCCAAAAAAAGCGATGTACTAAAGACCAGTCACTGTTGCTCTCTCTTGTTGTGGAGGATAACTGGTCTTTTCCTTCCCTCCTTTTCTGTAGGCAGTCTGTAGTGGGAGGAGACTGGTAGGTCCCTCCCACAGCTCTGCTCTCTGCACAGGCTATGTACAGCACGGTGATGATGTCACTGCTAGTCGTACAAGAAAATATGGGTCTTATATTAATTTTGGCTACAAAAAAGACCCTAGGGCTTATTTTCGGGGGATGTCTTATTATCATTATTATTATTATAAGTATTTTGACATAATTTTAATCCCCCAAAAAACATCTTGTTAAAGTACTTTTTAAGATTATGTAGTCTGTTTTGTGGGAGGATTATGCTGGTGTAGGGTGCAGTGTGTCTCCCTTTGTGGCTGTTTTATGAGAAGTACCTTTTTACAGCAGCCCTCGGCGATAATGTAACCTGCCTGAGCTCTTCTTCTCCACTACAAGATTCCCGTCAGCCTGCTCCGAGCACTACAGAGGGAAATCCGGGTCAGCGGCGGCTGTGGATGGGGTATTTTGCATGATCGTTGCAGGGGGGGACACACTGCACCTTATGCCAGTGTGTACATTTCACAAAGCGGATACATTTTTTTAAAAATTAACTTTACTAGGGCTTATTTTCATGGTAGGGCTTATATTGCAGCCCTCTCCGATAATCGCGCTAGTCTTATTTTCGGGATAGGGCTTATTTTCAATTAAACACGGAATGTGTACACCTTTGGCTTAAAGTAATTGTCCCCTGACCTTTTCAATGTGCAACACTTAAACACAATACTTTTATAGCACGCTAGTTCTGGGCTCCAAGTAGTCTTGAGTTGTGTCAGCACCAAAACAATAACATTTTGGAATCACCCAAGGTGACTGCTGTAGCATAACTTTGTAACTTCCATTATTTTTTGTTAACTCCACAACCATGATAAGGAAAACTAAGCCTGAATCTGATACAATATAAAATGTCAGCAGGTGCTGCAGCATCTATAACACATTTCTCAAGAACAAAATGACTTTGTTTCTAGGGATTTCCCAAGAGCAGTTAATGAAAGAAAATCTTCAATATAATTTTTTTAAATTACATTTATTTTTCATTTACGCAGTTGGTACAATTAAGAAGTAATTTTCCCAGCATGCATTCACAGTACAACAAAAGAATTCCGTTTCCGCTAGCTTATCGTTAAAAGAGAATGGTAGCACCACAGAAAGCCTGTGAACAGTGACCTCTCACTAGCACGGCAATGGTAGGTGACAGGAGCGTCTTGGCCTTTTATTGCTGGATGCGTCGGATAGATTGGATTTGGAAAGTCTGGGCGTGGGATCCCCACTCTCTCCAGTGCTTGTATTCACCTCCATGGTGGTCAGATTCCAGAATGTACTGGTAGCCACGATAACCGGGATACTGGTAACACACCCAGCTGTGAGAAAGTGAGTGCAATACATTAATATCAAAAAGCAGTCCTCTTCATTGGCACACAGAATGAATTCCTTCATGGAGCACTTTTTAAAACATTTGTACATTTGGGCATTGCCTCTAACTCAAATATCAAAGAAACATTTTTCCAGACAAGGAAATTTAAAATAAACTTCTCATAACAGAAATATGGAGGCAGAAGTACTAGTTTCCCAGCTGGCATGTGGACCTTCTTGCTTTCCTACTTTAAATCACTCTGACTTTTCCCTGACTTTCCTGATCTTCATATTCATTCCCAATTTATATCTTCTTTTTTTCTTTTTTTTTTAGCTCTAACCTGGTTTCTTCTTAGTGCTTAGTACTTACGCTCCACACTGAACTTTCATGGATCCAACTTCATTGTTTCCCCAGCCCATAGCCTGTAGAGAAGGGTAGTCGTCACACAATTCCCACTGGCGCCCAATGAAATTCTCCTTTTCAAAGATAACCAGCTTGGATTCTTTATGGTTCTGCATAGAGGAAATAAAACATGTTAATCAATGTTTTAATGAGAATAATGAGTAAATCTACAGAACACTGGGGGATAAAAGAGAAACATATCTCCATGAGTATAAGAGTATCATTCATGAATACTAATCCAAAGCAGTAATAAAAAGGAATGCACATGGCAAACAATATGTAAACATATGTATATAATCACTGGCCATATAATCACTTTTTTTGTCATTGCACTTCTCCTGACCTTGTCTCCACCAGATTTTCCTCTAATTTTAAAAATTCTGACATGGAAAGTTGTGTTATCAACATGAATTTAACGAAGTTTGGCAGAAATAAAGCAAAAGGACTAGTAAAAAAAAAAAGCAAAATTAACGAAACAAATCAACCACAAAGATGGATTACACCATGGATAGTATTACGTTTAGGGTGGTTTAAACTCTAATAAAAAAAAAAGGGAGAAGACGTCTTTATGGGTGAACTCTAGTTAAAGAATACATTTAAAATAGTCTTTTTCAAAAATATCAGAAATTGCCAGAGCATAGCTAAATTGTCACAGGCTCCATTATGAAGGAAAAAGCTAGATGTAGCAGATGACAGCTCAGAGTCTAAAACCATGTCAAGAGCTTAGTTTACATGGCACCCATCCATACCGCTAAAATGAGGGCATTCATAACTAGACATGTGTGGTCCATTTCGTTCCGAATTTAAATTCAAATACTTTTTGAATGTGAATAGTTTTCCAATTTCCAAAGAGAATAGAATAGAAAATAAAGAAATAGAATATTTTTTTTTCTATTCTATTTCTTTATTTTCTATTCTATTTTATTCTAATTAAAAAACTAAAAAAAAGTACAATATATTTTAAGAGGCCTAGATGTTTCTTGCTTTAGATGTTTTTCTATCCACTCAAAGCACCCACAGTCCCCATTGCACACTCACAGCAGAACAGATTGGGCGGAAAGACATCAGGCGCTCAATATGATAGGCATTGCTGCCACTCCAAGCATCCCAACGGGGGTACTCTCCTCTTTCCAGGACAAACTGTTGACCGCAGAAGCTTGTGTGTTCAAATCCAATCCATCTGTGTGAAAACAAGCAGGGGAATAAGTAAAATGTGGGTTGTAAGCAATTTCTATCTTGTCCACAGGTCCAAGTGAATGCCACAGGGCACGGCATTTGAACAGGGCCTCCCACAATCATTTTTAGGGATGGTGTTCAAATCATTAATAAACTAAACTATCATTTTCTGCTTTCACAGAGATAGAATGCCATATCAAAATAAGCCTACCTATGACCTAATGAGCACTTCCTAACCTCTCCTGCCCCCAACAGAATTATTCACTGGGCCTTGACCAACACAGTACCCCATAATATTAATGAATGTATTCTGTTTCTCTGATGGGCAATGGGGTTGATTCACTGAAGGAATATAGACTTTTCACCTAGCAAAGTGGTGAAGCTGTGTTTACACTGAACACCCAATCACGTTCACTATCGAAAAAAAATTGCTGGAGTTGAGCTTTAATTTTATTGAGGGCAACATTGAGTATTCCCAGGCTGCATAGTAGAACACAAACTGTTCTACCATTACATACATCAGGCCTAGGGTAGGCCAAAGCTATAAGATGGCCATGGGAAGGAGTTCTAGGCCTACTTTGTCTAAATATATTTTTACTAAATGTTTTTAAAATGTAACTTTATTTTTGAAAGGATGCAATATTAACTATCCAAATAAGTAAAAGATTATTGCGGTTTGAGCAAACAGGATGCTGAGTAAACACCTGAGCTAGTATTTGTATTTTGGACTTTCGAGTATTTATCACAAATGCCCATGTGATCTACAGTTTTTCATTTAAGCAAGCTGTAGTAAGAATACACTTCTAGAAATAAACTAATAAAGTTGTATTTGGCTGCATATAAGACCTAAGAAGTCTTAGAAGTCACTTAGAAGCCATACTTACGCTCCACATTCCACTTTCAGAGACCTAATGTTATCAAAGCCGCACTCCATGATGTTTGCACAGGAGGAGGTGAATTCCATTCTCTTTCCTTGAAAGTTCTCTTGGTCATATACTGTAATCTGGTAGTAAAAAGAGCCATCATTTTACTGTCACATGACTTAATAATCATTCCTGTGGCAGGATTTACAAAATCAAATTAAAAAGCAGCATGGTATGGGTAGAAGTATGCATGCTTGATCTCCCTGCAGCTGGATCAGGTGATGGCTACCTTCCTTTGTTGGATACCCTGCAGACTAAGTTTGGGCTACCTCCAGTTTGCTAGTACACTGCCAAGCTGGGACTTACAATTCCACTTTTAGTTGGATGGCTGCATTGTCTCTGTAGCTGCTCTGTCCACTGTTTAGCATGCACTTTCTAACTCTGGAGATCCTAAGTCTCAAGGGTAATCTTTGGTGTAAGCAGTTGAGCACATTGTCCCCAGCAGGAGCCTAAGGGTACTGTTCATGATGGATTCTGCAATTTAATAGTTATGCAGTTATGTGATTTGTGACATGCTGTTTTGTGGCTTTTTTCTGCTTAAAACAAATTCAGATAAGGATGATGAATGAATATTTTGTTTTGCTGGTCCCATGGTTTCTTGTTCTTGGTGCCAAACAAAAGAGACTATTTTGAGCAGCCGAGAAGAAATACAATAAAGTAAACACAAGTGGCTCTTTTTAGTCATTTTTGGTAATACTCTCCTATAACATGATCTCTGTGTTGGATCATGTTCAGGATAAAACCCAGATACAGAACATCTAATCTACATGAAGTCTCAGTGTTCTTTCATTTTAAATAACTGTGCTATTGTTATCCCCACTCGCTCTCCCTCGTGTACAATATCTGGATACCTTCCAGGGTCCCAGAGGAACAGGAAGTGGGTTGATCTGGGCCATTTTTTCAGAGGTGATGTCTTCTGCAACAAAAAAAAAAAAGAAAAATGAAAAAAACATTTATATCACACTTTCACAAAATGGGATATTGTTATCCTGTGTCCAGTTCACCTGTTATTTATATTTCCAGCATGTTATGCTATGCTGTGTCCAAAACTGTTTTCAGCAATAGAAAGAGAGATTTAAAGTGTATAGCCAGACTTTACCCAAATTTCTATCTTTCTCCCCTTTTAAGCATGTCCCAACATAATTTTTTTTTACTTTGTTACTGCAGTGAGAAACAGCTTTTGGTATTCAATTTGTTATAATCACCAGATTTGTAAAATTCTTCCAAGGACAGCAGCTAGAAGCGCAGGTCCTATTGATGTAGGCATGTCCTCAAACTACTTCTCTCGAGGGCCCTTTTTTACTACATACAGTGTGTGGGCAGGCTCTTGAAAGTCAAAGAAGCAGTATTGTTTTGCTGTGAAAGAAATCAATGTATGTATGTGGAAAAATAAAGCGAAAGGTAGGGGAAGTTCTGTAGTCCAGCAGGCCAGGCTGAAAATACTGTTTGCAATTTTGATGCATGTTGTCAGCCCAAATAGAAATCTAGAAGCCCTTTCTCTTTCCTTTTCTCCACCTTACGATTAAAGCTCATTATCAGAATTTATTTGACCTATATACACTCTACCTGTAAACAATATGTATAGTAGGTATAAATCATTTAAATACCTACAAAAGTAACTAAGGAAATGATATATATCTTTAATTTAGGTTTACGTGAACCCAATGTTTAATATTTGAAATTTCATGATATTTACCTATATAAACCTTACTGTAAAACAATGAGCTTACTTTATAGATCCTTGTAAACTTACTTTATGTATCTTTATAATATTGTATACTCAATAAACTTCTTTTGACAAGGAAATCTAGAAGCCCTCTGGATTTCTGGCAGATCAACAGGGTTTTTTGTACTTGCATTTTAAAGGGATACAACATGTACTATTTTTTTTTTCTTGACATACACTTTACGTTTTAATAAATGGGTTTTAAGATCCTAGACATTAGAACACAACACATTGGTTGAGCTACATTTCTATGTGTGTGCTTATATGTAATATATATATATATATATATATATATATATATATATATATATATATATATATATATATATATATATATATATATATATATATATATATATATATATATATTTTTTTTTTTTTTAATAAAAAATAAAAATCATCCTTTTAGCAGTAGCAACAGACTGCCTGTGTTTACTTTGCTGTCAAATCTGTAAACTGGCCTCCATGCCATACTTAAGGATGTGAAATTTTAGGGCTGAACTGCAAAACAGGCAGTTAGTAGTCTCGGTATCAGAAATGAATAAGGAAGACAAATATTAAAGGTTTTTCAGTCTTGCAGCTCAACTTAACTATTACACAGCTACTGTACTTACAAATGGAGAATGAAGACAGTGTGTTGCAATCTTTCAAACAAATTTCATTAACTTTAATGGAGAGACATGCATTCTCCTTTAGTGTTTTAATCACTTCTGATTGCTTTCCGACTAATGAAAAGGGTGCATGGTTCCCTTACATATATAAGCATGTCAGTAAAAAAAGTGATGTATGGGTTTTCATTTCTACCAACATTCATGCCATTTATCAGATACTTAGCTAAACCACGCTTTCATTTGCAACCCTTTCGAGGAATAATCAATCCCTATATATATATATATATATATATATATATATATATATATATATATATATATATATTCATTTGCTTTGCTAACCCACCTGGGTGAACTGCGAGCGCAATGCTTTGTGCTTGCAGTTCACCTATTTTGAAGCCTATAATTCAGGCACCCGGTGACTGAAAAGAAGCCGCACCCCTGAATAGAGGGTGTCTACAGCGGCCATGGATAGATTAATCCAATGCATGAATCTATCCATTATACACAGAGAGGGGGCGGTGCCCGTGCGCCCTTATGGACGCACCGCCACTGCTAGGGGGTTGTTTTTCAAAGTGATTTCTCAACAAAATAAAGCATTAATGGATAGATGGGGGAGTTTTCTTTAAATATAAAACAGGAATTAAATAGTGTTTTGGTTTGTGGTGCTCAGATGCAGTGAAGATCTGTTTTAATTTTCAGACAAACTAAACAGCCTTCAGCACATACCTTGCATGTGGCACACCTAATTGGCTCTTAGTGCTGCCACTCCCTGTCAGTCTGTAAGCTGCTGTACAGGGGATAACATGAGCCTGGTATGAAAAGGGATTTAGGTATTTATACTACAGTAGTTGCTTTTAGCAATACACTGTATGAGTTTTAATGATACCATAGCAAGCTATACATTTAGCCTGGCACATGTAGTAGTCTTTGCTTCAAATGTCACATTACAGATAGTCCATAATGATCATTAGGCATTTACCGAATTAGAATATCAGTAGTTGCATGACTTTAGGGTGTCCCCAAGATTAGCAATTATATTTATATATGTAATCTGTAAATCTTTAACTTCACCTTATGTTCCTTCCATCTAATATTATTTTGCACTATCCAATTATGACTACGTATTTCTATGTCTGCTTTCAACAGAGAAACATAAATACAAACTCTGTAGAATCTTTTTTTGAGAGAGACTCCCTATTCTGTGTATAGTACTAGATCCTGTATAAATGCATCTTAATTTCTGGAACTGGGTCCCTGATGGAGCTGTGCACTCACCTCGCTCAGTCTGAACTGCTGGGATCTCCATCTGGCACTCGCCTATTCCATCCATCCATTCACAGGGTTTATATAGGGAGATGAGCCACAGGTCTTAATGCCAGATTTTCACCTCGTGTCAGCACAATGCGGTCTGCGCTATTGTCCCCTGCTGATCCCAGGCCTCCTGTATATTGCTATCTGCATGACTGAGCCACTATCTATGACCTCACTACTCTGTCCAGCTTCTACCACTTTTTGCATACATTTTGTATATATAAAAAGTTTGGACATACTACATTTATAAATATATATACAGTATATATTCCGAATAACATCTGTTATATAGGGATCATTCTTTGTGATCATTTATCTACCAATTTCAGGATAACCTCCATCGACACATTGTGTTTATATGAATCATTCTTTGAGATCATTTATCTACTTATTTAAGAATCAGAATTTTTTTTTTTATATTTTGTTTATTTCTATAGTTTGTGTAGGATGTTATCTCAGTCATGAAAATCAGTTCAATCCAGTAAACTAGGAGCGGGGGTAAGTGAACATATGCATTAGATACTCCTTGAGCCAAATTATACACGAACCTTTTAGTTTACCCTGCATGGACAAACACAAGTTCACTGTAATTTCCAAAAGTAAAAACTTACTTGTATTAGCTCCTCGAAATATTTCAGACCAGAGCACTTTTTGCGATTCGGCACTGCGTCGCTTTAACTGACAATTGCACGGTCATGCGAGGTTGCACCCAAACAAAATTGTCGTCCTTTTTTTCCCACAAATAGAGCATTCTTTTGGTGGTATTTGATCACCTCTGCGATTTATTTATTTATTTTTTTTGAAAATTTAATCTTTATTTATCAAAACATTTTAAAACATTTTCAATAACACATTATGAAACGTATACACATCCAAATCGTAAAGTTATTCTATTAATCTTTATCAGAACAATATTCAAATTTCTTTTACATTTTGATTATTTATACTATTAAATCAGGGATGTGAAACCCATACCTTAAACCTAACTACCCATCCCCTCATTCGTACTTATTCATACTTACAGACAAAAAAAAAAAAAGAAAAAAGGGGCCCTTCCTTTTATGTTCCTTAATGCTTCTATATTGTCCTTAGAAGTTTCGATGAGGTTCTGAACTCCTCCCATTTAGCCCATATGTTTAATATTTGTTCCTTCGCCTCCTCTTCTATCACCATTCTTTCCTCCAGGGCACGACGATTTTTATTTTTTGAGCTATAAACAAGCGACAATTTAAAAAAAAAAGCAACATTTTTTACAATTTGCTATAATAAATATCCCCAAATAATATATAGAAAAACCCAATTTTTTTTTTCTCAGTTTACGCCGATATGTATTCTTCTTATTTTTGGTAAGAAAAATTGCAATAAATGAATATTGATTGGTTTGCGCAAAAGTTATAGCGTCTACAAAATAGGGGAGAGATTTATGGCATTTTATTATTAATTTTTTTTTTAGTAGTAATGGCGGCGATCTGCGATTTTTATTGTGACTGCAACATTATGGTGGACACATCAGACACTTTTGACACTATTTTGGGACCATTGTCATTTATACAGTGATCAGTGCTATAAAAATGAACTGATTACTGTGTAAATGACACTGGCAGGGAAGGGGTTAAACACTAGGGGGGTGATTAAGGGATTGAATGTATCCTAGGGAGTGATTCTAACTGTGGGGGGGATGGGCTACCTAGGACATAACAGGGATCACTGCTCCCGATGACAGGGAGCAGTAGATCTCTGTCCTGTCACTAGGCAGAATGGGGAAATGCCTTGTTTACATAGGCATCTCCCCATTCCGTCGCTCCGTGACACGATCACGGGACACTGGTGGACATCGAGTCCGCAGGTCCCGCGGGCATCCCACGGAGCATGAGGCTGGCGCGTGCCCACAATGTCGCGTCTTAAAGGGGACGTACCTGTAAGCCCATTTGCGCAGCCATGCCATTGTACCGACGTATATTGTCATGCACTGGTTGGCAAGCGGTTAAGACAAATATCACTTTGCCTATTCAGGGCAAAACAAAAGTGTCTGCTGATAGCTCCAGCAAGGTATACTCGCCGATCCATGCTCCCTCGCCAACCCTCATGCTCTGTTTCTCTCAAAGAACGTTGCTTCCAAATATGGGGAACTCCCTTTTGTGACAGTGCTGTGGCCTGAATTGCCAGTTTAGTGTTTCATATCACCCTTACATCAGTTAAGTGTGTTTTTACTTTTTCTTTCTGTTCTCTTATAATCACATTTCAGTTTTTTACTAATGTAATCTGGAAACTGAAGACGTACAAAATGGATGCCGCCTAACATTATGCAAAGTTTGTTTGTGATTTTTGCCTTGGCTGCAGATCTTATTTAAATGTCATTTGTACCTAAAGGGTCAGACCAACTTAAAGGGATATATTAATATTAATATTATTATACATGATTTTTATAGCGCCAACAGTTTATGCAGCGCTTTACAATATAAAAGGGAGACAATACAGTTATAACACAATAAAATACAAGAGGATTAAGAGGGCCCTGCTCAGAAGAGCTTACAATCTAATAGGGCAGGGCAGGTGGTACAAAAGGTTGTAACTGTGGGGAATGAGCTGATGGAAGTGGTAAAAGTTTAGCTGGAGATGTGATAGACTTCCCTGAAGAGTTGAGTTTTCAGGGAGCGCCTGAAGGTAGCAAGAGTAGGGGATAGCCAGACAGGTTGAGGTAGCGAGTTCCAGAGGATGGGAGAGGCTCTGGAGAAATCCTGGAGATGAGCATGGGAGGAGGAGACGAGGGAGCTTGAGAGTAAGAGGTCTTGAGAAAAGTGGAGAGGACAGTTTAGGTGATATTTGGAGGAAAGATTGGTGATGTAGCTCTTGGCAGAGTTGTGAATGGCATTGTATGTTGTGGTTAGTATTTTGAATTTAATTCGCTGGACGATTGGGAGCCAGTGTAAGGATTGGAGGAGAGGGTTGGCAGCCACTGAGCAGTTGGTAAGGTGGATAAGTCTGACACCAGCATTTATGATAGACTGAAGATGGGGATAGCCTATGGAGAGGCAGGCCAATGAGAAGGGAGTTGCAATAGTCAAGGCGAGAGATAACGAAGGAGTGAATGAGAAGCTTGGTAGTTTTATTTGTTAAAAGGGGCCTTTGGTGGTGGTGGTGCCACAACACTGTAAGCCCTTACAGTTACTCTTGGTGGGCGCAGGAACGCGCCCTGCTGTGAAATATTTTATCAAGAATTGTGATTACATGCCCCTGTTAAATGGGGGCAGACAAATTGGGCCTTTGGTGGTGGTGCCACAACACTGTAAGCCCTCATAGTTACTCTTGTTGGGTGCAGGAACGCGCCCTGCTGTGAAATATTATATCAAGATTTGGAATTACATGCCCCTGTTAAACAAGGGCAGAAAAATTGGTCTTTTAGCGGTGGTGGTTCCACAACACTGTAACCCCTCACAGATACTCTTGTTGGGCGCAGGAACGGGCCCTGCTTTGAAATATTATATCAAAATTTTTTATTACATGCCCCTGTTAAACAGGGGCAGAAGATTTGGGCCTTGGGTGGTGGTGCCACAACACTGTAACCCCTCACAGATACTCTTGTTGGGCGCAGGAACGGGCCCTGCGTTGAAATATATCAAAATTTGTAATTACATGCCCCTGTTAAACAGAGGCAGAAAAATTGGGCCTTGGGTGGTGGTGGTCGTGCCCTAAACCAAAAATATTGTTTGAAGCTAGCATCATCAAGATTGAGGAGGAATAGGATAGTCAGCTTAGGCAGTCTTCAAGGGATCCCACATCCATAAAAAATTCAATCAGTTACATCAGCATCAGGTGCTTGATAGTTGCTGATCCAAGACTGATTCATTTTTATGAATGTGAGCCTATCAACAGAGTCTGTGGACAGGTACACTCCATGGTCCATTACAAACCCTCCAGCGAAAAAGGCTATCACCAAGGAACTTTTTAAAAGTCAGCGGGGAGTCAGCAGTGCCCTGCACCTGCGGAGCTCTGTGGTGCAATAGGGCGGGTGTCCTTAAGCTGCCCCATAGAGGACATCCTGCCTCCTTGGAGTTGTGCCTCCTCCTCCTCCTCTCTTCCCTCAGGCACCCAAGTACAGTCAGTGACCTCATCATCCCCTCCCTCCTCGTCACTGGAGCAAATTTGGCAGTATGCTGCAGCTGGGGGACATGACGGCCAGTTTCTTCTCCTTCTTGGGCACCCCCTCTCTCTAGGCTCACGTTACTCCCTTCCTCAAACTGGGAACCAACATTGGAGCCTTCAAATCGATGTGCATCCTCCAGCAGCATGTACTTGACACTGTGGTCGAATAATTCTGGGGACTCATCCGTGCTTGATGGTAGGGCTACGGAAGGAGTGACTGTGGACAAGAAGCCGGTGGAATAGGTTGCTTTGGCAGCTGTGTTGGAAGGCAAACTACTCTGAGCCTGGGTGACAGAGGATGAGGACGGCTTTGTTATCCACTCCACCAACTCTTCTGCATGTTCTGGCTCAATAACACGGCCAGTAGAAGAAAAAAAGGTCAAGCATGCCCCACGGCCACCTGCAGAGAATGCACCATGTCCACGACCAGCACTGTTGACTGTAGACACAGAGGCTGCTTGCCCTCTTTTAGTGGCCTGTGAGTGTCTGCCTCTCCTTGGTGGCCTTCCGGACATGATGTATATTTTGTAAACACAGTTAACTGATAATAAATGGCTTCAGCCAAACACTAACCAGGAGTGAAAGAAAAGTTTTTGTGTTACCATTTATATTCACTGAAAAATGGCCTAAAGATCAAAAATTCTGCCAGGGTATGTAAACTTATGAGCACAACTGTATGTAGTTGTATAAAAAATGCACTATTTATCTTTTAAAAAGTGTTTCACAGTGCTAAACCTTTCATCCAATTGCAAAATTGCTGCATTTGTAGATGTAAAAAGCCAATATAAAGGAATAGTAGTGGTAAAAAAGCACTTGTGGGTGTAACTAATCTTTTTTTTTTTGGTATAATTCTTCTTTAAGGCTGGGTTAACACTATTGCGAATTGGATGTGGGTTCACACATCTCCGGGACGGCTGTGGAGCGAATTGTACAGGAGTCCTGTGCTTCTTCTGGTCCGTTTCAGGTCAGAATTCAGCCAAAATTCAGACTGAAATCGGACTTGAAACAGTCCCAAACTGTATTTTTTGGGCTGAGGGACACTGACATTGGCACTGGATGATGTCACCCTCTACTTGGCACCACATTGGGCATGATCAGTGTTCCCATTTCACATCAGATTCCTTCTTCACCTCAGGTCCCCCTTTCACATTAGAGCTCCCCCCCTTTACATTGGAGTACCACCCTTCACATTAGAATACTCCACTTCACATCAGAGTCCTCCCTCCATGACAGCTGCAGCATCATGGCAGGGGGCAAGAGATTGAGCAGATCTATACAGAAGCAGGACTTCCATCCTCATAAGTATATAATAATCCCCACCCTGGATCAATATATAAAAATGACTGGTGCCTTCTGGTTCATAACCAGCATCAAAGAAATGAATAGGGGCAGGGTACTGTGCATTCATGTTATACTTGGCATTGCTGAGGCTGCACCCTCTGGCACCCTCACTTCCTGATACCAACATCACTGGTCCTGGGGGGAACAGCCCACCCCAGCACCCCCTAGATCCAGCCCTGACATATTATCAACAACAGAATTGCCCCTGTGGGTCTAAGGAAGCAAAAAAAAGAAGGAGCTCCAAAGCGCAACAAGTACAATTTGCGTTTACTTTTGTTTTTGTTCTTGCATTCACTGGTGTTCTATAGACAGTTCTGCATAAACACAACTGTGGGGATAGAGATTGAAAGGCTTGAGATGGAAGCCTCAAGACTCTCTATAGATCTCATAGTATGCAAATATTGTCTTTCAATCCAATGATGATGACTATGTATATAAATTAGATCTAATGCAGCCTTAAACTACCCAAATGACCCTGATCAAAAGTTTACATACCCTGGTGATTTTGGCCTGATAACATGCACTCAAGTTGACACAAAGGGTTTTGAATGGCTATTAAAGGTAACCATCCTCACCTGTGATCTGTTTGCTTGTAATTAGTGTGTGTGTATAAAAGGTCAATGAGTTTCTGGACTCCTGACAGACCCTTCTATCTTTTATCCAGTGCTGCACTGACATTTCTGGATTCTGAGTCATGGAGAAAGCAAAAGAAGGATCTGCGGGAAAAGGTAGTTGAACTGTATAATCAGGAAAGGGATATAAAAAGATATCCAAGGAATTGAGAATGCCAATCAGCAGTGTTCAAACTCTAATCAAGAAGTAGAAAATGAGAGGTTCTGTTGAAACCAAACCACAGTCAGGTAGACCAACTGAAATTTCAGCCACAACTGCCAGGAAAATTGTTTGGGATGCAAAGAAAAATGCACTAAGTAACTTTATGTGAAATACAGGACTCTCTGAAAGCATGTGGTGTGGCTGTTTCAAGATGCACAATAAGGAGGCCCTTGAAGAAAGATGGGCTGCATGGTCGAGTCTCCAGAAGAAAGCCATTACTAATGCCACAAAGTATCCCGCTTACAATACGCCAAACAGCACAGAGACAAGTCTCAAACCATCTGGCGCACACAGTCATGTGGAGTGATGAGACCAAAATGTTGCTTTTTTGGCCACAACCATAACACTTTTTTACATTTTTTTTTTACATTTGGAGAGGAGTCAACAAGGCCTATGATGAATGGTACATGTACACCATTTCTACTGTGAAACACGGAGGTGGATCACTGATGTTTTGGGGATGTGTGAGGTACAAAGGCACAGGAAATTTAGTCAAAATTGATGGCAAGATGAATGCAGCATGTTATCAAAAAATACTAGAGGAACATTTGCATTCATCAACCAGGAAGCTGCGCATGGGACGTACTTGGACATTCCAACATGACAATGATGCAAAACACAAAGCCAAGTCGACCTGTCATTGGCAACAGCAGAATAAAGTGATGGTTCATCTCAGTCTCCTGACCTCAATATCGTTGAGCCACTCTGGGGAGATCTCAAACATGCAGTTCATGCAAGACAGCCCAAGTATTTACAGGAACAGGAGGCTTTTTGCCAAGAGGAATGGGCAGCTTTACCATCTGAGAAGATAAAGAGCCTCATCCACAAATACCACAAAAGACTTCAAGCTGTCACTGATGTTAAAGGGTTCAATACACGATATTAAGAACTGGGGTATGTCAACTTTTGATCAGGGTCATTTGGGAAGTTTCAGTTGTGATTATGAATTAAAAAAGGTAAACACAGTTGATTGATAATAAATGGCTTCAGCCAAACACTAACCATGGGTGAAAGAAAAGTTTTTATGTTACCAATCATATTCTCTGAAAAATGGCCAAGAAATCATAAATTCTGCCAGGGTATATAAACTTTTGAGCACAACTGTGTGTGTGTGTGTATATATATATATACTGTATCTCCCAAAAGTGAGTACACCCCTCACATATTTATAAATATTTTATTATATCTTTTAATGTGACAACACCAAAGAAATTACACTTTGCTGCAATGTAAAGTAGTGAGTGTACAGCTTGTATAACAGTATAAATTTGCTGTCCGCTCAAAATAACTCATCACACAGCCAATAATGTTTAAACCACTGGCAACAAAAGTGAATACACCCCTAAATGAAAATGTCAAAATTGGGCCCAATTAGCTATTTTCTCTCCCCGGTGTCATGTGATTCGTTAGTATTACAAGGTCTCAGGTGTGAATGGGGAGCAGGTGTGTTAAATTTAGTGTTATCACTCTCACTCTCTCATACTGGTCACTGGAAGTTCAACATGGCACCTCATGGCAAAGAACTCTCTGAGGATCTGAAAAAAAGAATTGTTGCTCTACATAAAGATGGCCTAGGCTATAAGAACATTGCCAAGACCCTGAAACTGACCATACAGCGGTTTAACAGGACAGGTTCCACTGAGACCAGGTCTCGCCATGGTCGACCAAAGAAGTTGAGTGAACGTGCTCAGCATTATATCCAGAGGTTGTCTGGGAAATCAAGGTATGAGTGCTTCTAGCATTGATGTAGAGGTTGAAGGGGTGGGGGGTCACCCTGTCAGTGCTCAGACCATATGCCACACACTACATAAAATTGGTCTGCATGTCTTTTTGTTCCAGAAGGAAGCCTCTTCTAAAGATGATGCACAAGAAAGCCTGCAAACAGTTTGCTGAAGACATGCAGACTAAGGACATGGATTACTGGAACCATGTCCTGATGAGACCAAGATGAACTTATTCGGTTCAGATGGTGTCAAGCATGTGTGGCGGCAACCAGGTGAGGAGTAGAAAGACAAGTGTGTCTTGCCTACAGTCAAGCATGGTGGTGGCAGTGTCATAGTCTGGGGCTGCATGAGTGCTGCCGGCATTGGGGAGCTACAGTTGAGGGAACCATGAATGCCAGAGACTGGGCCGCATGGCAGTATTCCATGATAGCGACCCCAAACACACCTCCAAGACAACCACTGCCTTGCTAAAGAAGCTGAAGGTAAAGGTGATGGACTGGCCAAGCATGTCTCCAGATCTAAACCCTATTGAGCATCTGTGGGACATCCTCAAATGAAAGATGGAGGAGTGCAAGGTCTCTAACATCCACCAGCTCCTCCATGGAGGAGTGGAAGAGGACTCCAGTGGTAACCTGTGAAGCTCTGGTGAACTTGATGCCCAAGAGGGTTAAGGCAGTGCTGGAAAATAATGGTGGCCACACAAAATATTGATACTTTGGGCCTAATTTGGATATTTTCACTTAGGGGTGTACTCACTTTTGTTGCCAGCGGTTTAGACATTAATGGCTGTGTGTTGTTATTTTGAGGAGACAGCAAATTTACACTGTTATACAAGCTGTACACTCACTACTTTACATTGTAGCAAAGTGTAATTTCTTTATTGTTGTCACATGAAAAGATATAATAAAATATTTACAAAAATGAGAGGGTGTACTCACTTTTGTGAGATACTGTATATACACCATTGTTTCTGTGTATAATGTGAATGGTTTCAAGAAGTCATAGGAGCAAATAGTACTGCAGAATTGCAGTATAAACATTCCAAAGGGCTATAAAATGTTTAACTTCTAAATACAAATTAGAGTTTCATGGAGGGACAGAAGTCCCTGATCTGATTTCACAGAAGGATAACACAATATTTTCTATTAGGCTGGGATCTTCTGAGGTCTTTCCAAAGGCAGAACCTGTGCAGTCACTTTGTTCTGAACAGCCAAAAATCATTTAAATAACTTGCTTTACCCTGTACATAAATCACATATAAACTCTGGGATTTACTTTTTGTTCTTCTAGCAGTACATTTTTGTTTTGAGTTTATTCTTATGAGTCAGCAGACAGTGGAACAGCTTAGTACAGGTCAAGGGGAAAATATTTGTTCAGATTTGGACAACCTATTGTACGTGGTTCCAACTGTTAGAACTATGAATCCCAGCATTCCTCGCTAGTCTGTGAAATAATTGGGGTTGCTGTTGCCTTCAAAGCTAGAGGGATGATGGTTGTCAATGATTTCTTTTTAGCTGCCTCCAAAACAGACCACGCCTGCTTAGACCTTATTGTTCATATATTATAGAATACTTAGACCTCCAATATGTACATCTGTTATTTCATTCATACTGGCTAATATCCCCATTACTGTTATAACTGGGGGTTCCAGTTAATTCCTGTCTGTCTGCTGAACAGATTGAACAGTATGTACACATCTAGTTTATATCAAAGATTACAGAAATCATCTCATAATAGTTTGGTGCCATGTAACAATGTCCAAAGTTATAATTACTAATTATTCTGATGCAGGGAATTGGACCAACTGACCTTGGGGGTCATGAAAGCATATTTTTCTCTTTTAGGGCAACATTGACAACATTTGCCTGACTTTGGGCCAAAGCTGAAGGAGCAGCTCAACCTTATTATCTAGGACATTTGAAAGGTTACACTCATAACAATAAAAATATAGTTATCAGATTGGATAGATTTCACTGTGTTTTCTTGTTTTAATTTTTCTACCTAATTGTCAGGATAGATAGTCATTTTCTAAACTTCCCTTGGTAGATCTCAGGGAAAAGTTTACTGGCTGCCTTGGAATCCAGGGTGATTTTTTTTCACCTTTGAGGTGTCATGGATGTGTGCAGAGCACAGAGACATAGCTGCTGCTAGCACTAGGTGGTTAGATCCCTAGACCCATTTGTACACTGCCAAACACCTTGAGCCATCTCTAGGTGTGTGGTCTTTGGCGATTTTGGTATCCTAGTAATAATTGAAATTGATAATGATGAACTCATAATATGCATGCAGCTAAAATAGCCTATGCTACTAACATAGCCATTCCCCGTAACAGCGCTGTACTTCCTGCTAATGGCACCCAGTGACCTTTAACAAAAAAGGACTGATGTTGATGTGAATTGTTTGGAAGCATAAAGGTGTGGATTAGAGAATAGGCAATATAAGGTCTAAAGGGTAAAGTGAGGTCAATGTGACAAAATGAAACAAAAAGAACAAACAGAAAGCAAAGGTTATACAAGTGACAGAATGAAAGTATTCTTTTAGGTGACACCATTAGCTGCTCAAATAATACAATAATGGCCATCATGGCGGTGCATTATTACAAAATGCTACTTTCTGCTGTTGCGTGACTTTTACTCCTTAAATTTGATGACTTCAACATAAAGTTGGAGGAAGCTTTACATGCAGAGGTATTCTTATAACTTGGTTTCATGAAGATTGATTTTTTGGTGTTCTTTGTATAATGTAGATACATATTCTATAGTGCAGTACAATGGTGCGGCAACTGACTAGCACCCTTTTAGAGTAATGTTGATGTAAGGAAACTAGTTTAAAACTTTATTTTTAAAACATTCAAGCTTATATATATATATATATATATATATATATATATTACCAAAAGTATTGGAACGCCTGCCATTACATGCGCTTTAATTATTATTATACAGGATTTTTATAGCGCCAACAGTTTACGCAACGCATCCCAGTCTTAGTCCGTAGGGTTCAATATTGGGTTGGCCCACCCTTTGCAGCTATAACAGCTTCATCTCCTCTGGGAAGGCTGTCCACAAGGTTTAGGAGTGTGTCTATGGGAATGTTTGACCATTCTTCCAGAAGCGTATTTGTGAGGTCAGGCACTGATGTTGGACGAGAAGGCCTGGCTCGCAGTCTCCGCCCTAATTCATCCCAAAGGTGTCCTATCTGGTTGCGGTCAGGACTCTGTGTAGGTCAGTCAAGTTCCTCCACCCCAAACTCGCTCATCCATGTCTTTATGGACCTTGCTTTGTGCACTGGTCCAAATCATTTGGTGGAGGGGGGGTTATGGTGTGCGGTTGTTTTTCAGGGGTTGGGCTTGTCCCCTTAGTTCCAGTGAAAGGAACTCTTAAAGAGGAAGTCTAGTCTGTACAAAAAAAAAACTAGAAGTCAACAGCTACAAATACTTTAGCTGCTGACTTTTAATAAAAGGACACTTACCTGTCTAGGGAGCCTGCGATGTTGACACCCCTAGCCGAGCCGTCCAGTGGTGACTGGTGGGTTTTTTTTTTTTGAGGGGAAGGCAAACAATCCCGCCGGGTCGTCGGTGGAGTGACACTAGCACAACTGCTAGATACCCCCCGCTGTGCAGCGTGGCACTAACACCCCCCCTCCACCACCCACTGTCCTCTCCGTGGATGCAGGTGGTGAGAGCAGCGATCAGAGCTGCTGTGGCCATCTTCCAGCGTGACGTTTTGGCCAACTGGGAGACGTTTTTCATACCTGCTTCTCGATTAGCCGGAAGGAGGATCAGTGTTGCAACATAGAATATTCATTTGCTGTTGCAACACACCTGGGTTGGCTCCGGACACATCCTCTGCGACCCAAGCCCATGCTATTTTGAAGCCTATTAGAGCCCATGGCACCATCTACTATGACTCTAATCAGGTGCTTCAAAAAAACGATGGCCGCTGTAATTCATGTGCCCGGTGCCCCGAAAAGGGCCGGACATATGAATAGGGAGCGGCCGTGGATAGATTCATGTCATGGATGAATCTAACAACTGTATATAGGGGTGGAGAGGAGAAAGGGGGTGGTGCCCGGGCGCCCCTAATGGATGGGTCACAACTGGATCTGTCCATCGGCTCTGGGTGCAGGCCCCGCGGCATCCTTATTAAGGGAAACAGGAAGTGAAGCCTTGCGGCCCCGCAGCCTGTTTCCAATGCACCTGCACAAGTCACGCTGTGCTTTTTGAATGGTCCCACTGTCTTCTGGGACCTGTGTGTCTCCCAGAAGGCAGCAGGGGGGAAGGAGGAGCGGCCGGACATTGCGTAGATCGCTGCACAAGATTGCAGCGATCTTACGAGTAAGTGGGAGCAGATACCTGATTTTGACAGGTATCGGCTCCCCACCCCCCCAAAAGGTGTCAAATGTAGCAGAGGGAGGGAGGAAGCAAACAAGCAGAGCTTCCCCTTTTGGGGGGCTTCACTTTAAAGCGTCAGCATACCGAGACATTTTGGATAATTTCATGCTGCTAACTTTGTGGGAACAGTTTGGTGATGGCCTCTTCCTGTTCCAACATGACTGTGCAGGTCCATAAAGACATGGATGAGCGAGTTTGGAGTAGAGGAACTTAATTGGCCTGCACAAAGTCCTGACCTCAACCCGGTAGAGCAAATTTGGGATGAATTAGAGAAGAGGCTGCAAGCCAGGCCTTCTGATTCATATCAGTGCCTGACCTCAAAAATGCGCTTCTGGAAGAATAGTCAAACATTCCCATAGACACACTCCTAAACCTTGTGGATAACCTTCCCAATACAGTTGAAGCTGTTACAGCTGCAAAGGGTGGGCCAACTCAATATTAAACCCTACGGAGTAAGACTGGAATGCCATTAAAGTTCATGTGCGTGTAAAGCCAGGCGTCCCAATAATTTTGGTAATATAGCGTATGTGGATAATTTGCCATGGGTACTTTTATACCAACATGCAAGCACTGAGCTTATCTGAATTTTACTGTGTCTGCACAGTCCTGCTGCCTACACTATAAATTGATTATTGGCAAAATGCAAACCGAAAAAATGTAAGAAATTCATCTGGAGCTCAATGAAAGATCCAGAGAACCTCTACCTTGCATACCCCACAGGAACTAAATATTATGACCTTTTTGAAATATTCCTTTTATTTAGCTTTCAAACTACAACATTTGGGTCACTTTCCCTTTGTTATGTCATTGAGGGATGATCATTTTCTTTATTTACTGTACTATTAAGGTGGAAGTTTAGGCAAAAATGAATTGACTCTAATCCTATGCCACATTCTAAAACTAATCTATCTAGCCCTGTAAAGCAAGAATTACTGTACTTACCTGTTCTACAGCCGCTTCAGTCCAGTCCCATGCTGTCAGTGGCGGCTTCACTGTGTAGACGTGTGCAGGAGAGGCAGCCGACAACAGAAGCCCCATAGTCAGTCTATGGGTGATGCAACTTTCCAGGCATTTTCCAGCCGTTGTTGGTTCTCTCCTGCACACAGCATCCACCACTGAAGACCAGACCTGATCGGCTGCACAACAGGTAAGTACAGCAAATTTTTTTTTTTTCTTTACAGGGCTAGATAGATTGGTCTTAGAATGTGGCATAGAGTAGGATTAGAGTTAGTTTGTTTTTGCCTAAACTGCCACTATAAAGTAGAAACAAACACCAACTAAATGTATATCAAAAACTTTGTTATAAGCATATGCCATTATTTATGAAAATATTTTTCCCAACTTTTTTGGTTATCTTTTGATGTATCTCAAGGCTTATTTGCAGCCGCATTCAGTCGCATGCAATCCAGCAATGGCTGCATGGCAATTTTCAGGGTGAGTTTCATGATGGTAACAACAGTAGACCATGCTTGTGTAATGTGTGTTGAAGCAGCCACTTGTAATTTCCATTTGGGGAACTTTTTACCAAGGGGACAATTCAGGAGTACAATTAGGACAGAGATAGAGCATTGTCACCCTTTCACCGGAAGTGCCAGAACCTTCATGGCAAGATCACATTGCTTTATTTTATTTAAAGCTGCAGATTTAGGCCTTGTATTGGGCTATTCTTTGTATCAGATGGGTTTCACATTCCTTTATGAATCTATAGGAATACGAAACACACTTGAGTAGGTCAACTGCAGGCCAAATGCACCTGCCAAAGAGTTTTGAATGATCTTGGAAGCATCTAAAATTGAAGGCAAACTGATGCCATTGATAAAAGCCCAAAGCCTAAAGCTCATCAACACAGGCCCTTAATAAAAATGTACAATCTACTATCTATGGATAACATTGTTCATGTACAAATGAAAATCTCTTACAAGATGAATGATTTCTCATTGGTCATTGTGGCTCACAACTGTAAATATAATTAGGCATAAAACCAGTCCAAATCTCCTTTATATTTCCTAAGTCAAATTCATAGGATGGGAAAAATACGAATCACGCTCAATCCAATAAAAGACCCTAAAATGAAGAAAATTAATAGGTTTAACAAAAAATAATCATCAATAAGTTGATTTCCATTCAAAGGTCCGGGTGGCTTATTATAACAACTGGAGGTCATCTGATGGGTCATATTCTCTGGGGAGGAAGATTTGAGCTGGTTTCATTTTGTTTTATATGTATTCTTCAGTTTGTACAAATTTGTGATTGTTTAGAAGCAACAAGCATTACTTGAATATAAAGTCATATGACAGGGCTCAAAATCTGAGCTACTAGCCAGGCCTCAAGAGTTACTCGCCACCATTTGCCCCACCCAACCCCTACCCTACCCCACCCCTAAACACGCTCACTTAAATTTTCTCATGAAAATGACACAGTAAAATGTTTTATGCAGAATTAAGTATAAAAAAAAAATATTAACAACAACTTTAACAATATTACCATAAAGCATATTTCATTCATCTGACTGTGATAAATAAAATAAGGATAAATTATGAATGGCTACTATAGGCACTGTACATATCATTACTGCTTTGTTAAGTAAATATTTAATGCTATATTAAATATAGCATTAAAAAAAATTAAACCAATTAATTGCACTTTCACTGATTTAGGATGCAGGGATACTGACAGTTATTTTGTGTTTCTTCCATTTGCGAATAATTGCACCAACTGTAGTCACCCTCTCACCAAGCTGCTTGGTGATGGTCTTGTAGCCCATTCTAGCCTTGTGTAGGTCTACTATCTTGTCCCTGACATCCTTGGACAGCTCTTTGGTTTTTGCCATGGTGGAGAGATTGGAATCTGACTGATTGATTGCTTCTGTGGACAGGTGTCTTTTATACAGGTAACAAGCTGAGATTAGGAGCACACCCTTTAAGAGAGTGTTCCCAACTTCAGCTTCTTATCTGTATAGAAGACACCTGGGAGCCATAAATCTTGCTGATTGATAGGGGATCAAATACTTATTTCAATCATTAAAGTACAAATCATTTATAACTTTTTTGAAATGCGTTTTTTTTGGATATTTTTGTTGTTATTCTGTCTTTCACTGGTAAAATAAACTTACCATTAAATTATAGACTGATCATTTCTTTGTCAGTGGGCAAATGTACAAAATCAGCAGGGGATCAAATACTTTTTTCCCTCACTGTACACTGGAATTCTTCATTGAAGAATTGCGGCCAATAAGCAATATCTCCTATGTGGAAACACAACTCAGCGGCTTATCTATGCCTGAAAACATAGGAACTGGGCTGCAGAAAAAATGTCAGCAGGTGCTCTGGACTCACTGATAAATCAAAATTTTAAATATTTGGCTTTAGCAGGAGGCATTCTGTTCGCTGAAGGGCTGGAGAGAGTTATAATGACTGTGAAGTGAAGCATGATGGCAAGCAAGTTTGAGCTGCATTTCTGCACATGGAGTTGGAGATTTGGTCGGGATCGATGCTGTCCTCAATGCTGAGAAATACAGGCAGATACTTATTCATCATGCCAAACCATCAGGGTGTGATTGGCCCCAAATTTATTTTGCAGCAGGACAATAACCCCAAACATACAGCCAACTATATTCAGCGTAAAGAACAAGGAGTCCTGGAAGTCATAAGGAGCCCCGATCTTAACAGATCAGCATTTCAGAAGATCCGTGGTTAGTTCTCCAAAATGTTTAGAACAATCTACCTGCCGAGTTCCTTTGAAAACTGTGTGCATGTGTACTTAGAAGAATTGATCCTGTTTTAGGATTTCTCTTCTGTTAATTTACTTTCCATTTTGTTAATTGATTAAACAAAACTATTAATACTTCTATTTCTGAAAGCATTCTTAATTTACAGCATTTTTTCACATCTGCCTAAAATGTTTGCACAGTAGTATGTGTCTCTCTCTCTCTCTCTCTCTCTCTCTCTCTCTCTCTCTCTCTCTCTCTCTCTCTCTCTCTCTCTCGAGAGAGAGAGAGAGAGAGAGAGAGAGAGAGAGAGAGAGAGAGAGAGAGAGAGAGAGAGAGAGAGAGAGAGAGAGAGAGAGAGAGAGAGAGAGAGAGAGAGAGACTCTCTTTCCTAATGAAGTCCAATCAGTATAATCAAACACAGATGGCCTCAAATGAAGGTGTAGAACCATCTCAAGGATGATCAGAAGAAATGGACAGCACCTAAGTTAAGTATATGACTGTCACAGGGTCTGAATACTTAGGACCATGTGATATTTCAGTTTTTCTTTTTTAATAAATCTGCAAAAATGTCAACAATTCTGTGTTTTTCTGTCAATATGGGGTGCTGTGTGTACATTAATGAGGAAAAAAATGAACTGAAATGATTTTAGCAAATGGCTGCAATATAACAAAGAGTGAAAAATTTAAGGGGGTCTGAATGCTTTCCGTCCCCACTGTATATATATCTATATATATACATATATCTAGATAGATAGATAGATTAATGTGTATATATCAAACTATATACACAGGGCTGGACTGGGAATGAAAACCAGCCCTGGAAAAAATGTCATACCAGCCCCATAGCATTATTATACCAGCCCAACAGCATAACGTCATTATTTTCTTGTTCATAAAATGGAAAACCATGCATTTTAAAGCACATTTAAAGAGTGCATTATATATAGATAAGACACATATAAAAGCACATAGGGCTTTATATATATATAAAGGGCATCGGGCATCTGAATTACAGCAGCGGGGGTGTTTTTAGAAGTGCCTGATTAGAGCCATCGGCTCTAATAGGCTTCCAAATTGGTAAACAGCGGGCACACTGCTGTGCGTTCGCTGCTTACACAGTGCTGTGTTAGGAAATCAAATAAATCAGTTCCCTAACACTGACCCGCCTCTCAGCCAATCAGGTGCACTGGGTCTGGTTACCTGTCACCTGATTGGCTGAAGCGACAGGCGCTGTGATTGGATGCCTATCGGAGGGAGCGTGGAGCAACGCGCTGACCTGAGACAGGTAAGTGCCGGGCCTGGGGGGACACTGGCAGGATTTAATGGGCAAACTTGTGGCAATTGATGGGGCAAACTGGCGGCAATTGATGGTTACAGTGGTTGCGTTTGATGGGCACAGTGGTAGCGCTTAATGAGCACAGTGGCGGCAATTTATGGGTACAGTGGCTGCATTTGATGGGCACAGTGGTGGCAATTTATGGGTACAGTGGCTGCATTTGGTACAGTGGCTGCGTTTGATGGGCACAGTGGCAGCGTTTAATGGGCACAGTGGTGGCAATTTATGGGTACAGTGGCTGCGTTTGATGATACAGTGGCTGCGTTTGATGGGCACAGTGGCTGTGTTTAATGGGCAAAGTGGTGGCAATTTATGGGTACAGTGGCTGCGTTTGATGGTACAGTGGCTGTGTTTGATGGTACAGTGGCAGCATTTAATGGGCACAGTGGCTGCAATTGATGGGTACATTGGCTGCGTTTGATGGGGCACAGTGGCAGCAAATTATGGGTACAGTGGCAGCGTTTAATGGGCACAGTGGCTGCAATTGATGGGTACAGTGGCTGCGTTTGATGGGGCACAGTGGCAGCAATTTATGGGTACAGTGGCTGCATTTGATGGGCAGGGCACAGTGTTGGCAATCTATGGGCACATTGGCTGCGTTTGATGGGGCACAGTGTTGGCAATCTATGGGCACAGTTTGATGGTATAGAGCTTTTCAAAGGAGAGAGAGAGAGAGAGAGAGAGAGAGAGAGAGAGAGAGACCTTAATTCTTGTGCTGCAGCTGGCCGTCCATTCACTTCTATTCTCCTCGTGCAGTTAGTGGGCGGTGCTGAAGCAGCACGGCGTTCTCCTGCTCCTCCCCCTCAGGCACAGGCATATTACTCTAGGGAAACACTGCTCTAGATGATGAATGTGGTGGGCGGCGCGCCGGAACGGAGGACACACAGACAGTGCCACAGCCATTGCATACTGCGGCGGCCGCCGGTGCTCTTTATATTGCTGACACAGGCAGCTAGCGGCCCCAGCGGTACTTAGTGCAGCCAGCCTACCGGGATATTTCCCGGTAGGTCAGTCCGGCCCTGTATATACATTGTAATATTGAAAGGTCATTAACCAGTAGCTGCCCGCCCACTGTCATATGACGGCGGGATGAGGCAGCTCTCGTTCTGGGTGGACGTCATATGACGTGACCGCCTTTCCGAGCCACTAGGGGGCGCGGGCTGGTCACTCGGGACTGGATGTGCATGCCCAGCGGCCGCGATGTCCGCCGGGCACCCGCGATTGCCCAGCAACCGAGCAGGACCGTGGATCTGTGTATGTAAACACAGATCCACGTCCTGTCAGAGAGGAGAGGAGACCGATGTGTGTCCCCTGTACATAGGAACAGCGATCGGTGACCTCCCCCAGTCAGTCTCCTCCCTAGGACACACATTAACCCCTCGATCACCCCCTAGTGTTAACCCCTTCTCCGCCAGTCACATTTATACAGTAATCAATGCATTTGTATAGCACGGATCGCTGTATAAATGTGAATGGTCCCAAAAATGTGTCAAAAGTGTCCGATATGTCCGCCGCAATATCACAGTCATGATAAAAATCGCAGATTGCCACCATGACTAGTAAAAAAAAAATGAAAATAATAAAAATGCTATAAATGAATCCCCTATTTTGTAGATGCTATAACTTTTGCGCAAACCAATCAATATACGCTTATTGCGATTTTTTTTTTTTTTTACCAAAAGTATGCAGAAGAATACGTATCGGCCTAAACTGAGGAAAAAAATTGTTTAAAAAAAAATTGGATATTTATTATAGCAAAAAGTAAAAAATATTGTGTTTTTTCAAACTGGTCCCTCTTCTTTTGTTTATAGCGCAATAAATAAAAACCGCAGAGGTGATCAAATACCACTAAAAGAAACCTCTATTTGTGGGGAAAAAATGATAAAAATGTAATTTGGGTACAGTGTAACATGACTGTGCAATTGTTATTCAAAATGCGACAGCGCTGTAAGCTGAAAAATGGTTTGGGCAGGAAGGGGGTGAAAGTGCCCTGTATTGAGGTGGTTAAACATATATTAACTCTGCTTTTAGTATAGAATCTATTTCCAGAGATCCATATACAGTACTTACAAACTGTATCCAATAACAACACTTATTCAAGCTGTCATCTTCTAGTAACATCAAACATTAGAGAATTCCCTAATTGTCACACGCTTCCATGGGTCAAATGAATCTGTTGAGAAATTGAATGAGGAGGACCTAGAAGGTTAGAATGGCAAATACTAATAATTGGCCAACGGTAATTTCTTTCTGGCAACAGAAAATGTGGCTTGTATACACATTTTCTCAAAGGAAAAAAGGGTCTATCAAACTGCTCAAATTACCAGCCAATTTCCCTTGTCAATACTGATTTTAAATGATTACCTAAAATACTAGCTAATATTATTATTATTATCATTATTATTAATAACGATTTATATAGCGTTGACAGTTTACGCAGCTCTTTACAATGTAGAGGGGGGGACAGCACTATTACAGTGCAGTTCAATATAGAAGGGACAGGAGGGCCCTGCTCGTAGAGCTTACATTCTAAAGGGAGGGGTGGTGGTACAAAAGGTAATAGATTTGGGGAATGATTTGATGGGGTTGTTAGGTGGGTGTGGGATAGGCTTCCCTGAATAAGTGAGTTTTGATAAGGCGATTTTTACCTACCTCACTTATATGCTTAATGATACTTAACATAAGTGATTAAAACCTTTTATCTGTATGAATCAACCCATGCGGTTGCAGCTATAACCCACAAAATCAATAAGGAATGATAACTGTGCAAAAAGAATAACAATCATACTTATTTATACAAAGGTTAGAATAATCAGAGATTACCAAATATAGTATAGAGATGTTACAAATGCAGTGTTGCCAGTCTACAAAGATAGTTAATGCAAAAAGCAAATATGGTTACAATTGACATACACATGCTATCAAGCTATTAAGACAAACCTGGGATAGAGAATAGTAAAAGAAAAGAAAAGAGACATATAGATACATAGACAACTCTTTTTTTTGGTTGAAAATGTATACTTTATTTTTCAAGGAAATATACAAAAAACAAATACTTAAAAAAAAACAAAATAGGGTACATTCCACTCTGTACTGCGACACAGCGCATAAATACACTACATAACAATACAGTTCCAAGCATACAAATAAATTACATTCACCCTGCGGTATGGTGCCTACCCTGAAACATCACATCATGCATGATGCCGCATTACCCTGAAAGCATTACTTCAAAAACATGTTACAAAAATGTCAAGTCATATACTGTCAAATAGCATTCCAATGAGCGGGTGTGATTGTGTGTGTGTGTGTGGGGGGGGGGGGGGGGGTTAAGGGGGGGGGGGTAGGGGAGGGAAAAAAGAGTTCACAGGCCCAAAGCTTTATTGAACTGCCAAAGGATACACAAGAGGGGAAAGGGGGGGAGGGGAAATCTTCAGACCTCCTCTGAAGATACATAGACAACTCTTTTTTTGATTGAAAATGTATACTTTATTTTGCAAGAAAATATACAAAAAACAAATACTTAAACAGGGTACATTCAGTACTGCGACGCAGCGCATAAATACACTACATAACAGTACATTGCCAAGCATACAAATAAATTACATTCATCCTGCGGTATGATGCCTAATGTGTTGTGCAGAGTAATAATACCCTGAAACATCACATCATGCATGACGCCGCATTACCCTGAAAGCAGTACTTTAAAACCATTTCACAAAAGGTCCGGTCATACAGTCAAATAACATTCAAATGGGCAACGGGTGTGATGGGGGGGGTTGGAGAAGGTGGGGTAGGGGAGGGAATAAAGAGTTCACAGGCCCGAAGCTTTATTTGAACTGCCAAAGGATACACGGGTGGGAGGGGGGGGGGGGGATGGGGAAATCTTCAGACCTCCTCTTCCTCCTTGAAGTCCATCAAGTGATAGTCTCTGAGCAGACTGTGAACCAGTCTGCGGCAGTCCTCGATGAACATCCTCTCCCGCTGGTGGATGAGGCGCTTTCTGGCGCACCATAAAGCGTCCTTAAAGCAGCACAGCACCCGCCAGGCACCGTCAATGTCCTCCTGTGAATGAGTTCCACAGAAGAGTCCGTTCAACACACCAAAGTGTGTGATAGCAGTCTGTGGTACAAAGTCTTTGAGTTCAGGTTCCAAGGCCCTCAACAGGTCCTGTGCAAAGGGACACTCCCAGAAAACATGCAGAGCAGTTTCCTCCTGGATGATGCAAAAGGGGCAGTGCCTGTATCTGCACAGGTTTCTGGCATGCATGAATGTCCTGAGTGGCAACCCCCCTTGGATTGCCATCCATGCCAGATCTTTGTGCCTGTTGGTGAGTCTCTTTGAAGAAACATTCCTCCAGACCACTTTACAAGTGGCTGAAGGGAGGCCTGGAACAGTCTCATCAATGTCAGATGCTCTGATCAACTTGTGGATAGTTTTTGGCTTCCACAAGTCGGGCTTCACTCCATGTAGCCCCAGCTCCTTAATAAACTTGAAGGTGTCCAAGTAGTACCAAGGGGTGTCCCAGTTGTAGGGGATGGAGCTGTCCCATTTGTCCCAGCCGAGGGTCCTCCATAGAGGCAGGAGGAAAAAACGGGACATAGAGTTACCACCAGAGTCCCCAGTTCTGTCCACCAATGTCCTGCGGATGCAGTTACAAGCAAAGCACACCCTCAATAGTGTAGCGATGTCGGGCACGCCCTTACCGCCCTTGAGGGGTTCCTTGAACATAACCGCCCGCTTCACTCTGTCCATTTTGGAGCTCCAGATGAAGTGAAACACCGCCCTGGTGATGGCCTTACAGGTGTTGACCCGAGGGGGCCATGCCTGGGCGAGGTACTGCAACACAGGGAGGATCTCGCTGCGGAGTACCAGTGTTTTGCCTTCGATGGTGAGTTCTCTGAGGCTCCAAAGTCCAAACTTCTGTCGCATCTTAGACAGTCTTTCCTCCCAGGACTTCAGGGCTGCGCCCTCAGCTCCAAACCAGACCCCAAGGATTTTGATGAAGTCCGTCTTGACGCTGAAAGGAATTGGTGCAGAAGAAGGCAGGAACCACTTTCCGAAGAGCATGACTTCTGACTTCCCGCAGTTGACCTTTGCCCCTGAAGCTTGGCCGAAGTCCTCACAGGTCTGGGCGAGTGTGTCGATGGAGCGCCGATCAGCACAGAACACCGTCACGTCGTCCATGTAGAGCGAGCACTTGACCTCCCGTCTGTCCGGTCCTGGTGCGGTGATCCCTCTGATCTCTGGGTTCCATCTGATGCTTCGGGCGAAGAGCTCTATACAACAAACAAAAAGCAGAGGAGAGAGAGGGCAGCCTTGTCTGACCCCAGACAAAATTGGAAAGGGGTCAGTTTTCCAGCCATTAACCAGCACCAAACTAGAGATGTCAGTGTACATCACATTCACATACGAACAAAACATTTCCCCAAGACCAAACCTGCGCAGAGCTCTGCACATAAACTCATGGGAGACACGGTCAAAGGCCTTCTCCTGGTCAAGACTGACCAGGGCCGCGTGCACACAGCGGCCATGAATGTACTGGACCGTGTCCCGGACAAGCGCAAGGCTGTCCGCAATCCTGCGACCAGGAATGCCGCAAGTCTGATCCGGGTGGATGATCTGTCCAATGACAGACTTCAGCCTGTTGGCCAGGACCTTGGCGAGGATTTTGTAGTCCACGTTCAGAAGAGAGATCGGACGCCAGATCCGATCTCTCGCCCTTCCGCTTATACAAAATCGTGATCATCCCCTCCCTCAGTGACGGAGGCATTCTGCCCTCCACCACCATCTCCTCGTACAGCTCGAGCAGGTCCGGGCCCACGAGATCCCACAGTGCTACATAGAGCTCAACTGGGAGACCATCGCAGCCCGGGGTCCTGCCCCGCCTAAAGGATTTAGCGGCAGAGTGCAGCTCCTCCAACACCAAGGGGGCGTTGACGGTTGATGAACCTGCAGGATCAATTTGGTTAGAGATACCTGACAGGAACCTGTCGGCCGCCTGTGTGTCCGTTTCTTTCGGGGAGTAGAGGTTGGTGTAGTAGTCGCTGACCACTTGCATCACAGCCTTCTTCCCCTTCTGGAGTGTTCCGGTCTCGTCACGCAGCTCTGACAAGGGTGTGTGTCCTGAGTGAAGTTTCCTGAAAAAGAAAGAATTACACTTCTCACCTTTCTCAAGATTCTCCACCTTGGCACGGAAGACAATGTGCCTGGATTCTTCCTCGAAGTGTCCTTTCAGGCTCTTCTTGGTGTCCTCCAGGTCCTGCCTAACGTCCCAGCCGCAGTGATGAAGGTCCTGCAGGGACTGCAACTGACGTTGCAGTCTCCTGAGTTCCCTCCTCCTGGCGCACACACGCTGGCGTCCCCTTGCCTGAAAGAAGCTGCGCAGCTTAACCTTCACAAACTCCCACCAGTCACTTACCCTTCCGAAGAATCTCTTTTCCTCCGTCCAGGTGGCATAGGCCTCCCGGAGTTCCCCCATCAGTTCCTCGTTTTCCAGCAGGGTGCTATTCAGCTTCCAGGAACCCGGTCCACGGGCAAAGCCCTCGCCCAGGTCACCCCGAAAGTGAATAGCCCTGTGGTCATAGAAAAAGCAGGGGACCATGGAGAACTCACGATGCTTAACTGTTCTTGAAGTGAGCACGAAGTCAATCCTGGAATGCACAGATCCATCGGGTCGGCACCACGAATAGTTCACGGCCCCTTTCCCTATGGATCCCACGGCGTCCTGCAAGGAGGCCTCCGAGATCATCTCCTTGAGCAGCCTAGAAGTAGCATCAAGTTTTGCGTATATGCTGGAGCTGCGCCCATCCTCCTCGATCGGACAGTTAAAATCACCGCCGATCACTACTGTTCTGGTGGTGACGAGTTGGGTCCGCAGGGTCTGGAAAAGTTCCAGCCGTGCATTCTTGTCTGGGGGGGCGTACACGTTGATGAGCCTAACTGGCTCTTCCACCCACGAGCCGTCTATGACCAAAAGACGGCCACAGACTAGCTCATGGATAGAGTCAACCGTGAAGCGCCCGCCCCTGACCAGAATGGCTACTCCTGCAGACTTGCAATCGCCACCCCCGGACCAGTAGGAGGGACCAAGGGTCCACTGGGAGGACAGATGAGTGTACCTCCTCAAGGGAGGAAGGGCGCACTCCTGAAGCATGTAGACATCACTCTGCTGACTTGAAAGAAAGGTCAGGACCGCTTGCCTTCTAGATGTATCCTTGATACTCCTCACATTAATAGAAAAGATTGAGATCTCAGCCATAATGAAAAAGGGTATGAGGGTCTAGTTAACAAGGGTCCGAACTTACCTCCCCGGAGGGGGGGGGTGGCTCTTCCGTTGCGTCTTCTGCCTGTCCTGTGTTCTGGGCCAGGCCCAGCTCTTCAAGGACAGACTCCATCATCTGCTGGCTGATGTGGACGTTGGGGGGGAGGTCATGCTCAGGGTCGACCACGATCTCCTCCCCTTCCTCCTCCTCTCCTGCAGACTCTAGGTCCTCCACTACTTGCTCGGGTCCATCGCTGTCGCGTTGGACCCCGTTGGGCCGTTTGGTGGAGGTGGCAGGTTCCTCAGCTGTTGGGCTCTCTGGCTTACGTTTCCGGCTTCCTCTTGGGCCACTGGTGGGGGTGGAGGGGGGTGGGAGGGTGGGGAAGTCCTCCAGGGAGGACAGGTTGGGGGGGAAGGGGTGGGGAGGGGTTCCTCCGGCACAGAGGGGGTGGGTGGGGATGTGCTGGAGGTAGGGGATGGGGTAGGGGCAGGGGCGGGAGTGGACTTACCTTTGGCCTTTCGAGGTTCTTTCGGTTTTTCTGGCAGCTTCCTCCCGGATGGCTTACCCTGGCTTACGGCTCCAGCGTAGGTCCGGGTTCTCTGGGGGCAGTGTCTGAAGACATGCTCTGCCAATCCGCAAAGGTTGCAGGCTTTGGACCTCGGACAGTCCTTGGTCTCGTGGCCTGTCACCCTACAGAACTTGCAAGCAAGCTCTGTACAATCCTTCCCTATGTGTCCCGGCTGCCCACACTTGTTACAGTTGTAGGGTATGCCGGGATAGAAAAGGATTCCTGCGGAGGATCCCAGGGAGAAGAAAGGCTGCAGGTGCTGGATGTCCCCCGAAGGGTCTTTCCTCAGTTTGCAGAGCACAGACCACTTACCTATCCAGAAGCCGTTGGCATCGAAGATTTGGATCGGGTCCTTCACCACGGTGCAGAACCTCTGGAGGTAGGTGGCTATGTCCTTTCCACTGGTATGGGGGTTCCTCATGGCCACTGTCACTCGCTTTTCGTCCCGTGTTATGGGGCAGTTCGCAGTGAACTTCCGGAAAGGGGATTCAGGGCCACTGGTCTTCACCATCTCCCAGTATCTTCTGCAGACCTGAAACGACACAAAAGTTATAAAGAATATACCTCTTGTGAAGGCCTGCACAGAAAGCGTCTCCGCTTTGCTGAACCCCTGTTCCAGGATCATCTTCTTTCCGAAGATCTCCGGGGTCATGTCGGGGACTCTTCCGTCCACCTCCTTCAGCTGCAGCACGACCGTCTGCTTCATCCATGGCTCCAAAGCTGGGAGCCCGTTTGCAGGCTGGTCTGGCTTGGCTGGTCCTGGTCGGCTGGTGCCGGCCGGGGTAGGGGTGGGGGTTGAGGCAGCGGCATTCCCGGGCTTGGAGGAAGTGGCTGGAACGGGGTTCTTCTTCTCTTTTCCGGTCTTCTTTTCGCTCTTCCCCATCGTCAAGGAGTTGGATGTCGCTTCAGATGTTTCTTAGGCGGCCTCCTTCTGGTTCCTCGACGTCTTCGCTCTTTTTCGTAGCCTTTACAAAGGCTCTAGCATCTACTGCCCGGAGGTAGTAATGCGGAGTGGGGGAGGAGGGAAGACCGCAATCTCGTTCCTTGTGGGGGCTAAGCCTCTAACCCAATAGCAGCAAGTAGGTGAAGCTGAATTTAATCAACGATCCTACCAGGTCGAGCAGAGGGTACCCCACAAGGACCAATTAGCTTGGATAGATGAAAGTGGTTCTCAACGTCCTAGCTGTGAAGCAGGGACACCCCTAAGGGCTAAAGTCGATACTACACTTGATCTTAGCCAAAAGGCCGAGAAGCGATACATAGACAACTCTTAGGTGACCATCTTTCATCTAGACCGTGAGCCAAGGAGAACTGGCATCCCTAGGCTTTGGCTTTTATGTTGTTAGAATAACCCATTCCTACCAATCAAAACTCAGGATCACCTCATTGGTTCAGAAGTGGCATTGAATCCCGATTGGCTACCCCTGAAGCCTCCTAAATGTTCATTGGTTCAGAGTTGCCTCAAATTCTGATTGGCTACCCCTGAAGCCTCCTAAATGTTCATGATCAGGTCTTAAACTTCCAGTGCCTCTCGGTCTACTACACGTTTATGATTTAATAAGGAATCCCCTTTGATCCCCAGCCCAACCAGTTCTGACATTAGAATGTCAATGGCCCCTGGTGAGATGGAGCCTCCACATCTGCAAAGGTTCTTTACAAAACAAAAGGATACCAGTAATTCAATTAACACCTGAAGACATTCAATAGATCCCATGAGACAGGAAAAAAAGTATTTTTAAAATGTAAGCTGGGCCCCTGTCTCATCATGATATCACAAAATATTCTATATATATCATCTTCCTGTAAAAACATATACCTACATACACGTACACACACACACACACACACACACACACACACACACACACGCACATATATATATATATATACACAATGTATATCCAATTTATATCCAATGGATATATATTGGATATATATATATATATATATATATATATATATATATATATATATATATATATATATATATATATATATATATATATACACAATGTATATCCAATATATATCCAATGGGGCTCCATGATATAAATATGAAGTATTCTAAATATCCACCACAGTTTTCACCACAGTTTTCAGGGATCAATATCCACCACAGTTTTCAGGGATCATAATAGGATTAAAACTTTAATATGATGTTTTATACGCCCAGATCAGGTTGGTTTTGTTCCTGGTCACCAAGCAATCAACAAAACTAGGCTGTACTCAACCTCATTTCTGTAAAGAACATAGCACATATCATGAGGGACTCCATTTTAGTTTTAAGACACCATTTTAGTTTTACAGGAAAATTGAGAAAACTCAAATGTGAGTTTTAACTGAAACCAATATTATCTTTAAGCTGTTATCTATAGAAAACCTTCTCAAGGTTACCTATACATTTTAGCTAGAATATGGAGTTTGGCCTAGCTCATGTTTGTTCTTGATAAGATTAGTGTGTCCTTCACTTGTTAAGAAATACATATATAGTAGAAATGATGCAAGATTTTGTCTTATAACACCAGCTAATAGTTAAATATTAACTGAACCTATTTTCATTTCAATGACATGTATAAGGTTAGTAAAACTCCTCCCATCCCTCAAAAGACATAAATGCTGTATTTCTGAAACTCAAATTAGATGTCATTAAGTGGCTAAGCAAACCTGTCTCCTGTGTCACTTTATTGATATCTCCAGGCCTGGGGGTCAACGGAGGTCTTCCTGCATTACCTGAACCTATCTGGGTGGTCTTAGAAGCCATAATCTCCTAACAGATCTGGGGGCTCGCCGGAAAAAAAAGCCAAATAAAATCATATCTGAAGGTAAGTCTTCATTTTGTCTTTATTGACGAAATATTTCTTGCCTCAGCTCTGATTAAAGCTTTTTAGACCCGTAAATTAGTAGGGGATAAGAACCACGCCAGAGGTTAATATTGGAGGGTTTTTGGGAAACCCACAAAGATAAGCAGTACTGCATACACATATATAGAGACATTCCTTTTGGGAAGGGATATGAAGTGGTTAATGAGGAAATAGACTCCGGTGACCCCAAAATCCTTTGCTTTTTCTTATCTATCGCATTAGAAGTTATAAGATAATCTGTTGTGTGTGTGTGGGTCAGAAGACTGGGTGGTAAGAACAGTCGACTCCCACTGTCAATATGGGTCAGAAACAAGGTAAAGAAGATCCTCCCCCTCTTCCCAATCCAGGAGAAACGTGTAAGGATTTTGTAGCCAGAATTTGTGGTACTAATTATGAATTCATAGTCCCATGGGTTTCAAATTTAGCGGGATGGACCGAAGCCATACACAGTGTAGACCCCTTTCCCCGGGATGGCGCTAATGATGAATTTCACATAGATATGATAAAAGGATTGTGTTTAGGAGATAAGAGAGCTTTCCCTTGGTACCCCGGGGATCCTCAATGGGATATGGATTATATGGAAAAGGGAGGAGAGAACTGGTTAAAATACGCCCCATATTGGTTTCAGAGGGATAATAAGAAACAGAAAAAGCCCACCAAATGTTTAAGTAAGGAAGATTATGCCCAGAAACATAGAGAAGAAGCCGATAAAAAGAGATTTGTCCCTGACCCAATAGCCTCACCCCTGCCAATAGTCAGTCATCCTCCACCCGCATATGTACATGTCTATCCAAGTTTAAGAAAGGAAGATATTGATCTTCTGGCTGGACATTATGCAACCAGACAACGGCAGGTCCCCCCCGCTCCACAACCACAACAGCAGATCCCTCCCGCTCCACAACAAGATAGACAGCACCCACAGAGGGCCCGAGTCGAGGTAGGGGAACCAGAAGATGATCAGGGAGCTATAGGAGGGGTAGTTTCACCACCTGGCCAAGAGCAGGAGGAAGAAGACGTTAAAGGGGATAGAATACTTAGTCCCCCTAAAACAAAGAGTGGAACTGTATATAGTAACACTAACCTTCAAACACCTTTCATGACCATTGGAAATGAATTATTAAAAAAGGTAATAGACATTGAGGACATTGACAGGATAGTAAAACATTGCCCCAAACCCACCGCCTCTGCAGGTGGCACTTTAATTTACTTAAAAAAGGCCTGTAAGGGTAGAAATTACACACAGGAAGACATGCGTCTTATCATTGATGGTATCATAGGACACACCAGTTCCTGGAACTGGACAAATGTTCCAAGTATAAACACTATTGACACTGGAAACGCGGGAGCATATGGGTTAAACACAGTACCAGGTAGGAACACCATGTGGACAGAATTAGAGACTGAAATGATGAGAGTATTTAAAAATAAAAGTTCCCTCCCTACTGCCATAGCATGCAAACAAAAGTCAGGAGAAACTGTAGTTGAATTCTGGAAAAGGTTTCATGAAAATTGGACAACAGAAGCTGGATTAGCTACAACTACTGATGTGGGAGCTTTGTTTATTCAAACTTTTATGAATAATCTAAAACCCCAGTTCGCCTTGGTGGTGAAACAGATGATATCTGAATGGACCACACAGACGATTGACCAATTTCAGGAAACTTTAATACAGAAAGAAGCAGCAGGGTGTTTTGATGTAATAAAAGAGAAAGCAGTGAGTAGCCTTTATCAGGGTGGAGTGCGAACTCAGCCTCCCCAAGATAATGGTGGACAATGGGGCAGTGGAAACAGAGGCAGAGGAAGAGGAAGAACAAAAGGGAGAGGGCATGGTTTTTCCAGACCACCCCAGCAGTCCCGCACATGTTGTTTTAACTGTGGACAACAGGGTCACTGGAGAAATCAATGTCCTTATGAATGGAATAACCCAAATACTCAAGATCAAGATCAAATGCATACACAGGGACCCCAATCTAGCCAACCAAATCAAGTTGCCCCAAAGCAACAGGGTCCCCGATTCCCTATACAGTGGAATCAACAGCAACTAAAATGAAGCTGCCCGGAAGGTAGTATCCCAGCATTTCCTTTGCTCTCACACTCTTACAATGAACAACCAATTGTGACCCTATATGTCAAACATAGGCCTGTTCCGTTTTTAACCGATTCAGGGGCAACTCGGAGCACCCTCAGTGAGGACTACTACAGAGGTGAGACTAAAATTGCTGAACCTTCTATGGGAATTAATGGGATACTTACCAAAACATACAAAACACCACCTTTACCAGTAAGTGATGTTGAAAGGGGAGGTGCAACAGTCTTGCATCATTGTTTCAGGATTATACCAAATTGTCCTGTGAATCTCTTGGGTAGAGATTTGATGGGAAAATTGGGTATAACACTGAAAATGACTACTGAAGGAGGGGTCTTCGTACACTCCAAGGTAATACCAATATATTACACTGAGGATAGTGATCTCCCTCCACCAGATGATCCGGTATGGTCAAAAAGCTCCTTGGATGTAGGTCTTATTTCTTGTACCCCATACAAGGCAGCTTTAAAATCATGGGCACAGCCGGTTTATCACAAACAATACCCAATTTCAAAAGAAAAAGAGGAAGGAGTGGCCCCAATGGTGGAAAGGTTCCTGCAGCTAGGAATTCTTAAAGAGACACTGTCACCCTACAACACCCCCATTAACCCAGTAATGAAGCCAGACGGCTCTTACAGGTTTGTACAAGACCTCAGAGCTATAAACAACCTAGTGATACCCATCGCTCCCATAGTGCCTGACGTGCCATCACTCTTAACCTCCATACCATGCGATGCAGAGTATTTTTCGGTCATTGACCTTTGTAATGCATTTTTTTCAGTTTCTGTTGACGAAGAGACACAGCCTATCTTTGCATTCAATTTCAGAAACCGCCAGATGACGTGGTGTAGATTACCCCAGGGCTATGTAGACTCCCCTGTAGTGTACACAGTGGCCCTCCAGGCAACCCTGCGGTCTTGGACACCCCGCCATGGTTCCGTCCTACTTCAATATGTTGATGATTTGTTGTTGTGTAGTCCAAGCCAGAAAGCATGTAAAAATGATGGTTTAGATCTGTTACATTGGTTAGCAGACAATGGTCACAAGGTTTCTAAGAAAAAGCTACAATGGTGTCAGGAAACTGTTGAATACCTTGGTTTTGTACTCTCCAAAGGAGAAAGGAAAATCAGTCACAAGAGAGCTGCGGCTCTCGTGGGTCTGCCCCGCCCACTTACTAAGAAGGACATGCTATCCTTTCTTGGAATGATTGGTTACTGCCGACAATGGATACCTGATTGTTCCTACTATGATAATCTCCTGAGGCAAGCCACAGGTACTGACATGCCAGATTGTGTGAAATGGAATGATGAAATGTACAATGCTTTTGTGTATCTTAAAACTGCAATGGTCACATCTCCTGGACTTGGACTACCTGAATATGGTAAAATGTTTCACTTGTTTGCAAGGGACAACTGTAAAACAATGGCGGGGGTCCTGGCTCAGGAGCATGGGGGGAAACTCCGCCCAATTGCGTTTTTTTCAAAAGTTGTGCCGATGCCAGTACAGGGCATGCCGGCGTGTCTCAGAGCTCTGGCATCCTGTGCGATGGTGGTGGAAATGGCTACATCATTCACTCTAGGACATGCCACCACACTACACACCACTCACAATGTATCCATTCTACTAAAGAACATCCATACCCAGCACATGTCAGCCCAGAGGCTGAGCGGTTATGAAGTAATTTTACTTTCTAACCCAAAACTTGAGATCAAATATGCCTCTCCCACTTCTGGCCCAGCTCCAATCCTGAATGCCTTGCTAGGCTTGAAAGGTGAAGAAGATGAGGTAGTGCCTCAACATGAATGCATGGACCTCATCCACCAAGACACATCCCCGAGACCAGACATGTCTTCAACTGCTCTCCCTGGAGCACAGAATGTCTTTGTGGATGGGTCTTGTTCAAGACCAAATGATAACACATACCATGCAGGGTATGCTGTTGTTCAGCTGCCTGATAAAATACTGGAAGCAAACCCTGTCCCATTCCAATCAGCACAAGCTGCAGAACTTATAGCCCTTACTCGAGCTTGTCAGCTTTTTGAAGGGCAGGATGTAAACATTTACACAGACTCCAAGTACGCGTACGGTGTCGCGCATGATTTTGGAGTCATATGGAAAAGGCGGGGCTATATAGCAGCAGACGGTAAATCCATCTCACATTCCACGCTTGTCACAAGTCTGTTAGAAGCTATACAATTACCAAGGTCCATAGCTATACTACACTGTAGGGCACATACAGGGCAACAGGATGACATAGCCAAAGGCAACGCCTTAGCTGACAAAGCAGCAAAAGAAGCAGCATCCACACAGCCTGCAAACATACAAATGCCATTACTCTCACCAGAAATTCCTCTTTTGGATCAAACATTGCGTGATCTCCAAGCATATGCCACAGACCAAGACATCCAGCAATGGAACTCAATAGGTGTGCAGACAAACCCAGAAACTGACCTTGTCTGCCAAGAGGGGAGACCATGTATCCCTGTAGCCAGTGCACCCATTTTTATTTCACAATACCATGGGATAGGTCACAGAGGGTGGAAAGTCACATGTGAACTTTTGGATAAGGATTTTTACATTCCAGGTCTTCCCTCTCTCGTTAAGGCATATGTTTCCAGATGCATCACATGCATTCGGAATAACCCTAGCAACCCTCACAAAGCAAAACACGAACATCTGATATATCCATCTACACCATTCACTCATCTGCAGATAGATTTTACACACATGCCCAAACTAGGTAAAAGACAGGAATATTTGCTAATAATAGTGGACATGTTCTCAAGATGGATAGAATTGTTTGTAACTACAAAGGAAGATGCACAAACAGTAGTGAGGATTCTGATACAAGAAATTATCCCAAGGTGGGGTTGCCCACTACAGATCAACTCTGACAATGGTCCTGCATTTGTGGCCAAAGTTTGTCAAGACCTGGTAAAAACACTGAAAATAGAATGGAAGTTTCATATTCCTTACCACCCCCAGAGTTCAGGTATAGTGGAAAGGATGAACAGAACCATCAAAGATAAGATCAGGAAGGCCACTGGAGGTACGTATGCAAATTGGAAGAAGGTCCTACCAGCTGTACTAGCCGAGGTAAGAATGACACCCTCTAAAAAGACAGGATACTCTCCTTTTGAAGTCTTAATGGGTAGGCCATTCCCCACCCCATGGGCCAGACAGCCACTTATGTTAGAAAGAGGGGACCTAGATCTTATTCAGGAAGAATATGTAAAAAAACTTATTGAAACTTTGGATAAAGTTGAAAGGAATGTTGCTCGCACCTCTCCTTCTTCTTCACAGGAACCTACACACCCTTTCCAGGTGGGTGACACCGTGGTGGTCCAGAGATTGAACCGCACCAAGAAACAAGAGTTTCCCTTCGGACCCCCAACCACAGTGATCGCAGTCACCCGCACAGCTATTTTGGTAGAAGGACAACAGGCCTGGATTCATGCAAGTCGCGTAAAGAAGGTCAACCAGGACCCTAAGAAGCAAGGCAAAGATAAAGCACAGAGAGGTGAAGCAGGTGATATAAATCCTCGAAAACAGAGTGAAGCAGGTGGTCAAGACTCTGAACAAGATGACGTCGCTTATTTCACCACGGACTTCTGGGAAGGCCTTGTGCCTCCTATGCTGGGCTGCCCTGATTGTGTTCCTGCCAACTTGGCTGATAACTAACTGTATTTATTATTCTGAAGATTTGGGACTCATAAAGGGTATTTGTGGGGCCTCTAACACTCTACAACAGAATAATACACATGACAGACACAAGAGAAATGAAAACTCAGAAAGTTTTACAGATAAAATGTTATTGTTGAAGTTTAAATATAGCTACGCCCAGAAATCTGGATTTGAAAAATGTTGGATATGTAGTAAACTCCATCCTAGCACTGCTAGAATCCCCTTAATGGCAGTACCTCTAAACTTCACCCCACTCCTTAATGGCACACCTCCTGTCGTCCTCACAGAAGTCATAAGAACACTTTCAAATAATACCCTTACTTTCCAAATTACTGGTAGAAGTCATTCCCCAGACTGGTGTTTTAGGCTGGGAAACTCCACAAATGGAGCTGAAGTTTGCCAACAAGCTAATATTAACTTTTCAATGACTTCAATTGAAAACCCTTTCTTTCATACTTCAGAACCTGCCCTAAACACCACTCTAATAAACTTTCTTAACTCCAGTTCCACTTCCACAGTAGGACAATTATTGTCGAGTTTAACTTTTTCCAGTTTTTCTGATGAAATGATGACAATATTCAACAAACGATCCTTAGCTCTAGGAAACAGTATTTATATCTGTTGTGGAAAAATCTGTCACCCTTGGATCCCCACCGAACCCCAAGGATGGTGTTATCTTGCATCCCTAGTCCCCATCATGGGCGTAGTAGGAGATAGTAAGGGAGGACACCTCCTTGAAGCTAGCATGCATCCTAGGTACCCCCTCAAACACCGCAATAAAAGGGAGTTATTTCTTACAAAGGATAAGGCATGGGCTTGGTTTCCCTCATGGACTGGGTGGGGAATAGACTTAATGAAAAGGTTGAATAATTACACTGGAATCATTGATGAAATAATGGAAAAGAATTCTGATGATATTACTAAATTAAATATAGAAACTAGGGCAATTAGAAAACAATTAGAACTACACGAGTTAGCCATAGAAAGCATGAGTGCTGCCTTAACTGGGTTATGTGAAAACACAGAAGATTATGAGTGTTGTACCTGGTTTCATAACACAAGTATGGAGGTACCAGATTATTATGATATAATTGCACAACACCGGAAAGAAGTAAACAAATTACAAGATGAAGCTAGAAACATTGCTAAGACATGGGATCCTTTTGCAAACCTAAGTTCTGGGATAGGAATTTTGGCATGGATAAAGAGTGCTGCCATAACTATAATTATGATTGCTCTTTTTGTTTTGTTCCTATATGCCTGTTATAAGCTTATAATGTGTATAATTGTTAAGGCATCCCGAACCCCTGATCCTGCTGCTGCGAATAGAATTTATCTGAGTATGTATTATGATAGAAGAAAATTTACATAACTGTGAAAGATAGTGAGCCATATAAATAATGTCTCAAAGAGGGGATTGTAAAGAACATAGCACATATCATGAGGGACTCCATTTTAGTTTTAAGACACCATTTTAGTTTTACAGGAAAATTGAGAAAACTCAAATGTGAGTTTTAACTGAAACCAATATTATCTTTAAGCTGTTATCTATAGAAAACCTTCTCAAGGTTACCTATACATTTTAGCTAGAATATGGAGTTTGGCCTAGCTCATGTTTGTTCTTGATAAGATTAGTGTGTCCTTCACTTGTTAAGAAATACATATATAGTAGAAATGATGCAAGATTTTGTCTTATAACACCAGCTAATAGTTAAATATTAACTGAACCTATTTTCATTTCAATGACATGTATAAGGTTAGTAAAACTCCTCCCATCCCTCAAAAGACATAAATGCTGTATTTCTGAAACTCAAATTAGATGTCATTAAGTGGCTAAGCAAACCTGTCTCCTGTGTCACTTTATTGATATCTCCAGGCCTGGGGGTCAACGGAGGTCTTCCTGCATTACCTGAACCTATCTGGGTGGTCTTAGAAGCCATAATCTCCTAACAATTTCTAGTGCTCAATTAAATTGAGACAATGAAACCAAATGCCATGGTATGCTTTCATCCCTTAACCTATAAAAAGCATTTGATTCTATGTCTTGCGGACTACCTCTTTTTCATATTACTACAATTTTAAAATCCATTTACTTTTTGAGGCTATTTTAATCATTAAAGGTATTAGATCTGAAATTACTTGTATCCATACTCATCAAGCATGTACTCTATCTCCTTGTCGGTTATTACTGGTAAATATCTACATTCCTCCTCCATTTCAGGCTCAGTTGTTATATGACATGCTGACCCAACTGGCCCAGTTTTTGCACCTTCCCCTGCTCCTGATGGGAGATTTCAATGCCGTCTTGGATGCGGCGTTGGATTCTTCCAATCCAGGTAGGATAAGTTCGGCTGACTTAAATGGGTGGGCATCAATGGCTGGTTTGGTTGAGCTGTAGAGATGGAAACATCCAACAGCTAGATGCTACTCTCATGTGTCATTGACACACAGATCTGTAGCGAGAATTGATATGGTTTTTGGCAATAATAATATTTTAAAATATGTGGAAAGTGTTGGGTATTTAGCAGGTGGGGCTTCGGATCACAATCCCCTTTCTCTCACCCTGTCCTTTCCGACGGAGGCGAGAAAGGTAAGCTGGCGCTTCTCTGTTGGATGGTTACAAAATGAACAAGTGGCAGCCCAAATAGAGGAAAAGATAAAGACTTACTGGTCTACTAATGTAGATACCGCAGAACCACCAATGGTATGGGATGCCTTTAAGGTGGTAACTAGAGGTGAATGTATATCAGCCATAAAAACAGCGAGAGTCAATGAGAATGAGGAATTAAATACTTTAAAACAGAACGAGAGGGAGTGTGTAGAAGCTCATGCGGGATCCCCTACCGGGGCCTCGTATGAGAAGCTGCTGGAAGCGAGAAGGCGCTTTTCCCTACATATTAATAGTCTGACAAGCTCTGAATTGACAAAAACTTCACACACAGTGTTCGCAGAAGGGGACAAGAATGGTAAACTCCTGGCCATGTTGGTGGCAGACCAACGACCCATCACTCATATCCCTGTCATCAGGGATAGGCGAGGTAATACGGTCACCAATCCATCTGACATTATGGAGGAGTTTATTGATTTCTTCTCATCCTTATACTCACCTTACCCTGAATATGACTTAGAAGCGATGTACTCGCTGTTAGCGGGGTTACCTATTCCGAAACTGACTGAAGAAGACTCTAATATATTAGAAGCTAAGATAACAATCAAGGAGATACAGGCAGCAATATTTGCCCCTTGGGCTGGACGGGTTTCCCGTAGATTTTTACAAAGCAAATGTAGCTGGCAGTACGACTCAACTGGTTACTAGAATACTGCTTAGACAATTCCTCCCTACCAAACTCCATGTTGGAGGCATACATGATTCTCTTACTGAAACCAGGGAAAGACCCGACGGACTGTGCATCAAAATGCCACATAGCACTTTTAAATACCGACTTTAAGATCCTAACCAAACTATTAGCGACCAGATTAGCTACGGTCATCCCGTCAATATCGACAAGACGGGTTTCATGCCGGGAAAATCGACGGATACAAACCTAAGGAGACTTTTCACCCACATGCAGCTACCGCCCACAGACTCAGATACCAGAATTGTAGTATCGATTGATATAGAAAAAGCCTTCAACTCTGCCGATTGGAACTATATGTTTAAGGTTATGGAGGTTATGGGATTTGGGCCCAATTTAGAAAATGGATATCTATGCTGTACAGGAATCCCAAAGTGGCCATAAGACTGGGGTCAGCGGTGTCTGACTTTTTTGAGGTGGGCAGAGGCACCAGGCAGGGTTGCCCTTCATCTACACTATGTGGAGGCTTTCTATTCTTTTTCCACATACCATCTGAGGGAGAATCCAGCTTCCACTATAGTCCTATGGGAGATGTCTCGTTTCCTCTGATCCGTGCCTTGGCTATTCTTTGTGAGGAGCTACCTGGTGGCCCCTGGAGATCCATGCAGAGTCTGACCTAGAAGGTTCTGAGAGTCGGGACATTCTTTCCAACGCCCCGAAGTGATTCCCTGTCGCTGACAAGGGAGTCCAGTCTATCTGGTAAGAGTTTTCTACTCACTACTTTTATCAATATTTATACAGCTGATGGATGTGTTCTTCCTGGGGGATGTAATCATTTGCCTATGTTTGAACATCAGCTGCTTTATATATTCATTCATCTTCAACCAGTGGGACATTTTTCAATTACATGTTGTTCACTCGTTGGACTTTATTCATTTATGTTGAGAGACTCATTAGTCATTTATTTTATTGATGGTGATACCATTCATTAACACCCTTTTTGGGCTTTCACAGTTTATGCGATACATTTTCTTATATAGTATTTTCATGGTTATTGTCACTTCGTATGTAGCCGCTCTTTTGTTGGTATTTATTTACACTTTTTTGATAGCGCAGTGTTTACTCACTTTAACTGTAAATATTACCTGGCTGGGCAAATGGTATTCACCCGTCGATGGCTTATACCAGATGATGGGGATGCCGCCACAGTTTTAGAGGAAAGCTTATGCCTTGCCTTGTTCAAGGGTACCAAATCAGACTTGCCAATCACCCTGACGATGCTAGCCACTATTAGAGCATAGGGTCTAGATGTTAAATTAGCATCTCCCAGTTACCAAGGGATCTCCCCATCCTCTCCATTATGGATGAACCACACACTGCCTCAATTCTATACATTGCCAGATCCAATGATTTGGGCGGTCAAAGGAATTAAAACACTTAACGATATCACATCCTATGGTGAACTTCTGACTTTTCCCCAACTTAAGACCAGACATGACTTACCTAGCTCCTACCTATTCTGGTTTCTTCAGCTCAGGCACACCTACCAGAAGCAGTTCAGAAGCAGTTCAAAGAGTTACGAGTGGAATTCCTGCCCTCAACACTTAAATCCATGCTATCAGAGGAGGACTTGACCAAAACTATCTCACTGTCATACAAAGAATTTTTTTAAACAACACTTAAGGCAGTAACTAACTGTAGAAATAAATTGGAGGCAGAAGTTCCAGACATACAGGGGGAGGATTGGGATGACTTTTGGACCCAGCCATTCAGACACTTAGTTTCAGCAAGGGATAGACTAATACAATTTACATTTTTACATAGAAGCTACTACACACCGGCCAGGCATGCCAAGATATAGGGAAATGATTCAGCAAAGTGCTGGAGATGTTCGTTCTCTCCAGCTAACGCTGAACACATATTCTGGTCGTGTCTGCCAATTCAGAATTTTTGGAATGAAATCACACAGTGTATCTCAGCTCTTTTGTCGGTGCCCATTCCAATGACAGTAAAATTATGCTTGCTGGGGTTGGTGGAAGAGGTGGACTCGACCAGGGCTCTGAGAACGTTACTCACCATCCTCTTGTTCTATGGCAAAAAGGCAATACTGCTTAAATGGAAAAAAACACCAATGCTCCAGGGATTAGTTTCTGGAAAAAGTTGATTAACACTATATTATCATTTTATAAATCCACATACAGGGCAAGGGGGTGTGGAAAAATGTTTGACAAAATATGGAAGGCCTGGTGTGAATCTGACACTACAGTGGGATAGGGGATGAGTAACTCAAAATACCTTATTAAAAGAGTGAGTTACAGATGGGCATGCCATACGATAAAGTGATGTTATTAAGGTGACACTTCTACTGACAAAAATGAGGGTGTGAAGATTAGTAATATATTATTACAACAAAGTATTTAGTGATGACCAGATGTAACATCGATGTAATACTGTTATAATTGAGCTGTGACAGGGCGGGAGGGGGGAATCGGGAAGTTGGGGTGTTTATACAAGAGGTAGGTGACTATGTTAGTCAGGATAGTCATGTCAGGCCCTGCGTGGCCGGTTGTTCTGGGTATTTGTCACGTTGGCATAACCCAGGTGTCTGTATGCTTTGATAAAAAAATGTTCAATAAAAAGAAATTTAAAAAAAAGCATGTACTCTATCTCCAATCCTTTTTATATTAACCACTAAACCTTTGGCTATAGCCATACAAGAAACTGCTAATAGAATATTTCCACAGGAGGCTAAGAATACAGTAAATGGACTCTGTTTGCAGATGACGTTTTGTTCCTTACTTTCCCTATGATACCTATTCCAAGCTTATTGAAATTATTACAACATTTTTCTACCATTTCAGGGCTCAAACTAAATGATTCTAACTTACCAGCTATAAAACTTGACTTGGATGTACAGATAGTGAAAACAACTGACAGTCAACTCTACAGTATTTGACTGGTCTGTTTCAAAATTGAACTGGATAATGATTATTTTTCAACTATTTTAAATGATAGAATAGTTTCTGGAAGGTCTGGGATCATTGGCTTAATTATATATATCCGCTCTAGTTTTACATGTTTGAATTTTTTTAACTCATGATAAATATCACACAATCCCTTATCTTTCCTTTTTTATCTTCTTTTCTCATTCCATTAAATGTTTCTGGTAAAACTGTAGGATTTTGACACATTTATGCAACAAATGTTTATTTACCTCTGTATCTTTACTTGAAATGGAATAGGTACCATTGCATCTAGAGCGGCAAGTGCATTCCCTAGGATGGAAAGCAGAGAGCTGAGCTGGGAAAAAGGGTGGTGGATCTTTCCTTAGATACAGCACATACAGCCAAACACAGAACCAGACACCACATTGCAGCCAGCAGGAGACTCCATTTTCCACCCTGCCTAGCTATCTTTTCAGGAGATGGCAGATTCCTGCCATTATACGCCATGCCCCACACAAAGTAAGCAATACATTCTCCTGCGTGGGTCTAATATCCTGGCGGAAAATTTGCAGACTAAAAGTTAGGCTAGTAGGAGTCAGGCCAGGCCAGGAGTCTTCTAACCTGTAAGTAACATCTGAAATTTCCTGTTAGTAATATTAATATGTAACTGGGATAATGTATGGTAGCAGGGCTGTAGGTTTTGTGCAGTGCACAGTGTGCCGCATGTATACAATAATGAAGCAACTTTAACTGAAGCAATGAAGCAACAGCTCCAGGATGGATACCGCTGTGACAGATGTGAGCAGGTTGCCCTTCTGGAAGCTCACACTAGAGAGCTGAAGAAGCAAATTGCAACACTGGGCAGAACTGACCTTGAAAGGGGTTGATGTGGAGGGTGGAGAGGTAAGTCAAGATTTTCTGGTAAGAAGATGGGTTACTGTAGTCAGAGGGAGTGGTAGGGGCTTACAGAAAAGGAAAGCCAGCATAGGGTTTGGATCCAAACAGATTTGCCAAGTTGAGTGAAGATGTGGGGGTGGCAAGCTCAGAGGTGGCTGCCCTTGATGCCACTGCTACCCCTAACAGCCAGGAGAGCAGCCCATCTAGTAGGGGTGGTGAGGGTAGTACAGGAAAGCCTAGACAGTTGGTGGTAATAGGGGATTCTATAATCAGAAGGACTAGTAGAACAATTTGTTGCCAGGATCATCTCAACTGAATCTTTTCTGTCTCCCTGGTGCCATGGTTCAGCATGTGATGTTTAAATTCTTTTTTATTCAATTTAAGAAAAAACAATGACAAAACATAAAATATTACTTTAACCACTTACAGACCGGAAGATTTCCCCCCTTAATGACCAGGCCATATTTTGCGATATGGCACTGCGTCACTTTAACTGACAATTGCATGGTTGTGCGACGCTGTACCAAAATAGAGCTTTCTTTTGGTGGTATTTGCTCACCTCTTTTTCGCTATAAACAAAAAAGAGCAACAATTTTGAAAAAAAAAAAACTATATTTTTTACATTTTGCTATAATAAGTAGCCCAAAAAAAGTTTAGGCCGATATATATTCTATTACATATTTTTGTTATAAAACAAATCGCAATAAGTGTATATTCATTGGTCTGTGCAAAAGTTATTGCGTCTACAAAATAGGGGATAGATTTATGGCATTTTTATTATTATTCTTTTTTTTACTAGTAATGGCGTGATCTGCGATTTTTAGCGGGACTGCGACATTGCGGCAGACAAATCGGACACTTTTGACACTTTTTTTGGACCACTGGCATTTATACAGCGATCAGTGCTATAAAAATGCACTGATTACTGTGTAAATGATACTGGCAGGGAAGGGGTTAACACTAGGAGCGATCAAGGGGTTAAATGTGTTCCCTCATGTTTGTTTCTAACTGTGGGGGAGATAGGACTGACTGGAGGAGGAGACAGCTCGATGTTCCTAATTACAAGGAACAGCAGATCTGTCTCTCCTCCCCTGTCAGAATGGGGATTTGTGTGTTTACATACACAGATCCCCATTCTGGCTCTTATGCCCTCAATGGCGGGTGGCCGGCAGACATCACGCCCACCGCCTACATGCATCGGGTCCCCCGCCGTGCAAAGCGCACTTCTGCTATCACCCTTAAAGGTGCCGACGTACTCCTACGGCGATTTGCAGGAACGAGCCGACCTATATAATGATGGCAGCTGGTCGACAAGTGGTAAAAAAGCCAATACGGTATTCTTCTAATAAACTAACATCTCAAACATGACACAACATAAATACACTAACAAACATTTATAGAAGGTGTATGTCTTATTAATCCCACTAGCATTGCAATATGTATTGAGTTACTTCCCCATGGAATAGGCAAGAGATGTGCGAAAAGTGCGAAAGGTAGGGGGGCCCCATATCCAAATAAAAAACTCCAGATAGTCTTCCCCAAAAAAAATAAAAAAGGGGGGAGGAAAAAAAAATTCGGAATGTGATGGACTGGGTTAATAAATTACTGGGAGGAGCTGGGCATGACCCAGCTGTCTTGGTCCATGTTGGAACCAACGACAGAATACATGGAAGGTGGAGGCTCCCTAAGAATCAATTTAAAGAACAAGGCTGCAAGTTGAAGAGAATGACCTCTAAGGTGATATCTGAAATATTGCTATTGCCATGCACAACTCAGGAAAGACAAGGGGAGATTAGAGAGCTAAATGCATAGCTGCCAGGGCTGGGCTCAGCCCTTCCTTCTTTGAGCTGGCTGCTCAGCTGTCAGCTAATTGCCAGCTCCTATCTCTCTCCACAGTTACTCAGCTGTTGATGATCCTGATCCTGCCTACTTGAGCCGTCCAGTCCAGAGGAGCTCTGCCTTCGCCTTGGTCATATCACAAGAAACTATCTCCTGCGTTCCTGTTTAAAGACTGGCTTTGTTGACATCCCTTCTGGCTCCAGATCCTGCTTGCTGTTCCACTACTTTGATCCTTGACTTCTGGCTTGGCTGACTATCCGTTCCAGTTACTGAACTTTGGCTATGTTTTGACTACGTTTGTTCTTTTTACTTTTATTACTAAACAAGTGTGATTTAACTGTACTTCTGTCTCGGTCTGATTTCATGGTTTTTGTCATTAGGCGAAGGCCATGAATTCAGAAGATGCAGTCAATCCACTTGTTGGTAATATTTTTTCCAGATTGGATGAACTGGATCAATGCATGGATCAGTTTGCCATGGCGTTACAAATGCTCCTGAGTCGCACGGCTCACCTGGAATCTCCCACTGTGGCCGCCCCACCATTCAGAACATGCAGCACGACTCACGCATGTACAGTAGGGAACCAGGCTGTGAAGCAGAAAAGGCTCCTCTTCCTGATTCCCTTACTGAAGATGCCAGCGCCTCCACCCGGAGCCGAGGGACGGGTCGGCTTTGGGTAAAGGCCATCGCGGGTGGCGTGGACAGGTAAGTGTCCCTTTTTTAAAAGTCAGCAGCTGCAGTATTTGTAGAATCTAGGATAGAAAAGGACCTGGGGGTCCTAGTAGATGATAGGCTCAGCAATGTCATGCGATGCCAAGCTGCTGCTAACAAAGCAAACAGAATATTGGCATACATTAAAAAGGGGATTAACTCCAGGCATAAAGCGATAATTCTCCCACTCTACAAGACTCTGGTCCGGCCTCACCTGGAGTACGCTGTCCAGTTCTGGGCACCAGCCCTCAAAAAGGATGGGTCTGGAGGATATTGGTTGTGAAGAAAGGTTGCGAGCACTGAACTTATTCTCTCTGGAGAAGAGATGCTTGAGAGGGGATATGATTTCAGTTTACAAATACCATACTGGTGACCCCACAATAGGGATAAAACCTTTTCGCAGAAGGGAGTTTAACAAGACTCGTGGCCACTCATTAAAATTAGAAGAAAAGAGGTTTAACCTTAAACTGCGTAGAGGGTTCTTTACCGTTATGCCGCGTACACACGATCGGACATTCCGACAACAAAATCCTGCATTTTTTCCGACGGATGTTGGCTCAAACTTGTCTTGCATACACACGGTCGCACAAATTTTGTCGGAAATTCCGAACGTCAAGAATGCGGTGATGTACAACACGTACGATGAGCCGAGAAAAATGAAGTTTAATGGCCAGTGCGGCTCTTCTTCTTGATTCCGAGCATACGTGGAATTTTGTGTGTTGGAATTGTGTACACACGATTGGAATTTCCAACAACGGATTTTGTTGTCGGAAAATTTGAGAACCAGCCCTCAAATTTTTGTTGTCGGAAATTACAACAACAAATGTCCGATGGAGCCTACACACGGTCGGAATTTCTGACAACAAGCTCACATCGAACATATGTTGTCGGAAATTCCGACCGTGTGTACGCGGCTAGAAAATTACTTAGAACCCCCAAACATTATACATTTTAAACATTTATGTCATACACCCTAGAGAATAAAATAGCGGTCATTGCAATACTTTGTCACACCGTATTTGTGCAGCGGTCTTACAAGTGCACTTTTTTTGGAAAAAATATACTTTTTTGAATTGAAAAATAAGACAACAGTAAATTTAGCCCATTTTTTTTTAATATTGTGAAAGATAATGTTACACCGTGTAAATTGATACCCAACATGTCACGCTTCAAAATTGCACCCGCTCGTCGAATGGCAACAAACTTTTACCTTTAAAAATCTCCATAGGCGAAGTTTAAAAAATTCTACAGGTTGCATGTTTTGAGTTACAGAGGAGGTCTAGGGCTAGAATTATTGCTCTTGCTCTACTCATCGCGGCAATACCTCACGTGTGTGGTTTGAACACCATTTTCATATGCAGGAGCTACTCACGTATGCGTTCGCTTCTGCACGCGAGCTTATTTTTACACTGTTCTCTAAAAAAAAAAATTTGTGTCACTTGTATTCCTATTACAAGGAATGTAAACATCCCTTGCAATAGAAAAAAAGCATGACAGGACCTCTTAAATATGAGATTTGGGGTCAAAAAGACCTCAGATCTCATATTTACACTAAAATGCAATAAAAAAAAATAAAAATAAAATTTTGTCTTTTGAAAAAAAATAAAATAAAAAATGGCCCTTTAAGAGCTATGGTATGCAGACGGGTGGGGGCCATCTTCCCCTCGCTCGTCTCCATACCACACACGGAAGAGGACCCGGTCGCCTCCACTGCTGCTGATGGCTCCGATAAGAGGCAGAGGGCACCAGAGAGCGGCGGGGGGGGCAAGCAATTTTGCGGCGAATCCGCCCCAGAGACCACTATTATCGGAAACCGGACCGCCCGCTGAAGAAGAGAATACTTAGCTAGCTGCTGCCATAACAAAGATATCCCTCTTCAAACAGCCAATATATATCGGCGTGCGGCGATCCGGAAGTGGTTAAATACCTTCTTTAGCACTGTGTATGCAAAGGAGCATGTGGGAGTTCATGTTCATAATGGGGATAGTAGTGACACAGCCCCAAATGATCCACAAAATATATATGGTCCAGAAATATTTAGACAAAATATAGGTGAATAAACCACCTGGACCAGATGGCATACACCCACGGATCATAAAAGAAATGAGCTCTGTTATTTCAAAGCGATTGTTCCTAATTTTTAGGGCTATAATGATTGGATTAGTACCCCGGGATTGGCATAAGGCCAACGCGGTGCCTATATTTAAAAAGCGGTTAAAGTCTTTACCAAGTAACTATAGACTTGTTAGTTTAACTTCTATAGTTGGAAAGATACTGGAGAGTTTAACCACTTCACCACTGGGCACTTAAACCCCCTTCCTAACCAGACCAATTTTCAGCTTTCGGTGCTCTCACACTTTGAATGACAATTACTCAGTCGTGTAACACTGTACCCATATGACATTTTTGTCCTTTTTTTCACACAAATAGAGTTTTCTTTTGGTGGTATTTAATCACCGCTGGGTTTTTTATTTTTTGCGCTATAAATCAAAAAAGACTGAAAATTTGATTTAAAAAAAAAAAAATTTCTTTGTTTCTGGTAAAATGTATTGGCGAGTATTGGCAGAGTATTGGCAGAGTATTGGCGAGTATTGGCAGAGTATTGGCGAGTATTGGCAGAGTTCTGCAGAGTATTGGCAGAGTATTGCAATGTTGCAGAGTATTGGCAGAGTATTGCACAGTGTTGCAGAGTATTGCACAATGTTGCAGAGTATTGCACAGTGTTGCAGAGTATTGGCAGAGTATTGCACAGTATTGCAGAGTATTGCACAGTATTGCAGAGTATTGCACAGTGTTGCAGAGTATTGCACAATGTTGCAGAGTATTGCACAGTGTTGCAGTGTATTGGCAGAGTATTGCACAGTGTTGCAGAGTATTGCACAGTGTTGCAGAGTATTGGCAGAGTATTGCTCAGTGTTGCAGAGTATTGGCAGAGTATTGCTCAGTGTTGCAGAGTATTGGCAGAGTATTGCACAGTGTTGCAGAGCATTGCAGATTACTGACACTGAGCAGCGCTGTGGGCACTAAACATCCAGCCCACAGCACTTCTGCAATCTCTCCCCCTCTCTCCTCGCACTGTATCCATCGGTACAGAGAGCGGAGGGAGGAACCGGCGTCATGACGTGACGCCGGTTTGTTTACAAGTGATAGCTCCGGAACGATCACGTGGTAAACGGCCGTGATCAGCGGCTATTTACCGTGATCCGTGATGACCCGGCGGTCATGGATGTTCCCCGGGTGCGCATCCCAGGGGGCGCGTGGGAGCAACATTCTGTAATGACGTCCCACGGACGTCCACCCAGAATAAGCCGACCGTGCTGTAGCCGTCTTTTGGCTATGGCCCGGTCGACAAGTAGTTTATAAAACACCACATTACACAGTAACAGTAGCTATAGCAGTAGAGAGGCTCCCACCAACCACCTGGATAAGTACACAAGCAGGTCACCCTGGCAGATGACGCAGGCTCATCTGAGGTAGGGGGTCTATGCACGAACCAATATTCACCAGAGCTCGCCTCACCAGGAGGTGAACAAGCCAGGGTTCAGTAGCATATAGCAGGTAAGGATCAAGCAGAAGGGTAGTCGGTAAACAATCCAAAGCTCGGTAACAAGCAGTTAAAAACAAGCAAAAGTGTAATCGATAAACAAGCCAAAGGTTGGTAATGAGTGATAGTGGAGATAAGGACAGCTGTAAGTGCGCAAAGGAGCAAGATATCTGCTGGAGGGAGCACAATAATCTGGCAAACCAAAAGTGCAAAGGCATGGCATAAATCGGAAATTCATTGAAGGAACAAATAGTTCAAGGTTCACCAGAAACAAGGTACAAGACAATATTATCCAAGGGTTCAGAAAAGTTGCTGTCCAGCATCTCAGGTGGCTCAGCAAGGAGAGTTACTGCTGAAGGCAGCCAAGGTCATGGGTTCAGATCCCAGTCCTGACATTTGTTTATTCAAACCAAGGGGAGTAGTAGTTCTAAGTTTCACTTTGCAAAATTTGTTTGTCAGAATTGCCACCTCTAGGATTAGAGGTGGATTCTATTTAAAGGATAAGTTCAGTTTTCAAGAAAAAATAATAAATGCACATATTTATGTAGGGAAAAAGTGCATTTATCATTTTTTCCTGCAGAAGCCTGGAAAGCATTGCACGCGATCAGTGGATTAGATTGCAATGTCTGCAGACAAGCCCTGCAGCTTTCTGCCTATATGTACTGTTTGTTTGAAAGCTACAGGGTTTGTTAATGAACTATGAGAGCACTCATCAGCGCCCTCTCAGTTCATTCAGAACTACAAGCCATCAGGCGTGGTGACTGATGGTACTTATAGTGCATTCATTCATAGGAATCTGTGAATGAATGACGCAGCTGTGTGGGTAGAGCTCTGCATGGCCACGCTGTTTTTAAATTATATATATATATTTAAATAATACTAATAACACTAATGAATATGAAACTCCAATTGTTTGACAATTAACAAAGTGTCTAGTATGGTTTAAATTAGCATAATGGAAACCTGAAGCCCGTTTACAATAAGGACATGCATCAAATGAATGTACCATGAGAATGGTGCCCACAAGGGTCTTCTCTGATATCTGGTGAATAATGACTAGGTACCAGTTTGTTTCATAGTAATAACCCTTTATTAATGTAATGTCTGGAACATTATTTCTAACTTTGAACTATCTTGTCATTCTGTAAAATGTGCCAGCGCTTATTTAAGATTTTTTTTTTTTTAAGAAAAGCTTGATCTCTGAACTGAACTGTGTTATAATCCATTTTTTTTTCAAAGTTACTTGATTGATTGTCTTAATATAAGAAATGTTTTCTGGGTCTACTTTAGCACATTGTATGCTTGCTTTAGGATTATCTTGCTTTAACCTCTTTTAACCAAATAATTATGTTTTTTCTTTTAGCTACCAACTCAAATATTCTATCCCAGGGATGTCCAACCTTTGGACCTTCCTGGGCCACATTGGAAGAAGAGGAATTGTCTTGGGCCACACATAAAATTCACTAACAATAAGGATAGCTGATGATCAGAAAAAAAAGTCTTGCAGATTGATCACTGATATAGATAATGTACCTATCTGAGTAATAACACCTAATTTCTTTGTAATATTTTTTATTATAAAAGAAAAAGAGGCAAACATAAAACTAGTACGATATTTGACATTGTTTTTGATAAAAAAAAAAAACACACCAATATATGGTTCAATGGATGTAGTAGCAATTTAACAATTATCAATGCATTCTCAAGATGCTCATCAGATATTTTGGTTCTAGTTTTGCTCTTCGTGTGCTCCTTGAAAATAGTTGCTTACAAATATAGGTGCTGTCAAAAACTGATGGCATGAATAAGGTGTGATTGTGAAGAGCATAGACGTGTGCACGGCGCACCCTAATCACCCCATGCTGTCTCCTGAGATCTGCCATGGGGCTGCTCTGGAATACTGCATCCAATGAGTGTGTAGCCCGTGCTGTCTGTGAAACCGTTTCAAATGCAGCAGGTCGTGAGGCTTGTCAGGGCCGCTCAGTATGTGATACTGTCATGTAATGTAATTACTTGCAGGGAGAGAGACCAGCTGTCACAACTCAGCGGTGATTGTCCAGGGTGGGCGGGACTGAACAGCTATCAATCACCAAGGATTTTACTTTGGCCACGTGTTTTCTCTAAGTGTAAACACATTTTTACAAAAAAATTGTACGTTTACGATTTTGTGTTGGGACCAATTCATAGCCCTCTTGGATTGCATGCAGCCTGTGGGCCGAAGATTGGACACTCCATCCCTTCTCTTATACAATTACTCTAAGGGCCAGTTCACATCACAAGCTGTTGTCCAGTGTGTTTTTTTTTCTGTAGCAAAAACGTATGAAAAGTAGGTTATATGGTTTTCAGTGGCATAGTTCACACCAGTGCTTGCAGTTCCAGTGCGTTCCAGTTCCAGAAAAAAAGGTAGAACATGCTGCATTTTTCCTGCACTAGACTGTACTGGAACTAGAGTTGCCACCTCATCCCTTTAAACCCGAACACTTTTGAATTACACAGGTTCTGAGGCTAATTAAATGCAGATAAGGCACCAAGTGAGTTTAATTACCATCTTAATCAGAAACAGAACCTGTGTAATTAATATGTGTTCGGGTTTAAAGGGATGAGGTGGCAACCCTAACTGGAACGCTGTAAAATGCATCAAAAATGCACTCGACCACACCTAAATGCACCAAAAACGCACTGGAACACACATGTCCTTATGTAAGGTTAAGAAAAAAGAGGAGAAACAAACGCACTGGAACGCATCAAAAACACGCATGCAGAAAAGCATCTGTCCGGACTGCTTTTCTATGGTGTGAACTGGCCCTTAAATCACAAATATGGTCCTGTAGGGATACCCTGAAACCGTTGTCTAGGGTAGAAATTATAGGCACGTGAAATAATACTGCCAGTGGCTGGATTTCTAAAAAGAGTGGTTCCAATTGTATCATTATTTTTTTAAATCAAAAGATCCAAAAATTCAATTTGGTGGGCACTTAAAATAACAGGTTAAATTAATTGGGAAAAAAATCAATAATGTTTGCAATAATTCATTTGTTTCAGACCAAAAGATAAAACTGACACTAATTGGCATAAATAAATAAATAAAAAATACTGCACACAGATCATTGACTTGAATGCCTGGATTGTAACCAATGTGCCATTCACCTCTATGAGGACTAGCCCCTTCGGACTTTTCATAACTAGGAGAGTTAACCCTCTGCTTGTGGCTGGTGTTTTTTTAAATATATACAGGTTCTGCTGTCATGACTGTCATGTCAATGCCTGCTGAACTGGCCAAATTTCTATGTCAGTGGCCAGCTTTAGACATTGCGGACAATTGTAGTAGACCATACAACCAGAGTACTGTGTTCTTCACACAAACAAGATTGACGTGTGAAATGTATTGTGGGTTTGTCTTAAAACTGATCTGATGGCAGTAAAAGTGATACCGCCACTGGTATATTGATTTGGAAAGAGACATTCTTGCATCAGAGTCTGACCTATGGTTTAAATGATTCTGTCACTTTAAAAAGACAACTACTAGGAGATACACAGTAGAGCAGTAAAGAAAGTCATACACTTGGGCAGGCATACACATGTATATAATATACGTGTTTGTGTATATACCGTATTTATCGGCGTATAACATGCACCGGCGTATAACACGCACCCCAAGTTTAGGAGGGAATTTTAAGGAAAAAAAAACTTTTAGGAGGGAAGTTGAAGGGAAAAAAAACTTACATTTAAATGCCCATCATTGCAGCCTTCTCAGTGCAGCCTTGCCCCAGTGCAGCCATGTCAGTGTAGCCTTGTCAGTGCAGCCTTGTCAGTGCAGTCTTCCCCAGTGTCCATTGCAGCCTTATCCCAGTGCAGCCTTGCCCCAGTGCAGCCTTGCAGTTCGCAGTTTGAAAATTGCGCCGCTCCCCTGCAATCCTGTGATCCCCTGCAATCCTGAGCTTCAAAATCGCCGATCGCGATTTGAAAATGGCGCCGCCGGTGCCAAAATAAACAGAGCCGGTCCTCGGCTCTTCTCGGCGGCTCTCGTTTACTTTCGGCTCCACTCGTACTCCCGCCCGGGATGGGCGTGACTGTGAGCGGAGCTATCCGAACCTAGCCGAGTGCACTCGGCTAGGTTCGGGCGGCGCTCGAGTGAAGCCGAAAGTGGCCGAGAAGAGCCGAGGACCGGCTCTGTGTATTTCGGCGCCGGCGGCGCCATTTTTAAATCGCGGTCGGCGATTTTGAAGATCTGTCAGCTCAGGATCGCAGGGGATCGGCGTATAACACGCACCCGAGATTTTCCCCTGATTTTAAGGGGAAAAAAGTGCGTGTTATACGCCGATAAATACGATGTATATATATATAAATATATATATAATATATATGTAATATACAGCATATATATATTACATATATATATATATATATGTAATATACAGCAATATATATATATATATATATATATATATATATATATATATATATATATACTGTATATTACATATATTATCATTACATCAGGGTCCCCAGAGAGCCTCCCCCTTACATCAGGGTTCCCAGAGAGCCCCCCCCTTACATCAGGGTCCCCAGAGAGCCCCCCCTTACATCAGGATCCCCAGAGAGCCTCCCTTTTACATCAGGGTCCCTAGAGAGTCCCTTCCTTACATCAGGGTTCCCAGAGAGCCCCTCCTTACCTCAGAGTCCCCAGAGAGCCACTCCTTACATCAGGCTCACCAGAGAGAGGGCAGGCAGTGAGAGGTGATGTAATCTATCTGCTGCCCGTGGCTGCACAGTGAGAGTGGAACAGCGGTGATGCAGGGCGGGTGGTGAGAGATGATGTAATCTCGCCCGCCCGGGTCTCCTGTGCTGCCTGCCCGCACTCTGGTGCTGCCCGCCGCACTCGCAGCCCAGCTGCGGAGAGGCCACGACCATGGCTGTCTCAGAGAGACTCGGGGCTATGGGCCCCAGATTCGGGGCTATAGCCTAAAAAGCCACCCCTAGCTCCTGCTGTTCTGAATGAGCAAAGTAGCAACTTTCTTGTATTATTGGAGCTTACTCCTGCAAATACCTATTGGCTAGAGGCAGCCCATCATAGTGATAGGCCAATAGGATTGTGCAGTGTGGTCATAGCATTTGGCCATAGCAGAAGGAAAAAACTGTTCTTGTAGGTTGTGCAAGCCACTCTAGGAACACCTTTTACCAGCTAGAAGCGCCCTTTTTAATGTTTGATTTGTGGATTGGCAGGCATGTATCTTACTTTGTAACATAATAGTATAGCGAATTCCAACCACAAATGTACCTTATATGTGGATGTTGAATGTAGGGCATACATATTTTCTTTTGCTTTCCATATTCATATAGTGTTACCCCCCACAGGAGTTGCTGGATAGATGTTGGGGCCTCTCAGTGATGACCTGCCCTAAACTGTCCGAGAATTCAGCGACACACAAGAAGGTGCGCTTTATAAAAGACAAAGATCAAGCCCTGCAGAAAAAAGATATTTGTTGGGGCAGTAAACAGTAATGAACAAGACAGTAGTTTCTAGTACAGACAATACTATTTATAAAGGCCCTATCATTCTGGCCTATCTGCATACAAGAGATGCTATCTACTCCAATGGTCAGTGGGACTAAATACAGTTTGGCAGTGTTGGGGACCTGGATATCCTGCTGGAGCTCTCAATTTTGAGGGCAACAGAGTTTAAAGTGGTTGTAAAGTAAAAGAGTAGGATTACTGTCACCCCCTCTGTTCTAATAAGGTATACTACACAGTTATTTATTTTATAAATAAACTTTAAATATTGTTTACTAATGAGTATTATTACATACGTCTCCTATTTAACTCCATTAAGCACTATATTAGTTTATCCACAATTTTGACAATATTGATGTTTCATTTTTTGTGTCTTTTGCTTTATATCCTTTAATTTATTTGATTCATTCTAGTAGTTTCTCTATTTATTGATGGAACTATTTATGGTATTTCTCTTGCCGATTTTTTGGTTATGTTTTCTATTTATTTACTTTTCACTTCCTATTTACATTAGATGTATTTGTTTAGCTTATTCTTATTCATCATTATATTATTGTAAATGCACCTGTCTCCCCTAGACCCACTGTATTGCTTCAATATTGTAACCATCTTCTTTTTTCCCTTTATCTTCTGAACGGGTGTTTGTTCCTGTTTAGGCCCTCCGACTACATTGCAGTCTGACCCTTTGGCCCTTTTTTGGTGGTCACATGGATGCCCGAGGGCATGCCTGCCCTCTGAGCCTTAGGACCCGGAGCCGACAAGCGGGGCGATGAGTTGATGCACTGCGCAAGTGCGGCGCAACCTCACGTCCACTTCCGGCCCTTCAGGACCGGATGGGGGGGATAAAACGCCACTGCTCCGGCGTTCATACGCTGCCGGAGCCCCTTGGGACATGACGTGCTACCACACATTTGCAGGTAACCTCTTCAGCTCCACTGAGGACTCTTGCTTTTACTTTATGCATTTATTTTGATCTGGCGCCGGGCCGCCTTTATCTGTGACTGCCCAGGCTCCTTTAGATCATTTGTTTTTGACATATTATCATTGCCTGAACAATTGGTCTCCTCTCTTTGGATAACCTCTTGTCCATTGCTAATTTTTCTTCTTTGTCATACCTCTTTCTCTATATTAGCTTACTGAGTATCTCTAGTTCTGTGAGGTGGCCTATTCAAGTCCCTTGGCTTCAAGTCTCCTCAGGGTCAATACTGTAAGCCTATTTTTTATTTTATTTTGAATGATACAATATTGCACTATATACTCCTTTTTCTCTATTCTCCTTACTCTTTTGACCCATTATATATTGTTTTTAGCTGGTCCTTTTGTTCCCTCTGTGACTCCTAGTCGCCTGTGGTCTTGCCTTGCTTTGTTAGTTTTTTGGGGGGACTGCGATAGGACCTTTGCCCCCACTGTTTCGGGTGAACCGGGCCAGAAGCACTGCCCTGGGAGTGGAGACACAGGTGCACATTTAAATCACTTTGCATATTACATGCTTTCAGATATTGTTTTTTAGTTTTTTCATAAACTATATAACATGTACACCATACACATATATATACAGTATATATTTTTTTCACTTATTCATTATACTTTCTGTATATGTTGTCTGTTTACTTGTTGTTTATTCTAGAAGGCCTGTACCGCCATAAAGACAGCATCCCCTGAAGAAGCCCGATCTATGGGCGAAACTCCTTATCTCCTGTAATCCGTCCGCAGCCTCTGGTTATCTCCTGTAGTCCATCTGCAGTCTCTGGTTATCTCCTGTAATCCATCCGCAGTCTCTGATTATCTCCTGTAATCCGTTTGCAGTCTCTGGTTATCTCCCAGGGACGTGCGGTGAGGTCAGTGGCTGGTGAGGCACTGGCTAGTATCAGAGCCAGATACACACAGGTTACATACGCTGCGATCATTAGAGCAAGAGCAGTAATTCTAGTACTAGACCTCCTCTGTAACTCTAAACATGTAACCTGTAAAAAGATTGAAAGCGTCACTAATGGAGATTTATAATTACTGAAGTTTGGCGCGATTTTAGGTATTTATTTACTCGGTGTAACATCATCTTTCGCATTATACAAAAAAATGACTTTTATTGTATTCCCTAGGGTGTCTGCTAAAACAATATATATAAAATGTTTGGGGGTTCTGAGTAATTTTCTTGCAAAAAAATTATGATTTTTACATGTAGGAGAGAAGTGTCAGAATTGGCCTTGGTGGCATGGGGTTTATTACCATAAGTAAGTAATATACATATAATTATTATATATTGTTTTTAAGGTAATTTACTATATTTTCTAAATCTGTATTCAAGCAGGTGGCTTAACGGACAAATTACTGATGTTTGAAGTTATAACTTCCAACCAGTAATTTCACAGTAAATAGATAAATAATAAATTATTATGTTATAACATAAAGCATATACATATATGATTTAGCTTGAATATAACAGTACCTTTTCAGCTGAATCAGGTTCTCCCTCTTAACTGTGTGAGAAAAACATGGGATTGTGGGTAAATCTTATACCTATAAACCCATGTTTTTTCCTTGTAGTTAAGAGGGCTGGGCATGTGTCAACGCATGCCCCTTCTATGACAATGCAGTGAGAGGCGTGCTTCCACTGCAGCATTTTTATTGGACAGCTGGGACCAATGGTACTTTACCATTGGTCCAAGACTCCAAGCTGTTCATTAAGCTCAGTGCCTCTGAAGTGAGAGGCAGTGTGAGCTCATCCTCTCAGTCTGCTGCAAACAGAGTGTGTCAGCTTGTATTTAAAGTGCCCGCTCTGTATTTAGTTTCTGTGCAAGGAGCCCCATATCTTTGGAACCATAGGTCGTAGGTCGTAGTAATACCATTAAAAGCATTTTGTTATATCTTTAAAAAAAAAAAAAAAAACTACAGGACACCTCCCCATATATTATGGAGATGAGCAAGTAGTTTTGTAGTCCAAATCAGGAACAGAGTAACCTTAGGCGATAACGTTGCTTCTCCATAGATACAGAACACTAATGCCGTGTACACACGGGCGGACTTTTCAACCAGACTGGACTGACGGAACTAACCTGTCGGACAATCCGTGTGTGTGCTTCATCGGACCTGCAGCGATTTAGATTTGGAACATGTTTCAAATCTTTCCCCCGGAACTCCGCTGGACCCAGTTCCTATCGAGAAATCCGCTCGTCTGTATGCTAGTCTGATGGACGAAAACCGACACTAGGGCAGCTATTGGCTACTGGCTATGAACTTCCTTATTTTAGTCCGGTTGTACGTCATCACGTACAAATCCATTGGACTTTGGTGTGATCATGTGTAGCCAAGTCCGTTCGTTCGAAAGTCCATCGGAAGTCCGTCAAAAGTCCTTTGAAAGTCCATCGAAAAGACCGTCTGACCTTTGATGCCGAAAAGTCCGCCCATGTGTACACGGCATAAGTGAGCATGGTCTCTCTAAACAGGAAGTGTGTCACTGGCAAGATTATCAAGGCAAAATAATGAGAAAACATATAACAAACATATAACATTTTTGTTCTTGGAGTTGGATTTACTTGAACAGGCTATGCAATCTGTTCTAAGCATTTCAGTTGTCCAAATGATTGAAATACCACAATTTGCTTGAAACTAAAAAATCATTAAAATCCTGAGTGACAGATTTCTATGAAGACGTCAGCTCTGTGGAATTTAAATCTGGTAGCAAGAATGGCCAGGTTTGTGGTCTGCAGACAAAGAGTATCCAAACTCAAAAACAAAAATGTATTATGTCACAGCTTACCAGTGTAACTGTTGCTTTTGTTTTTTTTTCAAACTTTTTCTTCCCTTATTTTCACTTGATAGACCTGGCAAGCCATTTTGTTAAATAGAAGCAGGGCTTTTTTCAGCAGGAACTAGGGGGAACTCAGTTCCACCACCTCTGGCTCAGGTTTTCTGCTCCCTGCTCACCACTATCACTTAAGTCCAGCTTCTGCGTTTACAAGTGATAGCTCATCTCCCAGTAGCTCCCACAGGTCAGATCTCCTGCGCAGATCCCACTAAGTGCCGGACAGGGACAAGGGAGATACAGAACAGGGTTCAATGCAGTCATAGGCAGGAGAGGGTGCGTGGTAGGCCGCAACCTCTGTGGTCTCCATTTTTTTCCCTGGTGACCAGTTGTTGATGCTCCTACTGCATAATCTCCCTTGCAAGTGACTGTAGTATAGTATAGTATTCTGGGAGGTACTACAGCCGGATAGGTGTTTCAGCTTAATATTGCAACAAAGGTAAGATATTTGACAGATGGTGGAGCTTTTAAGGAGGGGGGGGGGGAAATATGCAGAGGGAAGAGCTATTATTTGATGCCATTTGGCAGGTATGTGAGTGTGGCGGGCATGGTTGAGTTCCTGCACCTATTCTCTGAGAAAAAAATCCCTGAATAGAACCGATCAGTTCTCTCTTGTGCTCTGGCTGTGACAGATACAGCACAGAGAACAGGAGAACTGGAGCTGCATGCTCCATTCTCCCTGTTCGTCTCTGTCCATACCTCAGAGTAAGAGATAGGAGGAGGGTTGTCAACCCTGCACGCCCTGCTTGTGTAGTAAGCACTGCATAAGCAGAGGAAAGGATGTGAGTTGTCGGCTTTTACATCCCATACGTGAGGTCACATCTAGAGGGGATCGGCAGCAGTTTTCTGAATGAAAAACTGCCATGTTTCTTCTGTTAATTAGGTGTAGAACCTGCACCAGATTCTGACAGAGCTTGAGCTATTTTGCAAAGAAGAATGAGCAAAAATGTCACTCTCTCTGCAAAGCTGGAAGCGACAGACCTAAAAACTTGCAGCTGTAATTTCAGATAGTTCTACAAAGTATTGACTCGGGGGGGGGCTGAATACAAATGAACGCCACACTTTTCACATATTTATTTGTAAAACATTTTGAAAACCATTTATCATTTTCCTTTCACTTCACAATTATGTGCCACTTTGTGTTGGTCTATCACATAAAATACCAATAAAGTACATTTATGTTTTTGGTTGTAATATGACAAAATGTCGAAAATGTCAAGGGGTATGAATACTTTTTTAAGGCACTGTAGCTCCTGGCTTCTAATAAACATTATTTTACCAATGTGTTAAACAACTTACAGAGTCTTCTTAGTTGCTATAAAAGACATGTCTATTTTTAATTTCTCTATCTTTTTCCATCCCTTTTTTAATTTACAGGATTTTATTAAAGAAAACTTGTATTGGGGACAAACTAGTTACCTGGTTGTTAAGTTGATTTTATTGCATAAGTATTATTATTGCATTAGTATTATTTAATTTAGGTCACTGATCTGGATCAAGTGGAACAAGGAACGTGAAACCTCCTCATGATGGTCAATTTCAAACCCAAGCATGGAGGTGCCATTATTAGAAATTGTCAGGTGGTTTACCTCACCAGCATCCACTATGAATTGAATCAATACCCTTCAACTTCAGGTCCTTGATAATGAAAGCAACTCAGGATGAAAGCACACCATGCTCTATAACAGTGAATTTTAACATTTATTGCTGTATCCCATAGTTTAGCCTTGTACACTAGGATATACTGTATGTATGTAAAAAACACACTTTATATTATTTATTTTTGTATTGGTAATATTCTTCATCTCCATGGGCTCCAGACAGCGTTGGCTGTTTGATCTCAGGGAAAAAAAGCTAAGTTGGATATTGATGGCTAATTGGTATTGTTTTTCCCAAGGTATATTAGCACTGGAGGTGTCCCTGCTTGCTCCATAACCATTAACTTTCACGATCAAGTAATTTGAAAATGCATGTTAATGGGGACATCTGTATAATATAAATCTTTCGACAGTTATATCTTGCCTTCACATCCAACAGTCCTATAATGTCTATGTACAGCTTTAATTTACTTAGCTCCTAAATCTCCTAAAACAAGTGAGGTAATGAAGCTTCACAGTGCACAGCCAGTGGAGTCAGCAGTTTTTGCCAATGACACCATCACAAAACTGTGTCTTTTATTGAGCTCTTTGTTTTCTGCTGATCCTCTGTGCTAGCATAAAACAATGAACAACATCAGATAACTTATCCCCTTCGGCTGAAAGACCACAGCACACTTCTCATTCTCCTTTGTTCGTAATATGGGCTTTGGGCTAGTAGGTATCTTTTCATTCAACTTAGACCACTCCCTTGAAAAGTTACAAAGAAAGTATGGTGCAAGCAAATTCATGGCATATATATTAGTGGGGAGGGGGCCTGGCTCAACACCAACATCAACCATCTCTCAGTGGCTCAGTCACAGCGATACTGTGAGTAACACTCTGCATGTCGCCTTTTTCCTGTATACATCAATATAAAGTATGTCAATATATGTTTATCATGCATATGCGTTTTTTTGAAGTATTATATACATATATATATAGATAGATATCTATCTATATATATATATATATATATATATATATATATATATATATATATATATATATATATATATAGATATCTGTATATATATATAGATATATGGAGGTGGATGTTTAGCTTCTGATATACAGAGAACAACTGGGCACATTAGTTACAGTAGTTATGTATTTCTGGATTTTGAAAATATTTAGTTTCTAGACAGTTGCCTGAGCTACTGTTGTAGTTTGGAATGGTATCTGCTAAATGCAAGCTTAATTTTCTTCCTCTTTGTATACTTTGTAAAATATTTAGTTGGGACGAACATTGGCTAATTCCAAACTTATGAGCAAAAAATATGTTTACAGCATTTGCTAGGAACCATATGTTTTATTGCGGAATCATTAGTCATACTAGGCATCGTGTAAGTAACCCCGATTTGGTATTCAATCCCACAACTTTTGGCACCTCAACCCCCTTCTACTTGGATTGCCTCTTTTATTCTTGAAATTTACTTGCTTTTCTGCTCCTAACTTGGTTTAGAATTTTGTGATAAAGTGTTGATGACCTTATATAAGATAACTTTTGCTATTTATGATGATTAATCTAGCCCTGAATTCATAGAAAGCCCAGTTTGTTTTTGTGACTATTTTTGTATATTTTCACTATTAGTGAGTTACATTTTTATTTATTGTGACTGTCAAGTTTGCTTGTTGGTTTCTTTTCAGTGCATGTTTGCTCTCTACAACACAGTTGAGCTTTTTTAACCTCATGTTGACCATTAATGCATATATGTGGCAGCAAAAAGGTGTGTTTTAATGTTTAGCAGGCCCTGCATTTTTGTCCATGGTGGCCTGAGCTTGTGTGCTGAGAGCAAGCTCACTTCAGCTCACTGCATGCTCTGAGTACACTGACCAAGTGGCACCTACAGCTTCTTATTACTGTTTCTGATCAGGAGCCAGTGGGATGGGCTCTCGATCATGTGACCAATGTACATGAGAAGGAAGAAACCAATAGAAACTCTCAAGAGCAAAAGAAGAAAGGACAAGGAGCAGGAAAACAGGAAGGGAATAGAGAGGGATCAGTGCGAAGGAATTGCCACATCAGGTCAGAGCTGTGAGATGTATCAGATCCACAGGTCCCTGGTAGCTTCAAATTTGGATTGTGAATTGATCAGGATGCTTGACAACCATGAATCATTTGAGTTTGCTCTTAACCAACTTCAAAGGAATCACAGACCTATGCAAACATCCAGCTATAGCAAATCTAGTAGCCTATGCACATTCACGTTGTGAGTGAAGGCTGGCCCATGTAGTTTGATCCAATAGAAGAGCTACTATAGTTCAAATTGCTTAAAAAGTTAATTTTGGCTCCAATAGAAAGGTGTCAGAACACAAGGTGCATTGCATTGCCATATACCAGTCAGAGTGCCCATGCTGACCTGTGTCCACAGCCAAAAGTACCTACAATGGGCATATGAGCATCAGAATTGGGCCAAAGAGCAATTGAAGAAGGTTGCATTGTCTCATGAATTCAAAAATGATTTGAGGAACACAACAACAAGTTCAAGGAGTTCTCTAGATCTCAATCCAATTGGGGATCTGTGGTCTTTTTCCATGGATGCCTCATCTTGCAACTTATATGACTTAAAAGGATCTGTTACTGACGGCTTGGTGCCAGATACCATAGCATTATTTCAGAGGTATGATGACATTCATGCCTTGAAGGGTTATGATGATTGGCCATAATGGTATGGCTGATTGGTGTACATGACAATGAAAACAACAGGTTCCTTGGAGTGTTTTATTCCCACAAAAGGGTATTTAAAAAAAAAGATCTGGAACTCTTTGTTAAAAAGAACCTGTACTGAAGAATATGGAATCTGTCACAGTTGACTTCAGAAAATATTGGTTTTCTGGCTTTCAAACTTAACCAATAATTTAAATACTTTCCAAGGGAATGACCTGGAACAAGTGTGCAGATCAGGGGTTTTTGATCTCACTATAACTGCATGTTTGCTCCAGGTTAGTAACTTTGAAAGCACTGAAATCAAGCAACTGACATTCACAGAAGGAGGTCACCAACGGAAGCCCCAATAACTAATTCACTGTTACAACTGTATTGCCTTAAGGCAGTGGTTCTCAACCCTGTCCTCAAATACCCCCAACAGGCCATGTTTTGGGAATTGCTGTCCAAAATATCAAGCCATTGACTATGATTTAAAGCACCTGTGCAAGATAAAGGAAAACCTGCAAACATGGCCTGTTGGGTGTACTTGAGGACAGGGGTGAGAACCATTGCCTTAAGGTATGTGATTGCTCTATGTTAGATGACTTTGGGGATAAGTTACCAGTTTAAATGTAAATTGTGCCTGAAACTGGGTTTAGATCTCTATCTCTCTGTAGTGCTATAGTTGTTTTTTATGCAAAGAGAGCCTTAGTTACATTGAAAATACCTTTTTGCAGATTACTTGATTTGCCAAAATGTCTCACAGTGGAGCACAAGGAAGCATCGGCAGCCACTCTGCACTAGGACTGCAGAATTACAAGGTAAGTGCTGCTAAAATGATCTATCTCATTGTAATCCTGAGAATTTTTTATATCTGAGAAAACCATAAAATACATCATAACGCGAAACAGAATGTTTGTGACCTGTCATAGCTGAGGTTTCATCATAAGGCTTCAGCTGGCAGTACCTGTCTCCTGTAAGCAGTGCTTGTTCAGAGACTGATGAAGGCAAGATAGGCCCTAGCCAAGATAGGTGTTTTGCCTCCCACTCGCTTTAATTGACATGGATAGGGACTGCAAAAGAAACAGAGAAGCTGTCCCATTGGTATTATCTGTACTGATATAACTCACCAACTGCCTAGACCCACCATTGTACCAAGTAACAGGCTGGGCACAGTTTTGATCAGTTACTGGTTTCCCTGGTTAACTGCTAGAACCTAATGGCTGTATTGGGCCTTTTGGACATCCAAAAAGTTCAATTAGTTTGTGGATGATTCAAAGATCTGGCAGATTTTAAGGAATCATGCTGCATAGATGTGCTCTGTCTGAAAATGAGTCCAGCAACTCCGCTAGCAGTCTTAGATGAGACATGTAATTGCCACCCTGATAAGTTGCTTTTAATCTATACTGGCTGCTTACAGAAACTATATGTTCTTTAGTCCAGTGGATCTTTTGGTAATGACACACTCTACAAAATGATGTTTTATGCTACGTGATATCTAGGAGATGTTTGTTAATGTATGCCCTTGGATAGATATAAACCCCTGTGTAAGATAATAGCATGAAAGTAGTCTGTACTCTAATAAAGCTACAGGAAGACACATTCTAGTAAGTTTAGAAGTTTTTTTTTTAAATGCCATGTCTCTGTACTTATTCCTTTTATCTATCATGCAGCTGATCTGCTATGAGTATGAAAATTTCCAAGGTCGCAAGTTAGAATTCAGCTCTGAATGCAGGAATTTGTGTGATCGGGGATTTGACCACGTTAAGTCCATTCGAGTAGAATTTGGCCCGTAAGTGAACATCAAACAAATCCTACATGAAATAACTGCCTATTTAATCTCTGCACATATATCCTCTTAGATATAGTAAACTTAGAATAAAAGATTTGATCATGAGAGGACTACATCTGTTTGCGCATGTGGCTCTGATGATCGCTCCTGTTGTTTTCCAAATGATATCAGTAATCAGCATACTTTACCTAATCTGTTGCAATTCAGATTGTTTGTTGCTGGATAGAAAAAGTCTTGGGAAGCCAATCTACTTTCAATTGCATATTACCATCTACATTGTGTTAATAAATAGTTATGCCTGTGAGAATACAAAGATATTTAACAGAACCCTCCAGCATTCACTTGTGCTGCTGCCCCAGACGGATGGCTGACAGTGAGCTACACCATGATCCAGAATACAAAGGTGCATTCCTTGTGACATGCTAAAATTAAAGTTTTTCTAGTCACATTGCAAGCTGTTTAGTCACATTAAAAGCCTAGTGAAAAAAACTGACCCTGGATGTTTAAAGTGTGAATCTAAGCAACACTGGTATTAGCTTTTGAGGTTGATAATGATGGGTTAAGGTACCCATCGGGTCCTGATATCTCTTAGTGACTTCAGCAGCTTTGCTTTTGAATTCCCAACATTCTCTATGGTTTTAGGAGGGTGTCTTGCTGGCAGCTGGATTACCCTTTTTTTTACATTATGGAAACTTTGATAGGAATGGCACTCATTTGCTTAACACTGTAATAATTATATTGGCACTGATGCTCAACTAAAATATATAAGTAGTCACTCAATGCTCTACTAGTGACAAAGAAAATCTGAAATATCAGAGTTTTCACCTGGCAGACTATAGTATGTGGCTCAGATATTAATGTACCATGTTTCTCCATTGGAAAAAATACTACCATGTCATTGTGCAGCTGATTCTGATGTAAGACAGTTTTATTTCACAGTTGGGTTGCCTTTGAGCAGAAAGACTTTACTGGTGAGATGTTCATTATGGAGAAAGGAGAATATCCTCGTTGGGACTCCTGGTCCAACTGCTTCCGTGCTGACAGGATTATGTCCCTGAGACCAGTCCGTATGGTAAGGGCCAGATCACATTTTATACACACTTACATTTAGTAGCTTATATTCCAAGTTTAAGTATAGCCAAAACTTCTTTTTTTTTTTTTTGTATATGCTAGGAGAAAATTAGAACCACTGTCAAGTTTGCATTGCTTTTTTTGTGCCCCGGTTACTTCCTGTTGCATCTCTAGAAGAGAAAAATAGTGGTTAATCTCTTCTAGTGGGATACAGACATCAAAATATAAACTGACAGTGATTTTAACATAAAGGTAAATGTTATCTCCCCAATGGGACTGAGACAGCAAATATAAGTTGACAGTGGTTTCAACCCTTCTCTATTCTATCCAAAACAAAAAAAAAAAATGTTTGGGCTATTCATACATATTACAGAGAAACTTGATTTTTGTTTTCAATATTATTACTCTTTTTATAAAAACTGATGTTTTATATCATTTTACTATATGGGGTTAACACATAGACATATTATGAAGGGTGCTTTCTAAATTTAGAGTGTGCAATATAACTCTGTCTAAGGAGAAAGCCCAGCACTAGCTCAGTTGTTAACTGCCCCTGCAAACTGAAGATCTAGATAGCACTGTCTCTACGGAGGAGGCAGGTATGTTCCTCATGATATATTCCTCATTCTGTTGGCTGATTCAGTACTGTATCTATCCATCTATCTGAAACATTGGTGTATCACACTCACACTTGCCAAATGCTGGCCACAAAAGTGTTAAATAATAAAATATTTCATATTTACAAAAAATATATGAAAATAAGAAAAATATGTATTTACTTTTAAATGTAGTACATAAATACAATAGATTATAAGGAAAATATTTTTCATTCCTTTTAAGAAAAAAATGTGGCTAACAGAAACAGAAACAGAAAATGCAGAATGACATCTAGGAGGGCTTTATGCTGCTGTGCATGTGTTTTCAGGTACAACACTTGTTCTCGATGTCTGTAGCAAAAATATTTAGGGCAAGAATATGTTTGAATAAAGCAACATCAAATAGCAGTCATAAGGAGCTCAAAATGAACTCAGCACCTGTGAATTAAAACATATGGCAGGGTGAAATTTGATTTGTACTTTCATCCAGACAGGGAGAGTGTTTAGAATAGTTGCTATTCAATTAGTAAGACACATATGACATTCAACAAAGCTGATGGATTAACATTAGATTTTGTGAAGCACAAACTCACCATTGTTTTAGAATATCAGGTTAGTGTTTAACCAGAGATGCATCTAATTACAGGACACTCAGGATTACAAAATCTCCTTGTACGAATGTACAAACTTCGAGGGCAGGAAGATGGAGGTCTGTGATGAAGACATTCCCAGCTTATGGTCCTATGGATTCCAGGATAGAGTTGCTAGTGTCCAGGTTCTTGGAGGAACGTAAGTACTCAGTTTAGGACAGCACTGTATTTTTTTAATATGTACATTACTACATTTTTTCCTACATGGTTCCACAACTTAAAATAAATACTTCTACCTAATTACTTCTATAGCACCTAATGGCAGAACTGTTCAGATTGCCTTTACCATTTTAGTTTAGTTTTGAAGTGTTGCCAATAGGAAATTCAGTTAATCTTCTAAATCAATGGGTCTCCAGACTTTCTAAACAAAGGGCCAGTTTATGGTCTTTTAGACTTTAGGGGTGTTGCCAGCAGGAATAGGATTTTTTTTTTCAGCATCAGTGGAAATAAACAGTGTACCATCTTTGGTATTAGTGGGAGGAATAGTGCTCCATTGTTGGTATCAGTGGGCAGAATAGTGCCTTATATCAGTTGAAGGAATAGTGCCCCAAGGGCCAGATAAAGGCAAGCAAGGGGCATTATCTGGCCGGGCCGCAGTTTGGAGACCACTGTTCTAAATTAACACATACAGGTTTATTTGTTTCATTTTTTTCACATGCATAGTTAGAGCCATAAATAACACACTAACAGGTAGAACCTGGTTCACTAAAGTGTGAAATAAGTTGAAGTGGGATGAGAATAAATTATTTAAAGCAACAGTACACAAATACCAATCAAATATGCAAAGAAAACAACACAAATACAAAGAACATAAAATTAAATAAGCTACACATAGTTCAAATTATTGTTTAATGTCTACAAAAGCAACCCTTACGCAATCATCCACCTTTACAATTGTTGTGAAAAAATGAGAACCTCCTGTCTGTGTCCCTTTTAGGTAGATTTTCCCTCTTATTGTCCCGGTGACCACTGTAGCTGAAATAGTAAGTGATCGGAAATCCAACATTTCAGAAACATTGTCAACAGAGGTGAGGGGAAAGCTTCCAACTGGGACACCTTTTCTGCTGACAAATGTAGAAGAGGTGATTTCCCTTCCTTTAAATAGATTTCCGCTGTTCCATTTCCTGCTGCACCCCCGAGACAGAAAATAAAAGTATATGTCCACAACAAGACCAAACTGTCCAAAACAGGACAGTAAAAAAACATGGGTTGTATCCCTTTTCTATTCTATCTAAAAACTAAAAAAAAAAAAAATTGGCTGTACAAATTGTTGCTATCCGATGTGCAAGTTAGGCACTTATGGAAATAAGACTAATTCTGCTTTATATGAGAAGCTGACACTGCAATGTTGCGAATCTGCTGAACGGCAAGAGGACAATAAACATTTATTATTAATTAGTGTATTTATGTTCTTACTCCACTCTATAATGCTTCTACAGAGAAAACTGCTTATTGTGGTTATGTGACTGGATAGCACTAAAACCCGCAAACGACTTATTTCAGAACATAATGTGAAGAAAGGTGTAATGCTTTACAATCAAACTGAATTCTGGGTATCCAATCTAAGCAGTTAAAAACTGCAATGTATTTGAACCACCAGCTCAACCTAGGTTACCAACCATTTCTGTTTTAAATATGTTATAATATAAATTGCTACATAATAAACAACAGGATATGATATTTACAGAATACAGATGAATATGGTTTTCATTTAGGTGTTGCACCAGTCTTTACTACCCTCTATCCTTAGTGATCTGGGAACCCTTATGAAAATTAAAAAAAAGAATAAAAAAAAAAACTGACTTAATACAACTTGCCTTGCTCATTGCCTTTTTCTGTTTTGACTAGCTGTGATCTTACTCAGGGTCTATGCACACTGGCTTAAAAAAAACAAACAAACTGCCAGTTCCCTTGGCAGAAAAAATTCTAATTTTGAGCATTTTGTGTATTAGTGTTTAGGTGAGTTTAGCATTTTTTTCTGCCAAAAAATGCTCTAAAAAAACGCAAAACAGGGGTAAAGGGTTTTTTTCTGCCTCTAAATGCTGAGCTTAATGTTGGATTAAACTCCCAAGCATGAATTTACCTATAGGTAAGCCTATAATAAAGCTTACCTATAGGTACAGTAAATATCTCCTAAATGTGCACCGTTTAGGAGATATTTACTGTAGATGCAGCCGATGATGTCACTGGTGCATGCGCTTTGAAGGAACAAAATATTTGTGCCCTTTCTTCAGAGTCCTGTGCTGTAAACAGTGACATCATCGTAGCTTCAGCCACTTGCACAGCTGGAGTCTGCGTACCTGGAAGGAAGACTGGGTGAAGATGGAAGCACCTTCAGCGGTGACAGCGCCACTGGAGGGCTTCATTCTAAGGTAAGTTTCACATAATGTGCTAAGCATACTCGCACATTATGACATTGCCTTGCAGGTTTTTTTAATAAAAAGAAAAGCCAGCGGTTTGTTAACGCTTTAAAATATCCTTTTGAATGTCCTAATGTGCATGGACACATAAGATAACATTGAACTGCTTCTACAGGCAAAATGCAAAACTCCTGTAGAAGCAGTATTTTTTTTAAGCCCAGTGTGTATGGATCCTCAATGAATAGGTAGCTTAGAAGCAGCAAATGATATATAGGATTTTTACTGAGGCTCCAACAGTGCGTTATGGAGCCAGTCAGTGCTGTGAAGGCAGAAGCAAGTATCATGTCTGTTGTACAGCAGATTTCTTATTGGGTTGGGGTTCACTAAAAGAGTCATTGGATATTAGTGCTGCTGAGCCTTGCAAGAGAATCAGAAAGGTAAGGGAAATCCCTTCTATTGCAGGCATATACACTATCGGAAGTATAATTCTTAGTAGCCACAAACTTTTCAATAAAATAAACAGATTTAACACATTTGAAATTGGACCTAAAAAGTATATTAGACTAATGATAAAGGCATTGCATTTCTTCTTCTAGATGGGTTGGATACCAATATCCTGGATACAGAGGATACCAATACTTGATGGAGTTTGGACCATACAAGCACTGGAACAACTGGGGAGCCAACCAGCCCCAGATTCAGTCTATCCGCAGAGTGAAGGACATGCAGTGGTACAAGAGAGGAAACTTTGAAGCTGGGAACTAAAAAAGGCATTAAAGACAAGACACCGAACTTTACTGGCAAAATAAAGGGACTTGTTTCTTTTTAATCTTAAAACCATTGTGCGTTTATTGGTGGGAGAGATGACTGGGAAACCCCTGCTTTACTTGTTTGTGTCCTAGATTATTTATTTACTGAGGTCTTTTTCTTGGGCTTTGCAAGAGTTTAGGTGCTTCCAGGTGGTCAATGGATAGGAAAGTTTAACAACTCAAATCATGTTTTCCCAGCTGCTCCTTTGCTGCTGCTGTTATTTATTATGGAGTAACTCAGGCATTCAGCAGGCTTGTCCATTGTCTCCACTAAGCCGTGCTGTATCTGTAAAGGGAATGTAGACATGTTGAACTTACAGCCTATTACTTTAGCCAATTTTTTGCAAGTAACTAAACTCTATTATCCAGTCATATGCAGTCAGATTAGAAGGTTAACATTAGGGATGATTTGAGATGACATGGATAGGAAACAGAATGGACTGCAAGACACTAAACCATTTTGCTGAATGTTCATGTAATTATGAGAGGCCTCCCTGTCTAGAAGTGTCTTGCAAAAACAGTTAAGTCATTATCTTATAAAACTATTCTATTGCCCCACATGGGTTGTGAGGAGAACAAGACAGGCAGAATATAACTATATGATTATAATACTATTCTGCCTGACCTTGTCCCATCACAAGCCATGTGGGGCAATAGTATCGTTTTATATTATGTAAAGTAGTCAGACACTGTCTGTGGGAAGGACCTCTAGTGGTAGTCTTACTGGTAGTCTTGATATTGCAAGCACATCTTGTGGCAAGAAATGTGTCAGCTATAGCAAGACTATTGATAAGAAAAACCATAAAGCTTTGGGGGTCTACAGGAAGAAGAGAAGGTATTTAAATATTAAGCTCAGTCTATGCTGCATTCTGTTTAATGCTGTCTATAATGAAAACCTCAAACAAGGGCACTTGTTAAGCAGGAAAGCCCTCTCTCCCCCCAGTAATTTTAAGAAAACTCAGATATACATGCATCTGTTGAGAGTGGGAACACATGGGCACTGTCAGCTTTCTCAGGGAGAAACAAGTCTTGTTTTAATACACTTAAACCTCAGCCAATGAATGCACAGCATGAAAGTGTTCACTGTTCCTTTCCAAAGCATTGCCCATTTAGTTACAGCTCTGCCGAACTACAAATACGTGTGTCAAACCCTTTTCTGATAAAAGAAATTAAAACAATGTCATTAAACATACTGTCTGTTGGATTTTGATTGCATAGGTTTTAGAAAAGCATAAAACATCTTAAAGTGTATGTAAATTCTACAAGGAACTTTACTTATTTGCTTCCTTTTGGTCTGCTAAAAATACCATTGAGGTCAGTTTGATAGGTGCAAAAAATACCTGTTGATTGTGCCAAAAATCTTGTGAGCTAATAACATCCTGTATTCTCTGTCTAGGAACTTGGGGATGAGGATAGGCATGTGTTCTTTGTAATTCATCCCAAATTAAATAGGCAGGGGTGATCTACCACATGCTTAGGAATTCAGAACTGTGATCTAATTTTAAAGATGAAGGTAATAGCATACTATCTGGTGAGTGCAAAATCTGGTGCAGTTGTGCATGGTACCCAATCAGCTTTTAACTTCAGTTTGTTCAATTAAGCTTTGACAAAAAAAATGGAAGCTGATTGGTTTCTATGGAGACCTGCACCAGATTTTGCACTCTCCAGTTTTAGTAAACCAACCCCTATATTTCTGACAAATCAACATTTAATTTTTCTGTACTTGCAGAATGTTTAAAGAGATAAACATGGAGAAAGTTGCATGTATTCCAGAGGTGTATTAAGTATGTTTTTTTTATTTTTGCCTTAACATACACTTTTAACAATGGAGTTGCTACAGGCTACACGAGCACTGGAGGATGGAGTGAAGAATGTTTAATTCAAAAAGTATTAACATTTGGCAAATACCTGGAATACAATTTTAGACCAACACCACTTTATTGTGAACACCAATGTACTGGATCACCTTCTGACCTCTTTTAACTTTTTAAGACTAGGGAAGAAATTTCTCACAGTAGTTTATGTCTCCACCACCTCCTACAAGGCCACAATGAAGGTTTTAGTCTCTGGTGGTCTAACTTTCCAGTTTTTTGTTTATATTTTATCATGGAGAATCTCAGTGGCGGCTAGTGCTAAACCTTTTTGGGGAGGCAGCAAACAAATCCCCCAGTTCTGCACTCACCCCTCCAGCGGCTTCTCCTCCTGGCTAACCCAGTCTTCTTTAGCTCCGCCTCCTCTCCTGATTGGCCGGGAGGAGAAGCTGGAAATGGATAGCAAATATTGATTCGCTAGTATCACAAGTGGGAGGGTGCGGGACACAGTGCTCTGTGCACCAAGCACAACCTTTTTCAAGCCAATTAGAGCCTCAGAGTGATTCATCTTGCAAGCAACCTCACAAAACTAGAACAAAAGTTATGTTAAAAGTTGGGATCATTAGTATTTTAGAATGGCAGAATCCCCAGAATCTAAGAGCGTAAACTAAAATGAATCTAAGCCCAGATAGCTGAAATGAAGTAAATGTTCACTTGATACATTTAATCATGTGCAGGTGAATTTAAAAAAAATAGGTTCTATTCACTTTATTAGATATTAGATGTGAATACCAGTATCTTTAATTTCTTTTTCGTACATCATGGGACACAGAGCCACAGTATTTACTGAATGGGTTATATAGGCACCTCTAGGTGATGGACACTGGCACACCCTAGACAGAAAGTTTAGCTCCCTATATAACCCCTCCCCTTACTGGGAGTACCTCAGTTTTTTTTCGCCAGTGTCTAAGGTGTTGGTCATGAGTAAAGACATGCTGTGCTGAGCTCTGCTGGAGAAATCTTTGCTGGGGCAAGCCATGCAACCGGATCCATTCAAAGTGTCTTTTCCAGGCCAAATTGAATGGTACCCGGGCCTTGTGTCAGAAGAAATGTGGTTTTGCCTGTAAGGCTTTTCTTTTTAGAGAGCTGGACCCCGGGATCCAGTGTTTGTTTTTTTCAGCCATATTTTCCTGGCGGGGTGCTTTACAGGCTCAGGAGTGTGGATCCCCTGATAACAAGGGGCCCGGTTCCTGAAGGTTTTTTAACGGAGCCCACCGTGAGTGGTGAAGATTGGGTCTGTTTGGTTTACCACAGAACCCTGCAGCCAGATAAGGTAAAGTAAAATTCTTGTGGGTATTCTCCTTTAAGTAAATGTTGCTATGCCTAAAGTCGCCACCGAGGGCCGTCAAGAGCACATACCTGTTCCATGCTTGTCAGTCTTGCTCTGTGTCACAAGCTGCACGCTTCCTCCGAGCCCAAGCTCCAAGTAGGATGTGGGAAGGGGGGTTTTCTTTTTTCAGGAATGTCCCCAACAGCTTCCTTCCAGGCTAGAGGCCATGGGTCAGTCGGCAGTATGCCGCACCACTCCCGCTGCCGCCGCCATTACAGCGGCTCTCCATCCACCTGCCCTTCTCTCTCCTCCGCCCCAGCTACCCCTCCACGTGCAATCCGGTCGGATTGTAACTTCCGCTCATGTGGGAAAGCGGCCTTTTTTGAAAAAAGATGAGGGGGGTGGAAGGGGTGGTCGAAGGAGGGGGGGTGGAGCATCAGCGTGGCTTTTTGCAGGTGCACACAGCTAAAAGAGGGACATGGAGCAGATGGATGGCATGTGAGTGTGGGTGACACAGGCATTCCCAGGCACATTTACTTAGCATCAGACTGAGCCTTGATAGCAGCGGCAGTTGCTGAACTATTTTGCTCAACAGTGGGTGCATTCTGGTAGTACCTCTGCATTTGTGCTTAGCACTATGGGCAGAAGGGGAGGTACAAATACCCCAAAAAAATAGGGGCTCAAAGGGATCTCCCTCAGGCTCTGAGGACCCCTCTGCAATGCCATCTCCCCCTGAAAGACCTAGGGAGGCTGGTCAGAGTGAGCTGTCAGGGTTAGTGGCTGCAACTGCTTCTGGCATTTCAGCCCCTGTATATATTGCTCAGTACGTTTTATCCTCAGCCATGAGTGGATTAGAGGACAGATTAGTGGCCTTAATCGCATCTTCACAAAGTCAAAGAAAATTCATTAGGTCCCCTTCTACCACCCAGGACCCTCAAACAGAGGAACTCTGGGAAAGGGAAGGCGAATCCCCCTCATGGGACCGTGAAGTGACTGATGACTCCTCTTCTGAGGAATCAAGTGGGGAAGGACCCTCTTCAGCTTCACAAGCTGAGAAATTGCTGATGCATTCTCTTACTGAAATGGTCCGCTCCACATTTAAGTTACTCGTAACTGAGTCGGTTGAAAAGCCCACTTCTTGTTTGGGTTCACTAAAGCCTCCTCAAGCTGTGCATGCTTTTCCTGTTCATTCATTGCTGGAAAATCTTATTTATTCTGAATGGGATCACCCAGATAAGCATTTTTTCCCCTCCTAAAAAGTTTTCAACACTTTATCCCATGGAGGAAAAATGTACAAAGATGTGGGGTATACCAGCAATTGACGCTGCTATATCCTCTGTGAATAAAAGTTTGACTCGTCCTGTTGACAATGCTCAAATGCTTAGGGATCCAACCAATAAAAAGTTGGAATTCCTGTTAAAAAATGTTTTTCCTTGGCAGGTGCAGTAGCTAAACCTGCAGTGGTGGCAATTTGGGTATGTCAATCCTTGAGACACCACTTGAAACAGGTGCTCAAGGTTTTCCCTGAACAACAGGCCCAGGAGTTAGCCGAGCTGCCAGCAGCTTTGTGTTTTGCAGTTGACGCAATCAGAGATTCTATCCTTCAGACCTCTCGCCTTACGCTTGGGTTGGTGCATATGCGTAGAATCTTATGGTTGAAAAATTGGTCAGCCGAATCGCCATGCAAAAAGCTCCTGGCTGGTTTTCCCTTTTGCAGTATAAGGCTGTTTGGGGATGATTTGGACAATTATATCCAAAAGATTTCAAGTGGGAAAAGTACCCTTTTGCCTGTTAAGAAAAACGTCCCTCATTTAAACGGGCTGTTTCTCCAGTGCCAGGGACATCAGCCTCCAGGCAATCGCAACGGCCTCCACCGTCAGGTTCAAGAGGTAAAACTCAGTCAACCCCAGGGACAAAAGAAGTCCTGTGGGAGGAAATCTACAAGACAGTACGCTAACGCCTCTTTATGAAGGGGCGCCTACGCTCGTTCGAGTGGGGGGAAGACTGCTACAGTTCTCAAAGGTCTGGCAGGATGATTTTCAGGACAGATGGGTGGTCTCCACAATAACTCTAGGTTATAAACTAGAGTTCCGAGGATTCCCATCTCCTCATTTCCTCAGATAAAATGTTCCCAAAGACCCAGAGAAAAAGAAGTCTCTCTTTCAAGCGTTGGAGCGACTTTTGTCGCAAAAAGTAATCATGGTGGTTCCCATGGAAGAGCAGAGGTTGGGGTTTTATTCAAACCTTTTCACGGTGCCAAAGCCAAATGGGGAATGTCAGACCCATTCTAGATCTCAAAGATCTAAACCGGTTCCTAAAAATTTGATCTTTTCACATGGAATCAATCCGATCAGAAGTCTCCATCCTACAAGAAGGAGAACTTCTGGCATCAATAGACATCAAGGATGCATACCTACATGTACCTATTTTCCCCGCTCATCAGAAATATCTGTGTTTCGAAGTGGAAAAACTTCATTTTCGGTTTGTAGCTCTACCTTTCGGTCTAGCTACTGCACCTCGGGTGTTTACAAAGGTCCTGGCCCCTCCTCTGGCCAGATTAAGGGCCCAGGGTATAACGATTATAGCTTACCTAGATGACCTGCTCCTAATAGACCGGTCGGTAGCCCGCTTAGACCAAAGTTTGGTCACCACAGTCAACTACCTGGAATACCTAGGTTGGGTCCTCAACCTAGAGAAGTCTTCTTTAAAATCAGTAAGAAGACTAGAGTACTTGGGACTGGTTGTATATACAAACCAGAAGAGGGTGTTTTTACCCCAGGCAAAAATCCGAGCCATAAAGGAGCTGGTTCAGGTGGTCAGGGATAAGAAGGGTCCTTTTATTCGCCTTTGTATGAGGTTGTTGGGAAAGATGGTGGCTTCATTCGAAGCAGTTCCCTATGCTTAGTTTCATTCAAGACTGCTGCAAAACAGTATCCTGTCTTCCTGGAACAAGAAAGTCCAGGCGCTAGATTTTTTTATCTCAAATAGTGCGTCAGAGCCTCAGTTGGTGGTTGATACCCGAAAATCTGCGGAAGGGAAAATCCTTCTTACCAGTTACTTGGAAAGTGGTAACAACAGATGCCAGCCTTTCGGGTTGGGGAGCAGTTCTGGAAGAGACGACTGTCCAAGGGAAATGATCCAGAACCGAGAGGACCTTACCCATCAACATTCTAGAGATTCGGGCAGCATACCTAGCCCTAAAAGCCTGGACATTCAGGTTGCAGGGTTGCCCTGTCACGATGCAATCCGACAATGCCACAGCAGTGGCTTATATCAATCACCAAGGGGGCACCAGAAGTCGTGCAGCCCAGGGAGAGGTAAACCAGATCTTAACCTGGGCAGAAAAGCATGTGCCGAGCATATCGGCAATCCTTATTCCAGGGGTAGAGAACTGGCAGGCGGGCTACTTAAGTCGCCAGCAGTTGTTCCCAGGGGAATGGTCTCTTCACCCTGACATCTTCCTAGCTATATGCTAAAGATGGTGGATCCGGGATGTAGATCTGTTTGCCTCCAGGTTCAACAACAAGATCGAGTACTTTGTGTCAAGAACAAGGGATCCACTTGCATGCTGGACAGATGCATTGGTGACCCCGTGGGATCAGTTCTCACTGATCTATGCATTCCCTCCTATTCTGCTGCTACCACGACTTCTTCGCGGGATCAAGCAGGAAAATAAGTCAGTGGTTCTTGTGGTCCCAGCGTGGCCCAGAAGATCTTGGTATGCAGAAATAGTAAAGATGGCGGTAGGGCCCCCATAGACCATACCACCACGTCAAGACCTGCTATGGCAGGGACCAGTGTTCCATCCTACCTTACAAATGCTAAATTTAGCAGTTTGGCTATTGAAACCCACATTCTGAAGAATCGCAGGCTTTCGGGCTCAGTGATATCTACCTTGATTAATGCAAGGAAGCCAGCTTCCAGAGTCATTTATTATAGAGTCTGGAAGGCATATGTTTCCTGGTGTGAATCCAGGGGTTGGCATCCCAGAAAGTATGTCATAGGTAGAATCCTTGCTTTTCTGCAAATGGGGTTAGAGATGAAGCTGGCCTTGAGTACTAACAAGGGCCAGGTCTCGGCCTTATCGGTATTGTTTTAACGTCCGCTTGCTTAATCCACCGGTTAAAGCATCCCTGAACCCTTGGGACTTGAATTTAGTTCTGTTGGCATTGCAGAAACAGCCTTTTGAGCCGATACAGCATATTCCCTTGGTTCTTTTGACAAGGAAGCTAGTTTTTCTGGTAGCCATTTCCTCTACAAGAAGGGTATCAGAATTGGTGTCTCTTTCTTGTAAAGGGCCATATTTAATCATTCACAAGGATAGAGTAGTATTGCGTTCTCATCCTAGCTTTCTACCGAAGGTGGTTTCAGGTTTTCATCTAAACCAGGATATTGTTTTGCCTTCATTTTTTCCAGAACCCTGTTCTACAGAAGAAAAGTCACTACATTCTCTGGATGTAGTGAGAGCGGTCAAAATCTATTTGGAGGCGACTGCTCAGGTTCGGAAAATGAATGTTTTGTTTGTGTTGCCTGAAGGCCCTAGAAAAGGACAGGCAGCATGGAAATCTACTATTGCTAAGTGAAGTAATTATTCAAGCTTATGGTTTGAAGAGGAAAGTTCCACCTTTTCAAATCAAAGCGCACTCTACCGGGGCTGTTAGCGCTTCATGGGCAGTACATCACCAGGCCTCCATGGCTCAAATCTGCAAAGCCGCAACTTGGTCTTCAGTCCATACATTCACCAGATTCTATCAGGTGGATGTGAGAAAGCATGAGGATATCGCCTTTGGGCGCAGTGTGCTGCAGGCAACAGTATAAGGTCCTCAGGTCTGATTGCACCCTACTTTTTATTTGTGTCTCCCTCCTTTTAGATAGCATTGCTCTGGGACATCCCATTCAGTAAATACTGTGGCTCTGTGTCCCGTGATGTACGAAAAAGAAAATAGAATTTTTATAACAGCTTACCTGTAAAATCCTTTTCTTCTAGTACATCACGGGACACAGAGGTCCCTCCCCTCTTCTAATACACCTTTATATTGCTTTGCTACAAAACTGAGGTACTCCCAGTAAGGGAGGGGTTATATAGGGAGCTAAACTTTCTGTCTAGGGTGTGCCAGTGTCCATCACCTAGAGGTGCCTATCTAACCCATTCAGTAAATACTGTGGCTCTGTGTCCCGTGATGTACTCGAAGAAAAGGATTTTACAGGTAAGCTGTTATAAAAATCCTATTTTCCACTCTTCCAATAAATCAGGCACTCTGCCAGACAAATGGAGCCTATTTATAAAAACAAGACCTACAGGAAAAATTAGAAAGAAAGAAAAAAAAGTCTGGAGGGGAGAGGGGGAGTGCGAGTGGGGGAATGTAAAGATCCCTTCTCTCTTGTATACACTGTCCCCGTATCTTGCCTCAAGCCAGAACAACATGAGGCACCTAGCAGAAGTTGTGACCTTGGAGTAGAGTATAGAAGAACCAAGGTGTTCAAATTTGAAAGTACTTTTCAGATTGTTCTTTTAATTTAGGGACAAATTGTTCCGTTTGTTGTATATCAGTTATTCCAACTTACTATTATTATGTACTAGGCGCTTCTGTTTTTTTCCAAATGGTGGATTTGCAGGTCTTTAAAGAGATGTAAACACCAGTATCTTTAATTTCCACTCTTCAAATAAATCAGGCACTCTGCCAGACAAATTGAGCCTATTTACATAGTTCTCAACTTTTTATCTTTCAAATAGTGTTTCCCAGTGCTAAACCTTTCATCTATTTTCTAAATTGCTGCATTTGTATGTTTTAAAAGCCAATATAAAGAAATAGTAATGGTAAAAAAGCACTTGTGGATTTAATTAACCTTTTTTTTGTTAATTCTCCTTTAAGGGGGCATGGCAGGGGCGTGTCCTATGCCTACATACATTTTCTAGTAGGTGTCCCTCATTCCCATCTCAAAATGTTGGGAGGTATATATTTTTATAAAAACAAGCCCTACAGGAAAAATGAGAAAGCAAGAAAAAAAGGTGTGGAAGGGAGAGGGGGAGTGCGAGTGGGGGAATGTAAACATCCCTTCTCTCTTGTGTACATTGTCCCCGTATCATGCCTCAAGCCAGAACAACATGAGGCACCAAGCAGAAGTTGTGACCTTGGAGTAGAGTATAGAAGAACCAAGGTGTTCAAATTTGAAAGTACTTTTCAGATTGTTCTTTTAATTTAGGGACAAATTGTTCCATTTGTTGTATATCAGTTATTCCAGCTTACCATTATTATGTACTAGGCACTTCTGTTTTTTTCCAAATGGTGGATTTGCAGGTCTTTGTAGAGATGTGAACACCAATATTTTTAATTTCCACTCTTCAAATAAAATCAGGCACTCTGCCAGACAAATTGAGCCTATTAAAAACAAGACCTACAGGAAAAAACGAGAAAGAAAGAAAAAAAGTGTGGAGGGGAGAGGGGGAGTGCGAGTGGGGAAATGTAAAGATCCCTTCTCTCTTGTGTACATTGTCCCCGTATTATGCCTTAAGCCAGAACAACATGAGGCACCTAGCAGAGGTTGTGACCTTGGAGTAGAGAATCCTTATAGAAGAACCAAGGTGTTCAAATTTGAAAGTACTTTTCAGATTGTTCTTTTAATTTAGGGGCAAAGTGTTCTATTAGCTGTATATCAGTTATTCCAACTTACCATTATTCTGTACTAGGTGCTTCTGTTTTTTTCCAAATGGTGGATTTGCAGGTCTTTGCAGAGTTCAAAAGGTGCTTGAGAAGGAAATTCTTATACTGTTTAAATGATAACAGTATCATGGATTAAGTACACAGGTTTCTTTGCAAGAGACACATCTGTCAAGGTTTAATGGAGGTTTTAACTGCAGAACAGAAGTCCCATAGTCTAAGGTAGTCTTAGAAAACGCGTATAAGGATGCCCTTGGTCTCTTGACATCGCTAACAGAGAGGGATACCTGAGGATATATTTTATGTAGTAGTTGTGGGGTTTAAAACCATCATGTTAGAATTTTATATCCATTCTGGTACAGTGGTGGCTGGTGGTTTTTTTCTTTTCGGGGGCGGCAAACAGCCCCCCCGGTCAGTCGGCGGTGGCAGCAACCCCCCCCTGGGAGGACAGCCGGGACATTAAAGCCCCACACTTACCCCATCTAGGAAGCGGGCAGGCAGCGCATTCCGCCATGCATTCCCTCCTCCTCCTAGGCGTCCAATAGCATCACTTAACCTTTCAGCCAGTCAGGAAACGGGTATCAGACCCGTGCTTCCTGATTGGCAGAGAGGTGATTCAGCGTTAGAAAAGCGAATATTCATTTGCTTTTCTAACACACCTAGGTGGGCTCTGAGCGCAATGCTCTGCGCTCTGAGACCACCCTATTCTGAAGACTATTAGAGCCTATGGCTCTAATCAGGTACTTCAAAAAAACACCCCTGCTGCTGTAATTCATGCGCCCGGCGTCCTGAAAGGGGCTGGACGCATAAATAGGGGGTGGCCGCGGCAGCCATGGATAGATTCATGCTGTGCATGAATCAACCCATTAACCATATAGGGGGTGGCATGGACAGAGGGGGGCGGCACCCGTGCGCCCTTAATGGATGGGCTGCCCCTGTTCTGGTATGCATTTGCCAATGAGACTTTGTGCGTGAAGACGAGTATCCAGTCCTTTGAGCCTGAGTGAGTGCATTCTGCAGATCTTCCTCCCATTACTATAAAAGCTTGGTATCCTGGTTCGTCATAGATTAACAAGAATTAAAATAAGGACAATAAATGTTGTACAGGTGCTTATTACACGCATTTATAAAGCGCCAACAAGTTATGCAGTGCTTTACTCTATTGTACATTCACATCAGCCCCTGCCTTTAACAAGCTTACAATCTTAGGTCCCTAACTAAATCATATATACACATACTGTACACATACAAATCTGATTAGCATGCAACATTAGCAGCTACAAGGCCACCATTTTTCAAATGTTGTTTAAGATCCATACCTTTCTTTACAAAGCTATGTTGTATAGGAGAAGTCCCCCCACAAAACAGTGATTTTTTTGGAGAAGCCTGGGAAAGTAAAGCAGCTCTAAAGCTTCCAATATTCGGAGCTGCTCGGCTTTCTTTGTCTCCTTCCAGAAAATCAATACTTTTTAATAGGAATCCAAGATGGGGCTTTTCCTGTACTACAAGGCTAAGAACAAACAGATATTTCTCAGGGGTTCATTGCATGATGCACTTGCCAAACAACAGCCAGTGCAAGTTTTTCACTTCTTCTAAGCCAGCTGAATACCATTTTAGTCCAGAGAGTTGCATCAGCATATACAGTAAATACAATAGCAGTCCGTTAAAAAAAAAAAGTGAAAGTCTGTAGGCTTATATTGTCTTTGCATGAGATAATAATTATGTATGAGTACAACTCTATATTTCACTTTGGACTAACAGAAAACCACTTTAATGCCATAAGATTCTGCTGTACTTTTACATAAAGCATGTGACTCCTAATCTCATTTCCTCCAAGCAGCTTATTGTCCAATGTACCAACTACATTTATACAAACATACATAAGGGCCAGTTTTGACAGTAATAAGAATAGTGTATGGATCCAATTACCTTTTTGAAATGTATTCTCTTTTTTAATCAAAAGAGTATTTGTCCACACACGGGTTGATTTACTAAAACTGGAGAGTGCAAAATCTGGTACACAACTGCACCAGATTTTGCACGCTCCAGTTTAGTAAATCAATCCCATAGACTCTCAAACAGAAGGCAAAGCAGCAACACCATTTAAAAGCCTTAATGTCTGTTAATTAAACTCTCCATCATACAGACTGTACTACTTGGTATTACAGCCCTAATGCGTGTCACTCCAATCACAGATTACTCTGCTGAGCAAACTTCAATTGAAGTGAAACACATTAGACCTGCACAAACCAGGTGGTACATTATGTATGATGGAGATTTTATTAAATAGACATTAAGGATTAAAATGGCATGCAGCTTCCCTTTCTCATTGAGAATCTATGTGTGGACAAAAAAAAATCGAGTTTAATGTGTATCCTCACAGGGTGATACTGTGAATACACTAATAGCAATTTGCCAACGTTTTAAATGGGAAAAACTAAGAACTAGCAAAGATGGACTTTGTAGGCACACACATGGGATAAAAGGTATTGGGATTTTTTAATTGGATAAAGTTAAAAAGGTATTGTACAAAACATAAAAAGACACATCATACTAATGATGACATAAAATATGTGACCCCAAGGACTCAAAAAACACCTCTAAACATTGTAATCTAATCCAATGGAAAGATATAATATAACCAGTAACAACATCCAAGAGGAATAAGGTGTAGTAATAATGAGTCACAGTGTGAGGTCACAAGAATATATTCCGCTCTACATGTTGCGCGCACAATTGCGCTTCTTCAGGAGCTTACAGATCTAATAAACATGTAAAAAACATCAAATGAATATATATAACATACTATCCAGTACAAAAAGCAATGTAAACAATGAAATGGTCATTTCAATGGGATCCAACAGGATAAGCCCAAGTCTGGTGACCACTTTGGGCAAAAAGCAGCAATCCTCCCATGGGGACGCAGCCACACATTACATAAACTGAATAAATTGAAAAAATCTCCTGCATAACAGGTCAGATAGTGCAAAATATATAACATAGAAATAGATACTTACATAATATGAAGATTTTTAAGGTAGTAAGTTGTAGGGGTCATGTATGAATAAAGTCAGGCAAATAAAGAATCCCCAATATTGCAATAATATTCTGTAAAACAAAAATAAATAAAAAAAGGGAAAAAAATTAATATAGCTGTAATCCATATAGTACCTAGAGTTATGTATATTCATAATGCATGCCAAAAAATGGCCAGTAGATAAGAGGTATTCGATATATATGATAAAGAATAACAAAGGCTTACCAATGGCTAGGAAGGCCTATGAAAAGCGATGGTGGGTAACCATAAAAGACGAAACTTGTTTTTGTATGAATGCACTTAAGATAGGAGATAGTCTGTCAACACGGTCTAAACTGGCAATTATCGCTATGAAATTGACCAGTAAGGTAGGCTGTGCAATGGTTGGCAAAAAGATCAGACAGATAATGCCTAGTGGTAGAACAGGATACAGAAATGGGAAAGCCAAGTTAGAATGAATCATAATTAAAATAATAGCCAAAGACACAGCCAAATAACTATTGGTTGGTAACCAGTAATAATAAGCACAGTCTTACCTTGAATAGATAGTTATAAATAGCAAAAGTAGAGAGACCAAATAGTGCATGTAGTCCTGGACAGGAACGGTGGCCTGACTGAACAGTCTGACGGCAGCTGTTTAAGACTACGTCTTGGCCGGAAATACGTCATCTCAGGGCAGAAGTGACGATGACCGGTGTCTTGCCGAGAAAGTTACCCCGGCGGATAGGGACCACCCTGTACTGCGCAGGCGCAGCGCTTGCGCAGTACAAATGACTAGGAGCCGCCAAAAATAGCCGAAGCTGAGAAACTTCAATCAGCTGTACATGGCGCCTGTGCCCTAGGTCCAGGTTCAAGCCCCACCATCCAAGTGGACCTAGAGGGGGGAAAAAAAAAGTGCTGAGCGAAGCGAGGCCGTGCCCGAAGCGTGGCGAGCGACCCTCTTACAGGCGCCGTGTACAGCTGATTTCTATTCTTTTCGGCTTCGGCTATTTCTGCCGGCCTGCGCAGTAGAGGGGGGTCCTTATCCGCAGAGGGGAACTTTCTCGGCAGGACACCGGCAAAGCAACAGGCTGACGCGCATGTGCCATGAAGCGCCGCTGATTGCGGCGGCAAGCGGCCAATGAGACGGCAGCAGAGGCGGGGCAAGAGGAAAGCAAAGGCCTCCCATGTAAACCACGTCATTCCCAAGGAACAACAGTGGTCGGATTGTGCCCAAGCTGCTACGCATGCATCTGAACAAACAAAACAGCGCAGCAAACAGGAGGGGCAAGCCCAAGGGGAGGTCAATGAATAACCAAAGGCCCCACAAATCGCCGCGGTAAGGGAAACGACCGGGTGGGCGGCACTGTGTGGCTAACATGGGAGGAAACAGGGGGCCTCAAGCATACCCCGGGGTCACAGAGACAAATTAGTTCTAACCAGCTAGCCCAGAGAAATTGACCAAAATATGTAGAAAACATTAACAAGTCAATAGAGATGCAACAAAACCATCTACACATTACTATATAGAAATATGTGTGGAGATTGTGGAGTGTCCAGCCAGCTACCTGTGCCAGAGGATCAGAGAGGTTTAAGATCCTGTAGAGGACAATTATGTCTAGTCAGAGCATTGGGCTGATTTACTAAACCTTCACTCTCACACAGACCGGAAGTGGCCCTGAACCTCCGTAAGAAAAAAAGAAAAAAAAAACCTTCACTCAAAAAATGTGTGAAAATTCACTTCCCCAATGAGCTTACAGTCTAATGTCCTAACCACATATGAGGGCCGGTTTTGGCAGTAATATGAATAGCATATTGACTAGATGTCTTTTTTTTTGGAATTTACTTAATTTACTAATGAACACTAAAGGGTTGATTAACTAAAACTGGAGCAAAATCTGGTGCAGCTCTGCATAGAAACTAATCTGCTTCCAGGATTTTTGTCAAACCTTAATTGAACAAGTTGAAGTTATAGGCTGATTGGCTACCATGCACAGCTGCACCAGATTTTGCAATCTCCAGTATTAGTAAATCAACCCCATGATGTTTTGTACTAATTTATGAAATCTCTACTGCAAAAAAAAGTGAAATTTAATTTTAAAAAAATCACTTCAATGATCCAATTATGTAAAAAGCATTTGCATACGATTGAGTGTTTAAGGTGAACAGAAATTTGCTTTTTAGTGTGATTGTATAATTTAAGGTTAACTGATTTAATAAAGGGAAGCTTCTTAAATACTTTAAAGAATTAGACTAATTGCATACAAATAAAAGGAAAACAAATACATTTGCAAAAAAAACAAAACAAAAAACAAAACAACCATGGCGGTGTCTTAATGAAGAATTTGGCTTTTCAATGTTGCTCTGGAAAAGGTTGTGACTATTTTTATACTCATTAAAAACAGGACCCTGTAGCATAATAAAGTGCTCATAAATTGCTCTTGACTGTTTATATCAGTATGAGTAACTATTAACAAGCTCGAGCATTGGGGAAAAATTCACTCAAAGAAGAGGAGTACATGCATACTCTATGAAAGGGGTCTCCAAACGTTCCAGTTTACGGTCCTTTAGACTTTGGTGGGGGGGGGCAGATTGTGGTCGGTGGGGTGTAACATGTTCTGGATTCAATGCCAATAGAAAATGAGAAAAAAGAAAAGATTTGTAAAAAATGAATTAAGAACTTTAGTCCTTTAGTGTCAAGTAATCCAAAAAGTCACTGTGCCATTCAATGAAAATATGAGTAACAGTTCTTGTACCCCTTTGTATGATTCTTTATGATTTACATGACCATAGATGTCTAGATGTGTGTGTACTTATCTTTTATATATTTTGCTTTAACTGCTTGCCGCCCGCCGGCCGTCATATGACGGCGAGGCGGCGCAGCTCTCGTTCTGGGCGGGCATCATATGACGTTAGTCCATTTAAACAGGGAATGCGCGCGATCGTGTGCGCACATCCCTGTTCCTTCGGTGGCGGCGTGTCACAGAGACACCGCTCGCCACCGAGGGGGGTGAACAGCCATTGGGCATGGCTGTTTACCATGTGATCGGGATCACAGATGGTACCGCCCCACTTTGCACGGCACATTCACGCTAGCGCGCTGCGCGTGCAGGTCGGTGGCAGCGTGTTCCCGGGAACACTGCTCGTCACCAACGCTAGTAAACAGCCATCGGCCGGCAGCTGTTCACCACGTAATCGACTGTGATCCTTTCACAGCCGATCACTAAATGTAAATACAGAGCGGTAACAAGATGTTACCAGTTTCTCCTCACACACTGATCATGTGTGACAAGGAGATTGTGGTAACATCTCGTTAACGGTTACAGTGTACACCAATCACACTGATCCCCCCCCCCAATAAAGAGGACCTGTCACCACCCATTAATGTACCTGTCACAGTTCATCTGAGTACCTGTCACAGTCCATATGAGTACCTGTCACAGTTCATCTGAGTACCCGAGTATCTGTCACAGTCCATCAGAGTACTCGAGTACCTGTCACAGTCCATCTGAGTACCCGAGTACCTGTCACAGTTCATCTGAGTACCTGAGTACCTGTCACAGTTCATCTGAGTACCTGAGTACCTGTCACAGTCCATCTGAGTACCCGAGTACCTGTCACAGTTCATCTGAGTACCCGAGTACCTGAGTACCTGTCACAGTCCATCTGAGTACCCAAGTACCTGTCACAGTTCATCTGAGTACCCAAGTACCTGAGTACCTGTCACAGTCCAGATGAGTACCTGAGTACCTGTCACAGTCCATATGAGTACCAGAGTACCTGAGTACCTGTCACAGTCCATATGAGTACCCGAGTACTTGAGTACGTGTCACAGTCCATATGAGTACCTGAGTACCTGTGTACCTGTTACAGTTCATATGAGTAGCTGTCACAGTTCATATGGGTACCGAATACCTGAGTACCTATCACCGCCCTTCAGAGTACCCGAATACCAGTCACCAGCCCATCTGAGTACCCAAGTACCTATCTGTAGCCCATCAGAGTACCCGAGTACCTGTCACCAGGCCATCAGAGTACCCAAGTACCTGTCACCAGGCCATCAGAGTACCCAAGTACCTGTCACCAGGCTATCAGAGTACCTGAGTAGCTGTCACCAGCCCATCAGAGTAACCGAGTACCTGTCACCAGCCCATCAGAGTACCTGAGTACCTGTTTCCAGCCCATCAGAGTACCCGAGTACCTATCTGCAGCCCATCAGAGTACCCAAGCACCTATTTGCAGCCCATGCCTCATAGAGTATACATTGGGGTGTTTGCTTTCCAAAATGGGGTAATTTTGTGGGTAGTTCCATTGTCCTTTTGCTCAAGGACCTTCAAAAGTGTGATAGGTAGGAATGAAATGAGATATGCAATTTATGCTCCTAGAACACGTGAAGGTACTACTTCAATGTTGGGCCTTTGTATGTGGCCAGGCTGTGTAAAAGTCTCACACATGTGGCATCGCCATACTCAGAAAGAGTAGCAGAATGTATTTTGGGGTGTAATTTTTGCTATATACATGCTATGTGTTAGAAATATCTTATAAATTGACAACTTTGTGTAAAAAAAATGCGTTTTCATTTTTTTTTTCCACATTTTCCAAAAACTTCTGGAAAAAAATGAATCGAAACCAAAAACTCATTATGCCTCAAAGATTATACGTTGGGGTGTTTGCTTTCCAAAATAGGGTCATTTTGTGGGCAATTCCATTGTCCTGGTGCTCCAGGGCCTTCAAAATGTAATAGGTGGTTGAGAAATGAGATGTGTCATTTATACTCGTAGAACACCTGAAGGTGCTACTTTAATGTCGGTCCTCTGTATGTGGTCAGGCTGTGTAAAAGTTTCACACATGTGGTATCGCCATACTCTGTAAGAGTAGCAGAATGTATTTTGGGGTGTAATTTGTTGTATGCATATGCTGTGTGTGAGAAATAACCTGATAATATGAAAATTTTGTAAAAAAAAAAAAAAAATCTTCATTTTGCAAAGAATTATGGGATATTTGTACTTTCCTGACCTATCAGTGTCTCAAGAAATGAGATACACCTGATGTACTGAAGGCCTGATCAGATGTGATCAATTTTCAGTGATTGGCACCATAGTTTGTAGACTATAACTTTCACAAAGACCAAATAATATACACTAATTTGGGTTATTTTTACCAAAGATATGTAGCAGTATAAATTTTGGCCAAAATGTATGAAGAAAAATTACTAATTAGCAAAATTTTATGACAGAAACAAAGAAAAAAGGCATTTTTTTTTTTACAAAATTTACGGTCTTTTTTTATTTATAGCAAAAAAAATAAAAAACCCACTAGTTATTAAATACCACCAAAAGAAAGCTCTATTTGTGTGAAAAAAGGACGCAAATTTCATATGGTACAGTGTTGCATGACTGAGTAATTGTCATTCAAAGTGTGAGAGCGCTGAAAGCTGAAAATTGGTCTGGGCAGGAAGGGGGTGTAAGTGCACTGTATTGAGGTGGTTGAGCAACGTTTAATGAAATGAAAAGACGTGTTTATCATGCGTGGCACATTTCAACATTTTTGAATTACCTTAGGTTTGGCCACTGTATTTTTCAGGTGCTTACGTGCCTGCAAAGATTTACGTGCAGCAGTAGTCACGGGTTCAGATTATAGAAAACCAGGTTCTGAGATGTGTAATTTAGCATCAAAAGCAGTTTTTCCTTAACTGTTTTGTTAATGAAGCATTCATAAAAAACTGTTTTAGCTACAATCAGGAACAAAATTGAAGCTGAATTTACCAATAATAACCTCTATGACACCTAGGAAATTTCTGACACTATAATCCGTGAAGATTGTCGGGACGACACTTTGCTTCCCACTATTTCAGCAGTACTGCAAAATACGGCATTTTAACTACAAAACAGTTCCCAGCCCCAGCCAGTGCAACTGAACCAATTACAGGGTATCTGTTAAGCTGGCCATACATTATACAATTTTCATCATTAATCCATTAATCTACATTCATACATTAACCTCCCTGGCGGTATGATTATTTCATATTTTTGATGCTGAAAGCGGTACAATTATTTTGCATGGAAATTTGGCGTTTTATATTGTAGGCCTGTAAATCTTAGGAATAACTCACTTAAACCTGTCCAAACGGGGGGCGTGGCTACGGCATGCACGAGTGAAGACGTGCTTTCCCGGAGCTCCGTGAGACCCGCTCTACATACAGCCTGAACAGCAGCACTAACGGGGGGACTTACCACTCACAACGATGCCACCAAAGCGCAAGACGTCCCCGCAACCACAGCGGACCCCCCGAGGCCGGTCTGAATTGCTGGATAACTTCTTTGCTGGGACCCGCAGAGGAACAGCAGGTACAGCCAAGATGGCGCCCGGAGACCATGCTGCCAGGGATGTTTCCCCCATTAGCTCCCCACACATCCCTGCCTCCTCCCTCCTCCCCGTCCGGATCAGAAGGCTCAGAAAAGCCCAGGGATGGGGGCGATGCCTGGGGGGATAGAGACATTTGGTCCCACATTCTCTCCCTACCTACTAAGGCTGACCTGGAGAGGTTTGTCCACAGGGTGAAGAAAGCCATGAGACAAGACATAGAGGCCTTACAAGCTGACACAGCACACTTAGGTGGTAGACTGGAAACCCTGGAGACGCAGTGGGAAGAGACTACCCCCACCCTGCAAGCCCTTGCCGATCCTTGCAAACTACAAGATCGCAGGATTGAGGCCCTGCCGGATCAAATGGACGATTCTGAAAACAGGAGTCGCAGGGTTAACATACACATTAGGGGCCTGCCTGAGGCCACAGGCCAGAGAGATATTGTACCCACCCTGCAGGGGGTCTTTAAACAAATATTGGGTCGCCAGGCACCTGAGCACATTGAGATAGACCGGGCCCACAGAGCCCTGAGACCCCCCTTTGAAGATCCTGACAAGCCCAGAGACATTATTTGTAAATTGCACAAATACTCTCTCAAGGAACACATCATGAACCAAGTCCGAGGAATCAGATATGTGGATTTTGATGGAGCTAAATTGTCTTTTTTTCCGGACCTTTCCAGATGCACGCTAATGCAGCGCCGCACCCTTAAACCGTTACTGGCGGCCTTGCAAGATGCACAATTGCCCTACAGGTGGGGTTTTCCCTTTAGCCTATCCGCAGCCTATCCGCAACTAAAGATGGTAAGCAGTCTATCCTCCGAAGCAAGGCTGATCTACCCTATTTCTTGGAGTCCCTTGGATTGCTGCAGGTGGACATTCCAGATTGGAGGGCTTCAACGAAGATACCCCTCCCAACTCGCCCGGAACCGTGGCAAGCAAGTCACCGCAGACGTCGTCGTGGATCCCGGAGGGGCACCTCTGCTCAAGCACCTCTCCCTCACTCCCCTCGGGAGGAAGCCTAAACGGAGGAACTATCTAAAGTTGGCATCTTAAATGTTCCTGGACGTTACCTGATCCCCCCTAGCTGCTGATTCACCCTTTTTACGTGAGATTAAGGTGCACTTTTTGTACCATATGCCGATAGCGGGTGCCTAAGCGGACTCACTCCCCATGCTGTATCACCTTCCCCCAATAGGTCAACTCATTTGGAGTTTTGTTCCCTTTTTGGGAAATGGCGCTGCTCGCTGATCCTCACCGTCCCCTCCTCCTGGGGGGGGGGGACTCCCGATCGGCGGCAAAGTTGTACTTTGTTCTGCCCTTAGGGCTTTTGGTTATTTTTTGTTCTTTTTATTTCCTGTTTTTTCTTCCATGTCCTTTGTGGTTTACACCTGCAATAACTGTGGTCTGTTTTTCTAGGATTTAATTTACATTAAATGTGTTCTGTGTGCTACCCCATGCTAGTCTGGACGTGCTGTGGGTTCCTCCTCCTCTTGCTGGTAGTCGGGTGGCTCCACCTCGTGACCCTCCATCATGGCTAGCCTGAAAGTCGTGTCTTACAACGTACGTGGCCTGGGATCCCCTTCAAAATTTAAGAAGTAAGTTGTGGCTTGAGATGAAACGCACGGGGGCACATATCTTTTTTTGCAGGAAACGCCCTTCAATACTGACTCGGCCCCTCGTCTCCCTACACATCTATATAATTCTTGGTGCCTTAGCAATTCCCCCCGTCCCAAATTGGGGGGTGTTGCCATAGCAGTCTATAAACACTGTCCCTTTATCTTAACAGACCAACTAATTGACCCAATGGCAGGTTTGTGTTTGTTAAGGGCTCCATTTATACCCGTAGGTTCACGTTTGCAGCTGTGTACGCCCCAAATAACAAACAGCTTACTTTTATAGACTCTGTCTTGGAATCCTTGTCCTCCTTTAGAGAAGGTCAACTTATTCTGGGAGGTGACTTCAATGTCAGCCCCGACCCCCAGCTAGACACATCCTCCAGCCTTTCAACCCATTAGTTTGCCTTTCTGAAACACTTTCGGAAATCATTACAGGTGCACCACTTGGTAGACTGCTGGAGGCTGCTGCACCCGGCAGACAGGGATTATACCTATTTCTCAGCCACACATAATGTCTATACTCATATAGACTTCCTGTTGATGGACCAGTATTCCCTGGACTCCCTGGTTGGCGCCTCCATTGGCTCTATCACAATTTCAGATCATGCCCCGATCTCCATCTCCCTGCGTCCCCTGTCTATGGAGGCACGGACATGGAGCTGGCGCTTGAACAAAGGCATTCTGGATGATGCAGTAGCGCAAAAACAGGTATTAGATACCATCTCCTTGTACTTTGCTGAGAACAAAATAGGCGAGGTGGGTATGGGCTCGGTGTGAGAAGGACATAAAGCGGTTGTCCGAGGGGAGCTGATATCCCAAGGGTCAAGACTAAAGAAAGCCAGAGAAGGGTTAATAAAGACCTTATTAGGGAAAATTCGGGCAGCAGAACTGATCCACAAAAGACACGTCACCCCTGCAATGGCATCGGAATTACACTCCCTTAGACAGGATTTAGCCACATTGCTGGACACTAAGATTCGGGCTAGAGCACGTCATGTAGCGCACAATTTCTATGAATTTGGTAATAAATGTGAGAGGTTACTGGCAAGAGCTCTTAAACACCAACGCGACTCGGGACATGTACACAAACTCACCTTCATGACGGGAATGACGGTCATTCATTCTTCAAAAATAGCCAATAATTTCAAGGATTACTATGCCCGGCTGTATCATCTTACAGACGCAGTACCTGGTTTAGCGGAATCCCAACGGATTGACTGCATCCTACAATACCTCACAGAGGCCCAATTCCCATGGTTGGAGGCCTCAATTGGCAATCAACTAGATATACCCATCTCCCTTTCGGAGATCAAGGCTGTGATAAAGGATCTTCCCAATGGGAAGAGTCCTGGTCCCGATGGCTATACAAACGCCTATTATAAGAAGTTCTCAGAAGTGCTCTCTGAACCCATGTGTGCGTACTTCACAGCCTTGGCCTCCGGTACAGCCATGCCCAAGGAGGCGCTAATGGCACACATTACGGTCCTCCCAAAGGAGGGGAAAGATCACACTATGCCGGGGAGTTATAGGCCTATATCGCTTTTAAACACTGACGTTAAGATTTTGGCAAAAATCTTGGCCAATAGACTCAAACCGATTCTCCCATCAATCATACATCCTGACCAGACGGGGTTCATAATGGGAAGGGAGGCGAGGGATAATTCCAATAGAGCACTCCAACTGATTCACTGGGTTGAATCTCAGGCTACAGCCCACCCCTTTCTTTTGCTTTCCACTGATGCCGAGAAGGCATTTGACAGGGTGGATTGGACTTATATGAGTGCTGTGTTAACCGGCTTGCCCTGGGCCCTAACATGCTCACATGGATATTCTCCCTCTACAGTTCCCCAACTGCCAAAGTAAAGGTAAATGGCCTACTGTCAGATGCTTTCCCGATTAGTAATTGTACACGACAGGGGTGCCCTTTGTCCCCGCTAATTATTGCTCTAACCCTAGAGCCACTGCTTAACAAAATCTGCCTTAATAAAGATATCAGGGGCTTCACTGTTGGGCCGACAGAACATAAACTGTCCGCCTATGCAGACGACGTCTTGTTTTACGTCTCGGAACCCCTGATATCGCTGCCCAACATCATGGCAGAATTGAGAGAATTTAATTTGTTATCCAACTTTAAGATAAACTATAACAAATCAGAGATACTGTCACTAAATGTGCCCACGGGTTTACGTACACAGCTGCAGACTGCCTTCTCATTTACGTGGTGTCAGGCCTCCCTGAAGTATTTGGCGGTCTACCTGTCCGCGAGGTGCTCCCAGTTTTTCACCTGTAATTATGCACCATTGCTCTCTTCTATCAGAATGGATTTGAAGAAATGGGACAAATCTGCCTTTTTGTGGATGGGCCGAGTTAGTGTTCTCAAAATGAATGTGCTACCCCGTATCCTTTTCTTCCTGCAGATGGTGCCTATCACTTTGCCTAGGACTTTCTTCTCAACCCTCAACAGCCTGTTTATGCAATATATATGGAGTGGGAAATGCCCCCGACTAGCCCTCCGCACGATACAACGCCCCAAAGCAAAAGGGGGCATGGGGGTCCCGATAATCCACAGATATTATGAGGCTATAGCTCTTCAGCGCATCTTAGACTGGTATCACAATGTTCCTCTTAAACTGTGGGTTCCACTTGATAACTTCTTGGCTGGCCGGAACCTGTCACATGCCCCCTGGGTCCCCAGGGAGAACAGGGGTCTTTCAGCGCTGGTCTCTCCTATGGCTTCACATGCTCTGACTATCTGGGATGCCTTGAATAAACAGGGAAAGCTCGCCCTGCCGACTTCCCCCCTGGCGCCCCTATGTGGCTTGCCCTGGTTCATTCCAGGGGAACACCCATCTTTCTTTCGCACATGGACAGCCGACGGAGAGTCCAGATGTGGTAGATTTGTTCAGGACCAAGGCATGTTACCGTTGGCCACACTGAGGGTACAATTCAGCCCCTTCCTAATGGATGAGTGGCGCTACAGACAGCTTTGGCACTTTCTTAATAGCCTATCCCAGGGGGTTCATTCCCCTGCCTTGGCATCTCCCTTTGAACGCTTACGTATGTCAACCTCTGTTATCCCCCATGCAATATCGGTACTATATGAATTGTTGCAATCTATACATGTTGGGGGGAAGCCGGGGTTTATTGGGGAGTGGGAGAGGGACCTTCAGCATGTCTTCACCGAACCCCAGTTAGACCATCATCATCGCCTCACATACTCGAGCACAGTAGATACTAAAATGCAAGAGAACCGCTATAAAGTCCTGACTAGGTGGTATAGGGTTCCTTCTAAACTTGCCATGATCTACCCGTCTCTTTCTGCCGCATGTTGGAGGGAATGTGGGCTCAGAGGCTCATTCCTCCATATCTGGTGGGAATGCCCCAAATTAAGGCCCTATTGGCTGGATATTCACGCTCAGATCAAGATCATCTTAGACCTGGACCTCCCGGATTCCCCATTGGAGTCCTTACTGCACTTCCCCACTATTCCTCTCAGTCATTACCGCAAGTCAATATTACCCCATTTGCTAAATGCAGCCCGAAGGCTAATCCCAATATATTGGAAGAAGCCTCAGATACCCACATGTACAGAATGGATAACCCTGGTCAAGAGACAAATATGAGAAGTTCTATTCAATTTGGGCTACTTGGATACAATATACTAGCCGGTTGGGGATGCCCGCCCCGGGCTCTTCTTAGGTGGAGGACCCTCCCTGATTGTCAGGGTTGGCTTTGAGAGGAACCGGGATAGCGCTTTACAGAAAGTAGAAACGCAGACAAGCTTTGATAGGCCAAACACAGCTTAAGCTGATCTACTATACTGAGAGGTGTAACGCTTCCCCCCCCCCTTTTTCTTTTTTCTTTTCTTTTACCTTTTGTCTACAGTTTGTTATGTTTTAATTTCTATTGAGACTGATGTTTAGGCTCTTTGTCTGGTCCTAGCAACATGGGTCACCGTTGGATCTGTGCTTCTGATTGAGGGCCTTAACCTTCCTCAGTGACATCCCATCTGGGAGCAATAGGGGAGATTCATAGATGTGTGAATTTATATGAAGTGATGGTTAGATGATGATAAACATCCCCTGGATATTGTCCCTCATGTGCGTATGTCCCCGAGTATTATGTGAATGTGTTTGGCCAAAGAAGAGCCTTCTCTGCAATACTTTATCTACCTTATATATGTTGTACTATGTCTATTTGTATGTTGTACATTGAAATATTCCTAAAATAAAGATCATATAAAAACAAATCTGTCCAAACAAGAGTCTAGTAGACATCTCGAGTATGACAAAGTTTGAAACACGAAATCATAAATTATAATATAATAAATAACTATAAATAATTATACCAATAATAATATAATAATAATAAAAATTATTCAATAATGTAATCAAATCAAAAACACTAAAATTTGCTCAGTTGCAGAATTGTCACTGTCATTACTTTTCAGTGTTTGATGACGGATCTCCCCACAAATCACTATCGCTCAATTCTGCGAGTGATTTCTGGCTGGTCTAAAACCTCTTTTGATGTAAAGGGACGGTTTTGGTTGCTATGGACAATCTCCAGTTTCCAGGCAGAAAGAACAGTTTTTATAATATAAAACTGCATGCAGGGCACTGGAGAAACCACTAGGGACAAAAGGGATGTGAAATTATTTCATACAGTAATGTAATCTGTAAGATTACAGTATACTGTATGTATTGTGTGTGTTTTACTTATTGAATTTGGCGCCGTTCTCCGTCCCCGTGCGTCACAACGTTCGCAGTGAACGGAGCCCAGCTCCGTGATGAATCGAGCGGAGGACGAGCCGCTCACACTGCGGAGAGACATCGCAGGATCCAGGGGACAAGGTAAGTAAGCTCTTCCTGGATCCTGCGATGCGATCCCGAGTCTGGCTCAGGGTTGCCGCTTTTGGTTCTGAAATTCCACTCCGAGCCAGAATCGGGAATACCGCCAGGAAGCTTAAGGGCGCACGGGCGCCGCCCCCTCTCTCCAGTCACCACCTCAGTGTAGAATGGATAGATTCATGCATAGTATGAATCTATCCATGGCCACTGTAGCCACCCCCCTATTCAGGCGTCTGGCCCCTTTTTTGGACACCGGGCGCCTGAAATCCAGCGGCGGGGGTGCTTTTTGAAGCACTTGATTAGAGCCATAGGCTCTAATACGCTTCAAAAAAGGTGGGCTGCGAGCGCAGAGCATTGCGCTCGCAGTCCACCCAGGTGTGTCAGCAAAGCGAATGAATATTCACTTTGCTAACATTGAACCGCCTCTCAGCCAATCAGGAGGCGCGGATTTAAGACCCCTCACCTGATTGGCTGAAGGCAACAGAACAGAAGAAAACACATACGGGAGGACAGGGAACCATGGAGGACACAGGAGCTTGCCACCGTCGTCACCCACTGCCTGACCCGCCACCAGGATGGGGTAAGTGTGTGCCAGTCAGACGGCGAGCACGGGGGGGGTCACAGAGGGTGCATATGTTGGGCACAGGCTGCATATGATGGGCACAGAGGCTACATATGATGTTCACAGAGGCTGCATATGATGGGCACAGAGGCTGCATATGATGGGCACAGAGGCTGCATATGATGGGCACAGAGGCTGCATATGACAGGCACAGAGGCTACATATGATGGGCACAGAGGCTGCATATGATGGGTACAGAGGCTGCATATGATAGGCACAGAGGCTACATATTATGGGCACAGAGGTTGCATATGAGGTACGTTTTCAATCTATTTGTGATAATAAATTTAAATTTAAAACAGAATCACACTATGCAGGTGTCTCTTTCCTATATGTGGGTGATGCAGAGTGAGATTTAAAGGAGAAAAGTACACCAGACACCGCAAGCACGGAAAGATATATCTGATAAGGCAGATACAGACCTGGAGATTGCTTCACAGTGCCAGATACTGTGAAAGCAAAATACCCCTGTGTGGGGTTAGTGGTTCGGGTGAGTGCTATACCTACAGGGGGCCTATAAAGATCATGGAGCATGGATTTGAAGAGCACCTGTCACTTTATTTTTATATTTATTTTTATTTTTACTTTTGACTATTTGGATTAACTGTATTTGATCACAAAATATTTATAAATTTTTCACATGAATTTTATTTATGTATAAGGATCACCGAAGCATGGTTTTGAAGAGCACCTGTCACTTTATTATTTTTAACCATTTAGATTGATGAAAGGACTTTATATGATCACAGAAGAATTTTTACTTATTTTGTATATGTGTACTGCCAGCACCAGCACACACTAGTATATGCACCAGGCACTTGGCACTTTAAGCACATTTATTGAATCTAATGTTTATTATTTCAATAATTATATTGGGAGTATAATATAGGGACACAGAGTGTTACACAGTGGTATGCAATTACAGAACCCCAGAACAGGCCACCCTACCTTTTTCCATTCACACTTGCATTTGCATTCCATTCCTGGTTGTACCAGCCGGGGCAGCAGTTGATTTTCAATCATATCTATTGCCATAAGCGTGGGACCACCCACACATTTTATATACACAGCCATTAATGGCTAAACCGCTGGCAACAAAAGTGAGTACACCCCTAAGTGAAAATGTCCAAATTGGGCTCAAAGTATCAATATTTTGTGTGGCCACCATTATTTTCCAGCATTGCCTTAACCCTCTTGGGCATTAAGTTCACCAGAGCTTCACAGGCTGCCACTGGAGTCCTCTTCCACTCCTCCATGGCGACATCACAGAGCTGGTGGATGTTAGAGACCTTGCGCTCCTCCACCTTCCATTTGAGGATGCCCCACAGATGCTCATTAGGGTTTAGGCCTGGAGACATGCTTGGCCAGTCCATCACCTTTACCTTGTGTTTGGGGTTGTTATCATGTTGGAATACTGCCCTGCAGCCCAGTCTCCGAAGGGAGGGGATCATTCTCTGCTTAAGTACGTCACAGTACATGTTGGCATTCATGATTCTATCAATGAACTGTAGCTCCCCAGTGCCGGCAGCACTCATGCAGCCCCAGACCATGACACTCCCATCACCATGCTTGACTGTAGGTAAGACACACTTGTCTTTGTACTCCTCACCTGGTTGTCGCCACACACGCCTGACACCATCTGAACCAAATAAGTTTATCTTGGTCTCATCAGTAATCCATGTCCTGAGTCTGCTTGTTTTCAGCAAACTGTTTGCGGGCTTTCTTGCGCATCATCTTTAGAAGAGGCTTCCTTCTGGGACGACAGCCATGCAGACCAATTTAAAGCATGGCTGCATCAAATTGTATGGTCTGAGCACTGACAGGCTGAACCCCCACCCCTTAAACCTCTGCAGCAATGCTGGTAGCACTCATACGTCTATTTCCCAAAGACAACTTCTGGATATGACGCTGAGCACGTGCACTCAACTTCTTTGGTCGACCATGATGAGGTCTGTTCTGAGTGGAATTTGTCCCGTTAAACCGCTGTATGGTCTTAGCCACCGTACTGCAGCTCAGTTTCAGGGTCTTGGCAATCTTCTTATAGCCTAGGCCATCTTTAGAGCAACAATTCTTTTTTTCAGATCCTCAGAGAGTTCTTTGCCATGAGGTGCCATGTTGAACTTCCAGTGACCAGTATGAGAGAGTGAGAGCGTTAATGCCAAATTTAACACACCTGCTCCCCATTCACACCTGAGACCTTGTAACACTAACGAGTCACATGACACCGGGAAGGGAAAATGGCTAATTGGGCCCAATTTGGACATTTTCACTTAGGGGTCTACTCACTTTGGTTGCCAGCAGTTTAGACATTAATGGCTTTGTGTTGAGTTATTTTGAGGGGACAGCAACTATTTTACATTGTAGCAAAGTGTCATTTCCCCTCCTCCCCTCCGGGGAGCCAACGGAGCCCCCCCTGCGAGGAGGGTGGGGAACCGGCACCTGTAGAGGAGTAGATGACACCGTACAGCATGTAGCCGCTTGTGTCGCTGGCCGCCCCTGCGGGATAGGGAGCGTGCCAGAAAGAAGAAAAGGGAACAAAGAATCATTGCAGAAGAAGTAGCAACTAAGCGGAAGGAAACTGGGCGATCAATCGTTTATGAGTGGTACATGGACTATTGATCACATGAGTGAAAGCCCAAGGGAAGGGTACTGCCAGATGCTGAGGGATGTTAGTACGCAAGTCAGTGAGACAGGTGGTGATGGCCTGTGACTTTTGGTTCTGCAATGCCCCGGGATTCCAATCAGTCAAGCGGGAGGAGTTATTCAGAGTGACTTTTCTTTAGCTCAACTTGGAAGTACCATGCAGATGGGAAGTAGTGGTAAAAAGGTAGCGGTAAAACTGCAAGCACACATATAGAGATACAGACTGTTCTTGAAAAGTTCTGCAGATGAAGAAGTTATTCAGAGTGACTCTTTATCGATTATTCTCTATCAAATCTACTTCCATCTTCCCTTATGAAGAAATCACATAGAGTGATTTCCTATTATCCGCAATGATGCTAGGTCTTTGCATGAGAGGCAAAGAAAAGATTACAAAGCAACAAAAGAGCATCTCAAAAGAAACCCTTCTCCTATCCCAGTTCATATTACTTAATAAAGCAAGAGAAAAATGCAATATGGACTGTTTCTGATTGTATGGGCTGCGATGGGTCAGGTGGTAAACGTGAATTACGGATATAATAATTAATCAGCTGCTCCTTCGGAGGTAAGCACTACACATATATATATATATATATATATATATATATATATATACGCACACACAAATGTTTACCTTTTTGCCTTTCATTTCTATTTTAAACTTACATGGTAAGGGTTTACTTTAAAGTTAGAGGGTCAGCTAAAAGCCAAACAGCTTGCATTTTAAGAAGGAGGTCAGCAATGACAGCCAATGTATTCTCCCATCATACTGTAGGTTAACTTTAAATAATTAATAGCAGCATAGAAATGTTATATTTTAGTCATGCACTTAAACAAGTGTGGAATAACATCAAGAATATATATAAAATCATGGCGTTTAATTCCTCCCATTGCCACAAATTTGAGGTAACGTGAAATTGCAAGGTCTGCTTATTGCCTTGTCCCTCATCCCCTGAAAAAATTGCAAATTAAGCATTAATAATATAAAATAAGCATTAGAATAATATCCTCACCTTAAGCCCAGTGTACAAAGGGGTAACCTATGTGCAGGTGACTTCACTGGGGAAGCGAGGAGTCCAAACCTCACACAAATCTTTTGGGATTTGTGAGTTTTGAACAATTTTGTCTGCCTCTCTTTTTTTTCATCTCTCAAGAATAAGTCTTCATTATGAAATACTGATATGAAACCAGCCATCGGTGTCTAAGGGCTGTTTCACGCCACAATTTCAGCGTTCCGGAAATGTTTTTGCAGACACATTTCAATGCATTTTTGACACTTTTTCAAGCATTCCGGTGCATTTCTTTCCTCTTTTTTTATTTTGACACTTAAATTTTCTTAGAACAATGGTGCCTTATGGTACATTTACATACATTTACACATGTTTTGATGCATTCCGGATAAAAAAAAATGCAGAAGATTTGTACTTTAGTTGAAAGCACGGGAACCGACCACACTGGTGTGAACTAGGGCTATTGGAATACATGGTAATTACTGAACATGCATTCCAGATGCATTTTAAAAATGCACTGGAAAGCATCTGGAGTGAACCAGCCCTAACTACTGTTATATTTTTATCTTCTATGTTTATAGAAAAAGATTAAAACAGCAATATTCATTTCTGGTATGTAGCTCTACATTTGATTGACAGGATATAAAACTCCAGTTGGAGAACTGGTGTTATTTGATGTTCAATAAATATGGTCAGCACCCCAAACCTCCTCCTCACCATCAGCAACTCAACACCCTTCTTCCTTTTTATTGCCAGGGGTGTATGGCATTAGGATGCTATGGATGGTGGTGGTTTGGAGTCTTCCATTGCATATAGCTTTTATGTTAAAAAAGACCAGAAAAAATCTCCAGAGGTCTATGGACTGGCCCTGGGGATAGTAGTGTAATTCAACCATTTGGCAGGGATATAGTGGGATTAGCAGAAGAGAATGAAAGGGGCTCATGAGTGAGCCGCAAAAAATATCTGCAATGTACTCTTGAGGTTGAGGAGCAATGTGTCACATTAGCAGTCTTCAAATTAAAATGGCTGCTATTCACCCTTAAGGAAGAGGAGAAAAAAGGTGCATTTGAATTATTATTAAATTGGATAAGGGGAGCATGTCTGGCAAGCGATCAATCTGGTCACCTAATTTGTGAGCATTGTTACACAGCCACCTACCAGCAATGCACAGCAGTCTGGAGCACTGAACCCTAAATACTGCTGCCACTGATTCACAAACTCAGCATTGCAATGCCCAAGAGAGTGAAAAGAAGGCTGCAGCATCTAATGGACTTCTTTGCAGCCACCATGGTACATGGTCCATAACATGGCACCGCCTCCTCGCTATCACTATCCTAGCACACTACCTGCAAACTCAATATGAACTCAGAGCTTTCACAACAACATGAGATCAAAGGCACCCAGTTGGGTGAGTGTTCTCTTATAACTTGATCTGGGTTGATAAATGTGGGCTCAATACAGGACAAAAGAAAAAAAGAGACCGTATAGACACCCATACTATCCCCCACATCCCGTCCTACCCCCTCTTCCACCACCACCCCAATCTTTTTTAGAAGGGGGCCCAATGCCAAAAGTGAAAGAAAAAAGAAGAGAGGGTATAGGGCTGGAAGGAGAACCCAGGGCAAAAAGGAGGAAGCATTAAAAAATACTGGCATTTTTAATCTAAGTAGGGTGGAATTATCAAATAGTGAGCTATCCCTACTCAATAAAGGTCTAAAATATGCTACCCCCCCCCCCAAGAAATTTGATAAATTTGAAACCTCTGTGGATATAAACAAGTATGTTCCGGTCATTCCATAGAATATGCGGATAATATTGTACATACTGGATTGTCCACCGCATCATTATTCAATCCCCCAGGTGTCTTGCCTCCTAATTTGGCTGTGTTTAAAGACCTTATGATAAAGGACTTGAAAAATGTTAGGATTAAATATAGGTCAGATACTCATATTCAGAAATGTGGTAGGTCCCTTTGTGAAAGGAAAGACCTAGTTATCTGCCCCGGTGGGACAAAGGGGGGGGGGGGATCGTGTTGCTTAACAAAACGGACTACCAACAGGAAATGGATAAATTGTTATCAGATGATTTCACATATCATATTTTGAATAAGGACCCCCACGTATAGTTTCAAAAAACTCTAGAACGTATAGTCAAAACCTCGAGACCAGGGAAATATATTGACTATTTTCTCCAGCCAATGGTTGTCAGTAGTCCGGCTACCCGGGATCAACGCTGTATCCTGGCCTAGCCCAACTTGGCCCAGGCCTAGAGCAGCACTTTGCAGGGGGGCAGCACGGAAAGAGTCGCCGCCGGCTTGTGATACACTGTTAGTGTAGCGTCAGTCTTATGGGGTGGACTGGGCTGAGGGGCAAATTAGTCTAGTGCCCCCAGAAATCGGCCGCACTGCTTCAGGTATGCAGGCGGCCGGCATTCCACAACTGTGGGGGGGGCGACGCTTCTAATTTTGACTGTCCTATCATCCTGGACCACAAACCTTCCTCACTGTGCTATATGTTTTCTGCTGCACCACTGGCATGGTTATATCTTCTTAGTCCTCTCCATAAAATTCCAGAAATTTGTGCTTAAAGTAGAACTATAGGGAACACTTTTTTTTTCCTTTTGGATAGAATAAGGGAGGGTTATAGCCCCTGTCAGTTTATTTTTTACCATCCCTGTCCCATTGCAGAGATTTCCCTTCACTTCCTGCCCTATAGCCAAACAGGAAGTGAGAGGAAATCTATGCAAATTAAGGGAATCCATTCCACCCTAGGCCCCCAGGCCCTCAGAACTAGTGTCCCCACTCGAAAATATCAGGGTGGGTCTTAAATAGGGGTGTGGCCTTGACAGGAAGGGGTGGGTCATATTTAAATTAGGGGGTGCACAAGTTTAGTCAGGCCTAGGGCAGCACAAAACCTAAATACACTACTGCCATTAATGCTCTTATGGGAATAACAATAGAGGAGAACTGTCTGCTGGTAATAGCGGACATGTCATCTCTCTATACTATAATCCCCCATGGTAAGGCATTATTGGCAGCTAGAATTTTTTTGAAGGTACTGATTCGATACCAGAAATACAGAAGAATTTCATTTCGACGCTCTTGGAATTCTGCATGAGTCATAACTACCGTACTTCTGGTATGGGGTCCAGTTTTTCTTAAAGAAAACCAAAGCTGCCACGGGGGCCAAAGTTGCTCCCAGTGTGGCCAATATTTTCATGGCCCACTGGGAGGAGGTGGCTATCTATGGCATGCTGCGGGAGGAAGTATTATTCTGGAGGCGTTATATAGATGACTCCTTAATGGTCTGGAGAAGTGAGGAGGAGAGTTTGCACCAATTCATGACAAAATTAAATTCCAACAATTTAGGGACCAGGTGAATTATGAGTTTAGCTCTTATAAAATAAATGTTTTAGTCCTTACAGTCATTAGGGATTTTAGTGGTTTTAGTACTCAATTTGTGAGGATTCAATGCAACTTCTCTAACTCAAATACATTTTTGAACCAGTCAACAGTAATCAAACAACGGTTCATTGAGAAGGGCTATTTGAGTCATTCACTTGATGAAACTATACAGCAAGTTGCATCTGTTAATAGAAATTTCCTGGTAGCCAGTAAAAGAGGGGGGAACAACACACAATATGAGTGGTCGTTTTCAGCTTTATACTCTATTCATTATAGAATCATCAACAAATTGTTAAATAAACATTGGAATATTCTTAAAAGTGATGAAGCAATAGGCCCCATACTCCCTGATCACCCCCAAATAATTTTTAGGAAGGCCCCTGCACTCAGACATTATGTGGCACCTAAGGTCATAGAGCCACTGATTAAACCCTCTTTCTTTGGTAATATATGACACATATGACACATATGACACATATATGTCCTGTATGTAGATGCTGTGGATCCAATTATACTCGGACTCAGACTTTTGAATCCACAGTAACAGGAAGGGCATATAAAATAAACGATTTTATAACCTGTTCCACAAAAAATGTGGTGTGTCTTTTACAATGTATCTTTGAGTTATAATATGTAGGAAGAACCAAAAGAACTTTGCAAATATTATTATTAATATTATTATACAGGATTTATATAGCGCCAACAGTTTACGTAGCACAAATACATGTAGGGGAACACATTAGGAAGGTGTTTATGAAACATAGTTTAATTATATAAACATTTTTTAGAATTAAAGGTAGTGGGGATAGAATCCTTTTCATTCAATAGGCGGGGTGCAATGTAGTTCACCAAATTTCCAGGCGGGAGACCCGCTGGTTTTTTTATCTCAAAACCCACTGTACACAAGGGTTAAACATAGAATGGGACCTAAATTGTTTCATAAGTAATAGTTGAGTCAAGGGAAGCATTATAAGGGATTACTCTTCAAAAATATATAATCAGTTTTTTTGGTGCTTCATATATTTATGGAATTTTAGAGTTTTTATTTCATTTATTGTTATTTGATTTATTTACTAACATAGTTTATGAGTGTTTATGGTTATTATATATTTTTAAATATTTTTTAGCAAACAGTGTTTTTGGAGCACACTGCCACTTTGTACAATTATGTGTACACCTTTCTATCAAACAGCCCCTTTTTTAGCAATCCACTGTAACTGAGCTCTCCCTCCTCCCCCTCCTCTTTTATAAACCTTGGGTGGGATGCATAAATATATAGCAGAGTGTAATATCTCTGTTTTATATTAGTGAATAACAAACAAATAATACATATGAGTTTGGGACCTGTTTGGACTCCAGTAACACGGTGGCCGCATTATTGTTAAATATTGGGAAGTGGTAGCGCTCTCTAGCATTTGTTATACATGACATTATTTAATCCTAATAAAACAAATCAATAATTGCGCTATTACAAAAAGTAGTACAAGTGATAGCTGCCAGCATGTAACAATGTGGTAAGCAATGTGGGAATAAATAGATACAAAACACATACAGCGCTAGGAAATGTGCATATACATCTTAGACATGTATAAGTGACAGGGTGCTAGGCACATAACTTATGCCAAATAGGCAATAAGTGTGGTTGGTGAACGTTTAAAAAATTAACAAATAAGGAAAAAAGTCCATAAGTGTATGGTGGATCATATGTAAGTCCACAGAAACTGGGAGTTCATGAGCATATGCGGTGTCACACCTGTGCATGGGATAGAAGCTTGAGCAAACTATGTGTGTATGAGGAGACACTTAGCACACAGGTCGTCTGAGAGTCCAACTCAAAACTGCAAACGATAGAAATGAATAACCTTACCAGAAAAGATGGACACAGTCACCGTACGGTGGAGTGTCATACGAGCTTGAGGGATCCAACGATCCCAGGGATATCTGACTGGAGAAGTCGTAGCAGGGAGTCCCATCCGGGGCGACCGTCACTGTTCAGTAGTGTGTAGGTCCACAGCCACTCGGGATGTCTCTCTCAGATGGAATAAACGTGCACAGAAAGATGGCATAAACCCCCCAGTAGAAGGACGAAGGTCCAAAACATGTTGGGTTGCTAAAGCCTAGAGATGCTCTGATACCACACGATTTTTACCTTGTTCTTTGTGATCACGTTTTACTTATTGAAGTGTGCCGCTTAGCACTTTTTAGCTTTTCAATAAAAGCCTTTTTTTAACGGATTCATGCCCTATGTGGAGATATTTTTCCCTTTCCTCCTTCAACGATTGGGACCTCGCTGATCCCCAGCCATCTTTCTCTGCACGTTTATTCCATCTGAGAGAGACATCCCGAGTGGCTGTGGACCTACACACTACTGAACAGTGACGGTCGCCCCAGATGGGACTCCCTGCTACGACTTCTCCAGTCAGATATCCCTGGGATCGTTGGATCCCTCAAGCTCGTATGACACTCCACCGTACGGTGACTTTGTCCATCCTTTCTGGTAAGGTTATTAATTTCTATCGTTTGCAGTTTTGAGTTGGACTCTCAGAAGACCTGTGTGCTAAGTGTCTCCTTATACACACATAGTTTGCTCCAGCTTCTATCCCATGCGCAGGTGTGACACCGCATATGCTCATGAACCCCCAGTTTCTGTGGACTTACATATGATCCACCATACACTTATGGACTTTTTTCCTTATTTGTTAATTTTTTAAACGTTCACCAACCACACTTATTGCCTATTTGGCACAAGTTATGTACCTTGCACTCTGTCACTTATACATGTCTAAGATGTATATGCACATTTCTTAGCGCTACATTATTTAATCCTGCCTCCTGTGAGCACCGTTATTCTTGTTGCCCCAGTGACGACGTCTCTTACGACGAAATGTATGTTGGAGCGGAGGAAGCAGAGATGCTGTCAGCACGCCCTCCAGGGCGCCAGACAATATCGTACACGAATGCCTGTTGTCTTTTCAGCTTTGTAAGTAGATGTATTTTATTAAATAAAAGTTTTTAACGGACATTGTGCAATGAGGATCTCTTCTTTCTCACTTACCATGCCCCATTTGAATGGTCTGGAGTACTTTATGGTGAAGTGCCATTTGGCAAGGGATACTGCAGAGTGTGTCCAAGGCAACTGATTATCTGTATGGGCTTTCCTGCTGGGAAATACTTCCTACACCCACAGTGAGGGGTACTCACTAAAAGCGAGGTCAGACCTATATAGGGTCTCATCTTCCAGTAGGAGGCCAATTTTTCTTTGTCTTGGAGTGGAGCATGATTAGGTGGTCATTTACAGCACCAGCATATTGAAAATGTGCACAATTAGATCACTATATTGCAACCTAATTAATTGTTTGGGGACTTTATACCTCATCTTTGGACTTTTGCACAAAAATTATTTCTGCATGATTGCACAACATTTCTGATGATTGTATGCATATATTATTATCACTTCACATACTGGCGCGAGAAACTTTATGTACTATAATATATTATATTTGTGAATTTTATAGTTCTTATTTCATTTGATGACAGCGCAACTCTTTTTATCTTTTCAATTTATTTATATTGATATGTGTATATGTTTATTATGTGCAGCCGTCAACACTCTTAATCACTACTTATTGTTTTTTATCACACTGAGCACAGATAATATCCATTGGATTCCATTTTATTACACATAGCTTAATTTCTGAACTTATTTGTTATGGTTTTTTTGTATGTATGGATTGCATGGGTTGTTATCAACATATAAAATTTCATGTCAATAGCACCAGAAATATATAAATAAATATAAATATAAATAAATATATATATATATATATATATGTATATATATATATATATATATATATATATATATATATATATATATATATATATATATATATATATATATATATATATATATATATTTATTTATATATTTATAATGGTGCTATTGACATTAAATTTTATATGTTGATAACAACCCATGCAATCCATACATACAAAAAAACCATAACAAATAAGTTCAGAAATTAAGCTATGTGTAATAAATATATATATATATATATATATATATATATATATATATATATATATATATATATATATATATATATTAATATAAGGAATGTTTATTAAAGTATCAGCACTTATTTACACTTGTAAATAAGAAAATGGATATCCTATTTAAAAGCATAGTTTGACTAACATAACATCTCAGGTTGACACATAGATGAAAATGAAGTGGGCAATCCAGCATATAGGTTAATTTTACATCTGTACTCATAATATGCTACCCTACCAGTTTTGAACAGTACTGTTTCCATAGAACATCTACATGAGTATGTAAGGTGAGCGACCATTGCTTCTCAGACCTCCTCTCAGAACAAATACAAAATACAAAACTAAAGAACTAGGAGATAAAGGGGAGTGGAGGGCAACCCAGCAGGTAAGTATCCGAAAAACAGGAGCCGGGGGGAGGGGGAAGAGGGAGGTCAGGGGCAAAGAGGATCAGAGAGAGTCATTAAAAGCATCCATATACATTAACAGGAGGGGATGAGTGACGTCGGAATGTCCAAGTCTCGTAGTATATCACAGGAAAGGCCTACCAGTTGTTCATATTGTAAGATGTCTAGCCTGAACCCAGGCGGCCCAAATTTGGTCAAATTTCTTCAGACAGTTACGCCCCATATAGGTAAGTTTGTACAAGGGCAAAGTACTTTAGAATTATATTTACCTAGAAAAAATGGTGACGTGTTCAATACTGATGTTACCCGCTATATGTCACTGTGATGCACACTGTACCACCCCTTATTTATTTATTAATAATTATGAACCATGGCTGTGTAAAATTCAAAAGCTGATTTTAAGAAAAAAAGGAAAGCCCATTTTAGCTGCTAGAAAAAATCTTCCTCCGCCTGAAAAAATACTCTGGGTTTTCTCTCTACAGTGACCTATCCCAAATGACCATCTAAAACAGGAAATAAAATCTTAACAAGATTTTGTATAAACGGGGGGAACTCTACAAAGCTTCTGGTATTTAGGTATGGTAAAATATTCGCTATCAACAACTTTGATTTTGACCTCCAGCTCCATAAAGAATGAAAAATATTTTCTGAAGATAATGCTCCTCTATGGCAAAATATCCCCAACTCACTTGGAGTCTGCCTGTACTTGGTTAGTCATCCCCTGCCCTTTCACACATTCAATATATTGGGACACAAGATTCTCACTATTCTGTCAGCCCACTAGAGGGAGACAAATTACTGTTGAGTTCATAAGTTATGACATATGATAATGTTCTTACCTCAGGAATAAGAAGTGTATGCTGCCCATCTCTTCTGAGATTTTTCTCAGGTTGTTTTCACTTGTTTATTGTTCTTGTTCTTTTACTTAGCAGTAAAATCTATACAACAAAGAGATTGACTTCTCCACATATTGCAACCAAAACCTTAAGACTACATCTATCGAATTTCAGATTGAGCTGTCTGCCCACCATCTCCTACCACAAAAGTATTCTACTTGTACTTACAGAATATATACAGTACACCATAGCCACTAAACAATCTCTCCTCTTCTAACAATGACAACTAAATGTATCGCTATAAATGCAGGGGAACTTAATAGTCCTTACAAAACATCTGCTTCACAAAAAAAAGCTACTTTTCTAAAAGGAGATGTTCACCCTCGGAGCGTGACGTCCCCTCACACACTCTCTCTCCATCCCCATCATATCGAAGGCTATCAGTGCTGGCTGAGGAGACACTACAGGTGCCTATTATATGGACTGTAGCTCAAGATAAAAAATCAGTGGACCCCATTTTTGAATCTACTGCTCCTTCCCTAAAAACTTTTTATCCATATATTCACATTTGGCGAGTGGAAATAAGCTGGGGGTGAGTGTTTGGGCTCGGCTTGGGCAGGGGTGGGTCTGCACGGGTTGGGTGGGGAGGCAGGTAGGCCGGCTCAGGCCGGGGGCAAGTCTTTCCTCGCTCAGACAAGCCGCCACACGGATTGTTCGTGCACATGGTACTCTGGGCAGTGTAGTCATCTCGCCCAGTCCTCTCTACGGAGGGCTCCGTGTGCCACGATGCACACCAGGAAGTGTAGTTTCAAGCTCAGCCCCACAGACATGGCAGACAGGAGGGAGCGGAGATGTAAGTGTGCACACACCGGCAGTCTACAGGGAGGATGGGCGCAGGCCGCCCACTTACTGACTCACACACCTACCTACCTTATTCAGATAAGAAGTGGAGCACAGTGCAGCCACCCATAGTAGCCTATCAGAACTCAGCTTACTGAGACCACACCAATGCAATGCATGTCAGCTTGTGGTGTTTGGGATGCCATTAACAATGAATAGTGCAGCAAATGTGATGTGGTTTTAGCACGTTTTATAAATGCATGCAGAAATGCGCAATTTAGCATGCGTTTACAAAATGCGCAGGTGTAAGTGGAGCCTTAGGGATGGGCTCGGTGCAAACCCAGAAAGAAGGTGTCACTTCCAACCAGTCACCTGCAGCCAGGGCATTCCCAGCTCCCCATAGCTGCATGTACACAAAGGGGCAGAGATGTGCTTGTGGAATCATTTACCTAATATGGCCACATTACATCAATGTCACTGACCAAATAAGACCATGTGACCATGTATTAGGTCAAAAGCCAGGGATTGAAAAACCCCAGACCTTTTGTTCGAATGCCCCCCCCCCCCCGCTATGTATCCAGGGCTCCGCGCTCTCATCTGCCGCCCTCATTAAAGAGAACCTGCCACCCATCTTTTTTTTCTCTTATTTTATTTATCACAGTCAGATCTATGAAATAGGCTTTATGTTAATATTGTTTAAGTTAATATTTATTTTTGTAACCTAATTCTGCATAAAACATTTAACAGTGTAATTTCATGAGATAATTTACAAGGGTGTGTTTAGGGGTGGAATTAGGGGGTAGGGGTTGGGTGGGGCAACTGGTGGCGAGTGACTCTTAAGGCCTGGCTAGTAGCTCGGGACTTGAAATTTTGAGCCCTGTACTGCATATATACAAGGCTCCGGGGTATTTGTGAGTGGAGAAAGCTGTGTTTTAAGCTTTCTCTGAGTTTTGTATTCCCAGATTGGGGTTTGGAGCTTGTAGATTCCGAAGTGTCTTGGGAGGGATGGAACCTTCATTCCTGTGTCTGGGTTTTGCTGGATGCCTGCAGCCTGTGTGAGTACACAAGTGTACAGGGTCATTACAAACCAAACCTGAGGATAGCTCAAGGCTCACGTTTTGTAGAAAGGGTTCCAGCCAAGGGTCAGGTGTGTTCAGCCAGGAGGCTGGAGGTCTCAGCTAGGGGTCAGTGTGCCCCAGCACACTGTCCAGCATTGAGCTGTGAGTCTGAGAACCAAGGAAGCAGTAAAAGAGATGCAGAGGCTGGATTCTGGGAGATGGGGTGTCTCAAGACAGAAGCCTATACAGTCCAGACACATAGAATACACCGCTCAGGCAATCAAGAAAATTGTTGACAGCTGTAGATGTCACCCTGGCCTGCCACCGCAGATACAGATGAAAGAAAAAAAAAAGAAATGGTGGCACACCACAGGCACGCGTTTCGCATCATAGCGATGAGTAAGCATGATGATTGATGAGTGATTTGTGTGAAATGCATCAACCTTCCTTGTGTTCATGCCTGGCTTGGTGACAATAAAGGACTTCTAAGAACTTGACTTTGCCTGTGGTGTGCCACCATTCTTTTCTTTCATCAGAAGCCTATACAGCAAAGTTGATATTTTTGTGTTTTATGGAAAACAAAAGGAGACCAAAGAGGGCAGCGGTGATGCTGACCAGGGAGCTAGGTGCCTATGCATTTTTTCAGTTGTTTGCTTTGTGAACTTGAAAACCTCTGCATGGGCAGTTGTTTTTGAATGGAACTTTATTTAATTTTAATTTTTAATAAAAGTGAGCTGCCACACCCTCAAACTGATGTTTGGACTGACACATCTCACTAAAAACGCACCTACCACATTGAGTCTAATCACAACATGAATAGTTAGTTGGTAGGCAGCTCCTAGCTCTAAACCTTAAGCTGGCTAATGGTGGGCCCCAGTGTTTAAAATGGTGCACATGAGTATAGTCCCTTTAAGCTCTGAATGCAGTGATATCAAGCTACTAGGTGGATAGTCAGTTCTACTATTCTCACTTTCTGCTAGCAGCGGCTATTCACCAGTCTTAGGGATACAGCGATCTCCGATCTGGGCACTTGGCTGTCAGTAATTCTTCTGGCTCTGCACTCAGCACTCCAGGCCTCAGGCTACAGATGATGAGTACACACACAGCAACCAAGAGGTGCACAATGCAGTCCTCTACAGCAAATGGAGGTTCTCTCCCCTGAAGCCCATGAAAAACTGGCCCTTTTTAGTCCTCTGTTAGGAGTCTATATCTGGGAGTTGCAGTCCATTGCTCTATTTACTCTTATGCAAGATCCTCTTCCCAGACTACATTTCCCACAATTGGGTGCGGCCTGCACCAAAGTCTTGTTTCTTGAGCTCTTTCTGCTTGTTAGCTCCCCCTGCTGGGTGGAGGAGACCATTTGTTAACAAGTTTAGCATGACAGTCTAGTGAAAGCACACAGAGCAACTGCAACACAGTGTCCTAGATTGCTCCTGATGCATTCACTATATATATGGTCTCCCACAGTACACAGAGAATAGAAATGCAATAGTTTTAGTAAATATAAACTGCTAAATACCTTTTCTCATCAGCAGTTAGAGCAGTCTTGTGACTTGTATCAGTGTCTGGTTAAAGCTTGTATGAGGAGTTTTCATTTTCCCCTGATCCTCTGATTGGCCCTGTGCTGATCATATGTACTCTCCCAAGAAAAAAAAAAAACAACTCTCTAGCAATACACACCAAACTAAGCATGCACAGCTTGTCCCGTAATGCTTTGTTCTATCAGGAGATGGGTTTGAGTCAGTTAAAGAAGGTTAGGATCAGAGAAAATAGGATCACACAGCCTTTATACACAATGCAGAGGATTAACCCCTTAGGTTCCACAGTGAGTATAACAAGCATGCTTTACTGCATATACAGACTGATTTTACTGTTGTGGGTTTAGTAACACTTTAACCAAGCATCTGGCTACACATAATTTGATAATGTACAACAATTCCCTGGAACCCGGTTTTCCTTTTCTCCTACTTTCTATTCTTCATGAATCCCCCTCCTGTTTACCTTTATTCCTCAACATGTCATCCTACATTTCCTTTTCTTCTTATTTATAATCTCTTTTACCATCACTTACAGTTTACAGTAATGTTTTTTTTTTTTTTACAACTTAATCCTGTATTATTTACATTTTGGGTAATCACCAGTCTACAACACTTTTGATTATGGTTCTGCATCGGCCTATCCAGCATTAATACTTCTTTCACACTGAAATACCCACTGCATGTTTAAACCTTTGTACTGTCGAAACCAGACAAATCCTTTTTAAACACCTGTATTATCTGTGGATCTACTTTGTATGCAACCATTGAATTTGCTGATTCTGAATGTCAATGCTGTAAATTGGTATTGCTGTTAATAAAACTTTTGTAAAAGAAAGCTCAAAATAAACTCTATCCCTTGCTTCAACTGGCGGCCTCAGTTTTTAAAGATAGCAGAGAGCAAGAGAGCAACAGGGAACACTTCTACTTTACTAATGCAAATACAATCTAAAGCGCCTTAAAGCAAACCATTAAGCTTTAAACAACAAAGTTGGTGCTTATTTACCCAGAAAGCTATGATCACAATACTTTAAAACCAGGATAGCAGCTCTTACGAGCCTCACCACCAAAAATTCACCAATCCCAGGGACATTGGTAATGTATTAGGGGAATACAACAGAACACTCTATACCCTCCAGGAGAACCCCTATACCACGCAACCATCACCAATTATAGACAACATTTTGAAAGACATCAAACTTACTTCAATCTTCTTGCAACAGTTAAAACTATTACCACAACCCTTTACCCCTTCAGAGATCACAAAATTATTGACTTCCTACCGAGCTATAAATCGACAGACATTGACGGCTTCCCAAGCAAATACTACAAGCAATGCACAGGAACTCTAGCACCATACTTGACTGATATTTATAATCTAGCTTTATCCTCTGGCCCTTTTGCAAAAGAAATGTTCCAAGTTATAAAAATGACAATAATGAAACTCAACAACTATTGATAGATCTCACTCCTCAATTTTGACATCAAAATCTATGCCAAAGTCCTCACACAGAGACTAAATCACTTGAACCCTAAACTACTAGCCCCTGACCAAATGAAGGCAAGCCTCAAATGGCAGCAGACGCCATAATAATTGTATCAAACAAGCAGACTGACAAAAAACGCCTATTCTGCTCTTATCCTTGGATGCAAAGAAGGAATTTGACTGGGTCCATTGGGCATTTTTTAAGAGCTTTATTACATTAATTTGGATTTGATGGATGGATAATGTCAGCTACCATGTCACTGTACTCTTCTTCATCAGTTAAAGTGTGAGCTATTGGTATTTTTATTATACAGGATTTATATAGCGCCAACAGTTTGCGCAGCGCTTTACAATGTTAGGACAAATAGTACAGTTACAATACAATTCTATACAGAAGGAATCAGAAGGCCTTGCTCATTAGAGCTTACAATCCAAAAGGGATGCGTCCTGCAAAACTTCAAATGGTATGAGGCAATGATGCCCATTTTCCCCTGTTATCTCTGCCCTAGTTATGGAACAACTTGCTGAATGTATCAGATCTAATCCCAATATTATGTGCAGCCACCTTCATAAAATCAGCTTGTTCACTGACAACAAGGTTCTTAGGGTATTTATCACCCATACTTTACCACAGAAAACCCAGAATTCTATCCATCACATTAGTGCAGCCTAAATTGAAAATCTAAACCTGGCCATACCTGAAAATTTTGATTCATGTATGGCCTTTTTGGTAGATTTTCGCTCGATCAGTGAATGCAACCAATCAGTTGCAGCACTGATCAGTGTATTCTGATGATGGGGGAGTTCCTCTGTTAGAATACAATGACCCAGCAGGGAGGATTCCCGCATCCACATTGAATGTGTGGATGGGGGAATCGGTTTAGCCATCTGGCTGAGCAAAGTCACTGAACCATGTATGGCTGGCTTTAGGCCTAAATCTTCCTAACGCTCTGAAGAATATACGAAATAACACGAACATTTCAATGTACCTGGGTGCCCAATACATTAAATATCTTGAGCATTTTCTGCTTTCTGCTAAAACCTTGCAACTATAAGACCTAAACTGCAAAAAAAAATCTTCATTCCCTACCCCAGGAATTCAATATTTTTAAACCATATGAACTATCCAAGGTGGGTAAAATCGCAAATTTTAAGTTGTTCATACACCCCAAACTTCTCTATCTATTTTGTTCTGTTGCACTGCCATTACCATTCACATTTTTAAGCGTCGTACAAAATATTATCAACCACTATGTATGGAATGGCAAACGACCCTGATGTGCTTTTCTTATTAGGACTAGACATAAACAAATTAGGGCCTCTTGAATATAAACTACTATTATCTGGCCGCACTACTTGATTAAATACATTTCTGGTGGAGACCCACACTAAATGCTCATGGAAATGTCACTTTTACCAACCAACAATCAAAATTCAGCTTACCCATCCCATCATCCGAATACCCATTTATTCAAGTGATCCTGAAGACTTGAGCACAAACTCATTTGCAGTCCTCCAATGCTAACCCCAACCAGAAAATGTTACTCCTGTTGCCTACTCTGGAACAGTTTATCCCAGATCTGAACTCACAGCTCTGGAAAAGACTAGGTATTATTAAATGACAGCATCTTTTTACACATCACTCCCCTAAAGCTGACTAACTACAGAGAGAATTCAATATACATTGAGATACCCACTGAAAGTTGCGACTTCACCTTTAACCAACTGGTATTGACTATTATGTTATTATTTAATCAAATTAACTCATTGTCGGGTGATTCCGTTGCTTTCATACCCAAATATATCTCTATGCATAGGGGACACAATGGTTGACACAACATGGTGCTTCATACACTGTTCTCTGCTTTATTATGGCTCAGACAAGGTGTTAAGTATAAATCAAAGGTGGGCGTTACCGACCATCTTCCACCAATAGGGGGTACATGTTCAAAGGACACATTTTCTTTTAACATACATCCAACTATCTTCCACCAATAGGGGGTACATGTTCAAATGACGCATTTCCTTTTAACATACATTCAACCAATCATAGTCATTAAGTCTTTACATCTCTGTATCTAAGCAAACTCATTATGTCACATTACATTATGTCACCTAGACAGATATAACTCCAAACTATCCCATGTAAGTCCCTATGTCTGGTTTCGATTTTAACACAAGCTCACTTCTTAAACAACAATATATATTTACTTGATCAGCAAAATGATACTTAAAGGCGCAGTTGAGCCTTAGATTAGAAAACACAATATGAAAAAAAGGGGGTCTTTTTACATGCCCCTTTCACCCACCACCAATATACATTAAAATACTATCTCTTACAGAATACCTGCATGAATACTAAGTAACCAATAAATGGTTACCATTTATTAATTTTTTTAACAACCCCTGTTACGTACCTGGCAGAAGACTCCGAAGAGGTACATATATTCCAAAAGACCCTACTAGTTCTTGCAAGATGTTGTTGCTTTGTTGTTGATTTGCAGAGAAGTAGGCAGCCTATGGCTGTATGAATCAATTTAACTTTTTGCAGCTGCCTGCCCTGGACATACAATTTACCCCTCCATTTGCTGCTGCCTGCCCCCACCCCACCGCATTTTGGAAGTATAGGCAACCAATGGCCCCCTCCTATTGCTATAGGTTTTCCCCCCTGAAACATTCTGTGACACCTTTCTATGGTCAGAGCACCAAAAAAGGCCAGGAGGGCCTCCCTGACCCCCACATTCTCTCCGAGCCCAGAGCCCTTCCCATTGACCCAGGGCCCTTTACTTCCAACATGAGACCTTTTAGTATGGTCCCACAGCGGAACCCTTTCACATGTTCTGCATGTCCTGCTGTCTTGGTTAGGGTTGCAACCTTTTCTTCTTGCCAAACCCGAACACTTTAGCGACACATGGCAGATTTTTCTGTAGTATACACTATACATATATTTTGTGATTAAATAACATTTCTATGGATTTAATCACATCCGTCCCCTGTACATCAGGGTCCACAGAGTTCCGCCTTTACATTTGAATCCACAGAATTCCCCTTTATATTTGATTCTGAATAGTTTCCCATTACATATGAATCCGCATAGTTCCTCTTACATCCAAATCTGCATAGTTCCCCTTACATCTGAATCTGCAGAAGTTCCCCTTACATTAGAATCCGTAGAGTTCCCCTTTAAATCGAAATCACATAGTTCCCCTTACATCTGAAGTTGCAGAGTTCTCCTTACATCCAAATCCGCATAGTTCCCCTTTCATCTGAATATGCATAGTTCCCCTTTAGATATGAATCTGCAATGTTCCCCTTATGTCTGAATCCACATAGTTCCCCATACATCTGAATCTGCAGAAGTTCCCCTTACATCTGAATCTGTAACGTTTCCCCTTACATCTGAATCCGCATAGTTCCCCTTTACATCTGAACTTGTAGAGTTCCCTTAGAGTGTTAGGGGCCATTCTGCAGACTCTAAAGTAAGGGAGAACTCTGGCGACTCTAGTTTGAAGGGGGGACACTGAGAATTCTGATGTTTCCCCCCACCCCACTCAATCAAATAACTAGGTACAAATATTCCAAAAGACCCTACTAAAATATACATGTTGAATTTACTTTCCAAGTGGCAGAAGAGGGAGGAGGGTCAGGTACAAGTGGTGTCATGGGTAAAAGTAGCCAGAAGAGAGAGTTCCTGTGGGTAAGGGTGACCAGAGAGGGGTCAGGTAAAGGTGGTGTTGTTGTAAGGCTGGCCAAATGGGTTTGGTTTTGTTGGTAAAGGTGATCAGCTAGAGGTATGAGTGTCTCAGGGCTGTTGCGTAGAAAGGGGGTCATGCTGTTGGTAACACATGCAAGCTGGAGTGGTGTTGTAGGTAAGGATAGCCAGATTGGGGTGGTGTTTTTGGTAAAGATTACCAAAAGTAGGTGTTGATGTGGATGGTTTTGAGGATAAGGGTGGTCAGAAGGGGGTCAGGTTCAAGTAGTATTGCGTGTAAGAGTAGTCAGAAGAGGGTAATTTGGCCACACTGGCAGAAGTGGGTGGTCCTGTGGGTTAAGGGTGGTCAGAAGAGGGACAAGTACAAGTTGAGTCCCGGCACAAACTGGAGGTAGCTAGACTCCAGCAGCAGCGACAGGCTTTAAGGACCCTCTTTGCCTGGGCCTGGAGTCTCCTCACTTTACAAAACCCTCAGTTCTTCCACCCACTTCACAAAAAACACCTAAATGCTTCAAAGAGGGGAATGAACCTCCAAGAAGGGTCAAGTTGGTGTGAGATATCACCAAGTTTCATGTGCCTTAGGTATCTTGTACCCTTGACCCTTCTCCCTTCATGAACAATTCTCTGATTTGATATTTTCACTATGACAAATAAAAAGAAGAGAGGTGCTATAAAAATATTCAACCTCTGTGATGTCAGACACATGCTGTGTAGATTGTTGTGGTCTGCCAGCCATGGCAGCACTGTCTGTGCCTCTCTTCTCTCCTCATTCAGTTTAGAGTCATTGAGTTAAGGCAAATAACCTGTCCATTCCTTCTCTTTGCCCTTTTTCTAGCTCATTCTGTTGTGCTGAGTTGCTGAATAGCAGCAAAAGAGGCAATGACCCCATGTCACACTTGTGTCTTTGTCACTCACTGTAAATTAAACCTTTTTGTCCTCCTATGTGTACAATGAGTGCGTGTGCTAAACAATTTGGATATGTGCTGTCAGCCTATTCTTCATAGAGTGGCCCAGGGGCATAGTCCATCACAGCCTGCTTTCTGTAACCTGGAGCTACACGATGTGACTGTCACCTATGGAAACCTCTTGCGTCCTATTCAAGAGGACACATACAATAAGGTAAGAGCAGAACCTTTCCAAGCCGATGATTGCATTGTTGCCATCTCACAGACAATACTATAAGCACTAGCCATAGGAATATCAATAGACATCAGGTTTAAGTAGGACACATAACACATGTATTCATAATAGCATTATTATTACTAGCTTTTTTATTATTATTATTATTTTTATCTTTATTATTATATCACTTTAAACTTCATAACTGTACTATAAAAAGGTGAACCTGACGGATGACAACCAAGGTCATAAAACATTTGCCCTACTTTACCGTATCATGTAAGAATGTACAGTATATATTTATTTATTTCAATAGGTATAATATATCAAAGTGTCAGAAATACCTGCATGTATTGCCTATCAGCAACTCTTCCAATTTAAACAGACATTCCCATGTTTTTCTTTTCTGTTTTAGGACTAAATATGATGCAGGCAAATCTGAATTTGTTCTGAAAAAAAATGTTAATAGTAAGAATGCCCATAAAAATGTGTTTGAATCTCATCTGATCCAGTCAAAATCCAGGCAATGATTTAGATGTCTGCCGAGAAACAGAAATCAGCAAACATCCTCTGCAGGCTGATATCCGGATGAGGGGGTGTCAGTGGAATTTTTCAGTACATGTTAATTTGTAAATCATACAATAAGAAAGTTATCCAGCAGTGCTATTATGACACATAGCAGGTGCATAGACCTGACCGGTCGATTACACTCTGAAGAGCAATCCGCAGTGGGTCGCTTTTTTAGAGGGAATTTGAAAGGCGGCAAAAGGTCGATATGTCACCTACTCTTATAACCCCTAAAAAACCCACATTGTTGTTCTGCACAAGCGCTGCATGTGTACACCCCCGTCTGCTGCTTTTGCAGCTTAAGCTGGGATTGAGATTGAGGGATTGACATGTGCTCAAGATGGTGAACCAGACCCTGAGTGTGATGTTCAATACAGCAGAAATAGCATTTAAGATTTTGGTTTGGGCTTCGATACTAACCTTTCTTGATCACTAGTTCTTTTGTGGACATAAGAGAATATATATCCCCCCATTCAGGAGGTTTTGGAAAGATATACTATTTTCAATTCTGGAGGTGGAGTATTTTCAAGGGGGTTTTGATTGGTCTTCCCACAGGCCTGGCAGGCTTTCTACTTCCAAACAATTCATGCACAGTACTCTATAATAGGATCCGAAGCCCTGATGAAGCGGGATTGCCCATAAAACGCGCTGGCCCAATAAACGGTTCCTAAGGCCAGAAAAACTAATTATCCTGGATGGCTAATCTTTGGGTTTTTTAAACTAATTTTTAATATTTGTGATATCTCAAATAAAATGCTATATTTTTTTATATACATAGTCTGTCCTTGTCTGCATTACACCCAAGGAGGTACATGCAAAGTCCCATATCATTTTTGTACTTTTTTATGCATTACCTTGGGGATGGTACCTCCAAAAGGTTAAGAAATTTTATAACGCTCTAGCCCTCACATAAAACTATGTTTTACAGTAAGTGAACGTGTACAAAGAATAACTTTATAGGGCTGATTCACATTTATGTGGCTTATTGCAGTGCATTAACACACACACACGTTAACCCTTTTAACTGTAGGCACATGCATTGCACCAGTCCATTTATTATGAACAGGCTGCAACCTCACAGCAATGACCGGAAAATTGGATATGACCCTTTTTTATGCAGCACGCCACAACACACTGCATTGTGGTGTGTTGCATTCTACTGTATTAGTGTGTTGGGATGTCATTATAAATAAATGCTGCCACAGCTAAATGTTCCAAAAAATGTGTATTAGTGTGCATTGCCTCAATGGTCTAGTGCAGGGGTGGCAAACTCAATATCATTGCGGACTGCATCAGCAGTATGGTTGCCCTCAAAGGGGCGGTTGCATCTGGGGTGTGCTATGTACAGAGTGCAGGGTTCAGGATTATGCTACATATGGAGTGCAGAGTTCAGGAGTGCGTTACATACAGGGTGCAGAGATCAGAGGTGTGCTGTGTATAGAGTGCAATGCCAGGGGTGCCCTATGCGCAGAGTGCAGAGTTCAGGGGTGCACTACATACAGAGTGCAGGGTTTAGGGGTGCACTACATACAGAGTGCAGAGTTTAGGGATGAGCTGTGTACAGACTGCATGGTTTAGGGGTAAGCTGTGTACAGAGAGCAGGGTTTAGGGGTGCACTATGCACAATGTAAACCACTAATCCCCCCCCACCTCCCACCTGGCCCGGCTGTAGGAACTCCCTATGTAGGTGTCTCTAGTACCACCTTGTGTAGGCGGCTCTCTCTACTACCCATGTATTTGGCTCTGTTAAACCTCCTTTTTGGTAGGCAGCACTGCCTTGCAGGGAGATCATTCTCGCTCTCCGATTCTGGAGAGCTGTCCCCAATGTGCCCCTACGATCTAGTGTATGTTATCGCAACATGTAGGTGTAAATGGGGCCTTTTCAAGACCTGTCATTAGACAGAAAAGGAGGCTGCCATTGATGAACTCTACTTGGCTATCATGCTGATCCCCTTGCTTCAGTATTTAAAAACATTTTCCTAAAACAAGCAGTCAGATAAGGGTGTCTGATTTCACCAAAAAAATGGAAAAACAGAGGGCACAAGAGTCTCATGCATTACTTTAAAACATTTTTATTGATAAAAAGAAGTGCAAAAACTCCATACTTACAAAAACCACATGACTATAAACATTAGGGAGGAATCAGAACCCCAGTGGTAGTATCAATCCCAGGCACAGATGTCACATGAAAAGACCTGAGCGTCACTCAAGAACAGACCCAAGGCTGACACGTTCTCGAGGGACGTACCAACAGCAAATAACGGCTTTTGTCAATAAAGCCTGGTTAGGTCCACTCTCACAGTGTTTGTTGGACCACAATTTACCAAGCACAGTTGTTCAATTACCAGGTCAAATGATCACTTAGTTGGTAAATTTAAGATCCTAATGTATTTATGATCACAACTAACTAATATATTAACTCCTAGATCAGTGTTATATGTGATTGATTACATGTGGGGCCACTCACACCATATCACTTTTCTATGTCTGTTGCTTCATGGTCTCTTTTGTTTTATCAGCAATAAAGCAGATTTTTTTCCCTGAGAGGTTATACATATTGTCAATGGACCATTATTGGGCATCTGGCAATTGTGTGACTGTTTAAAGCTGAATTCCAGCACTTTGTAAAAAGTGCAGGCACACTATGAGTTCAAGTCCAAGGAGGTTCATGATATCTCCTGAACTTATCTCTGTTAGTTATATCTGACAGGTTTGTGGCTCTGCCGGAGCATACACTGACACTCAGGGTGGTGAGAGAGGAGAGAGAGGAACACAGAGCTGCTATGCCTACAGCTCCCTTCTGCTGCCATTCAGAGAAACCTTTATATTATGTGAAAGAGATCACATAATACAAAGGCTTCTGTGATTGCGCAGGAGGAGGGGAGGGGCAGGCATAGCATTGACTCTAATGTTGAAGATGCTTAGACCTGAAGTATTAGCGTGGGGTTAATGGGAAATTCCAGTGCAATAAAACTGTCAGATGTAAAACATAGAGATAAGTGCAGGAGATGTCATGTCACTCATAGTGTGCCTTCACTTTTTTCATGGAATCTAGCTTTAAATTGGGGGAAGTTAAGCAGACAAGCTAAGCTCTAAGGAAAATAGTACTTCCCTTGAAACACATCAGCTATGGTTTCTGCTGTTGAGTGATGCTCAGGTCTCTTCATGTGACATCTGTGCCTGAGATTGATGTCGTCACTGGGGTTCTGACTACTCCTTAAAACTTATAGTCATACGTCTGTTTTTCCATTTTTTTTTAGAATTGAAGATTTCCTCTAAAGGAGCTGCAAAGCCTGAAGCATCACCTGCATATGAAGTGAAGCTCTATGTTCTTTGTCTCAAAGCAGCTTTTGCTTTTTTGTTCATATCACTTTAGCGCTGATATGTGTTTTTCAGTTTTTTGAATGGTTTTCCTGCTATGGATACATGTCTGGGTCAGTGATTCAGAATCTATAGAAGATTCAGGAGCATACAGTTCTAAAAAAATTGCAATTACACGTAAAAAGAAAAATAAGTCACAATATGTGAAGGTCCCAATGCCATTTACATCTGTGTGTATAACACTCACTACCTGGACTGATACAGACATATTTACGTAATTTTGCTAGCAGCCATGTTGGGTGTTGGGCAATAATCCCCTCCCCCATCTAAAAAGAAAAAAGAAAAAACAGGTTTTATCCTATAGAAGCAGAGGCAGAAAAATGTCTGAGTGTTCATAACCAGGACTGCTATTGGAAATCACAGGGCCCCGTACAGCTTACCTGATAGGACCCCCCTGAAAATATCAAGTAATATTTTAACTAAAATGCATGGTTGCCATCTGCTAGTGCAGGGATAAAGCAGGCGGGCCTCCTTACTGCCTGTCAAATGCTCTCTGAAGTGCAATCCAAATGCTGACTGCTCTTCAGGGATCAAAGCACATTTGAACAAGTTTTTTTATTATTTTTGTCTAGAATTTACATTTTTTTTTGCATTCCTTTTTTTAGGATTGTATTTTTTAATATTAATTTTATTTTATTTTTTTCCCATTTTTTTTACTGCCCATTCGTGGGGACTTTGGTGAAATATCAGGTGTCTGCACAGACCCCTAGTGTTTCACATTTGAAAGAAGAGACTGAGGGCATAGATTTACCAGTCCCTTTCTCTGCAGCCCCAACTACACTGGACAGTGAATGAATGGGAAGCACTCAGAGGCTTCCAGTTAATTCATAAACTGAAGCATAGTAAACACAGTTTACTATGCTTCAGTGATAAATGGACACAGGAAAGATCAGTACTGATCGCTCACTGTGCTCACTCGGAGGCTTCCAGTTAATTCACAAGCTGAAGCATAAAAAACAGTTTACTATGCTTTAGTGATAAATGGACACAGGAACGATCAGTACCGATCGCTCACTGTGTTCACTCCATCCTGAAATTTATCTCCCTGTGTGCCCGCAGTAGGTGCCGATGGGAGAGCAGAGGAGGGAAGCTGGCAGCGCTGAGGGGGAGGGGGGTGTGACAGTAGGTGGAAAGGGGGCACAGATCCAAGAACCAATCCCCATACAGTGCAGCTGGGGAGAGAAAAGAGAAGATCCACAAGAGTCACATATGTCAGCAATAAGGCCCCTGATGGGGTCGGGGCCCGGTACAGGAGGATTGGCTGTACTACCTTATCAGCGGCCCTGTTCACTCTTCACTGACCATTGTCACTATAAATACCTTCTGGTAACCTTTCTGCAAAATTGTACACAGTGGCCCAGTTGGTGATATACTGTATACTGAACTGGGCATGCCTTGAAAATGCTAGTTACCTATCTATCAGTTAGCAAGGCTTAAATTCTAACAAAAAATTATACAGATAAGGATTCTGACTTCACTTTCTGCATTATTTCACATCAGAGGCTTAGGGTACAAACAAGCAAGGCAAGACAACAAGTATTTTCAGAAAGGTGTCAGCTACAGAAGTCAAATCTAGTAAAAGCCAAAAAGGCTTGCTAGATAGCTCTCAGGCCTACCTGTGATCACACCACGTGTTTTTTTTGCTCAACAAAGTGCATAGACATGCCTAAAAGAACCACTTGACCATATATGAATATGCTCATTCTGGATATTCACAGTTCTGTAGTTCATTAAATTTCACAGTTTCCAATTTGAACAAAAAAAAAAACCCTTACTAGTAAGTTTTCTGATCCTTGTTATAGGTTCCAGAATGGGAGACTGGTCTATCTTGGGACGTCTACTAACGGAAGTCCAAAACCATTCTACTGTAATTGGAAAAATATGGCTGACAATGCTCCTGATATTCCGAATCCTCTTGGTAACACTGGTGGGAGATGCAATGTATGGTGATGAACAGTCTAAATTCACTTGCAATACCCTTCAACCTGGATGCAACAATGTATGTTATGACAGCTTTGCCCCGGTTTCACATCTTAGATTTTGGATCTTTCAGATTGTCCTAGTGTCCACACCTTCCATTTTTTACATTATCTATGTACTGCACAAAATTGCTAAAGATGAAAAGACTGAGCTAGAAAGGGCCTACATAATGGAACTTCTTCAAAGTTTATCCATTGGTGAACATTTCCTGAAAACCAAACAAGGTTCAGATGCAGATGAGCAGGTGGAGGTTAAAGACATATCCAGAAAAGGAGAGAGGTTCAAGCCAAAGTTTGCTAATGATCCTGTGCGTGGTCCCATTCCTGTGTTTGATAAGATGCACGTTATTTACATTGTCCATGTGGTGCTCAGGTCAATTATGGAAGTGGTGTTCCTAGTTGGTCAATTCTACCTTTACGGCTTTGAAGTACCTCATCTATTCCAGTGTCACACCTACCCTTGTCCCACCACAACAGACTGTTTTGTCTCCAGAGCTACTGAGAAGACAGTCTTTCTTAACTTCATGTTTGGAGTTGGTCTGGGTTGTTTTATTTTGAATATCGTGGAGCTGCATTACCTTGGGTGGTTTTATGTATTTAGAATCTTAGCGGTTGCTTGCAATACTTGTTGTGAATTCAAGAGCAGGAAGAAAAAGAGGCGCATGGTACTGCACCCTGAGCAGAACAGTCTACTTATACATCTAAAGGACACTATCCAAGAACGATTTGTCCTGAAGACCTCATCAAGCCTTTCCACAGAGAAAATTGGCTGTCTACCTTCCCCACCAGTAAACACAATTTCCTTCACAAATGATGACACCGATGATACTACCTCAAGGAGGAGCCCAGATATTAAACACTCTAATATAGCCAAAATACCCAAGGGCAAGAAATCATGGCTATAAGTGGTTGAATTTTAAAACTGTCATAGTGTTTTTGGTATTTTAAAAGAAAGTGTGGTATTTGACTATTTAGTTCACATCTAGGTGATTATACATTAGTCTATAAATGCATGCCTCTGTAAAAATATATTTTTAAACTTGATAGTTAGCCATGTTTTTAAATCTAGTATACTAAAATGTGGTCTTCTGTGTTGCTGATATAAGTTTAGGTCAGATTATAAGTTTATAATCTCTGAACACCTGAGACAAGAGGCTTTGGAGGTAAAATATTTTTTGTAATCTGAAGTACTATTTGGATTTATTGAATTTAATGAAGAGGATTAGGGCTGCGAGATCAGAGTGGACACCACATTCCAATTTTTCTGAAGAATACATGAAAAAAGGAAAACTACGGGACTTTGAAGGTGTCAAGAAGGAAAAGATGATTTTTTTAATTATAAAAAATATGTTTTATTAATAATAGTAAAAACATTGTCATAAAAAATCCCTTGTTGCATATCAAATTAATTTCGTATACAAATACAGACACTACCGCTCTACATGTTTTGCTTCGGGTGAGCTTCTTCAGGAGAATCTAGAGTGCTGTATGAAATGATTACTAAAAGAAATAGTGAAAGAAGACAGCAACAAAATGGGAATTCATTACTTGGAAAATTTTGTCAATTAAAGCTAATTACAAATTATCAAAATATAGGTATAGAGATTTATATTGTTTTATATTAATTTCAGCAGAAAAAGAATTTTTACAATCAAAGAATATTTTTGAAGCATAGAGGAGACATATATGTATATGTAGCTATATATATATAGATACCGAACATATCCCAATTGCCCATAAACAGTATATATCTATATTATTCTAAAATTTAACCCAATTGACACTATGGAAGGGGATATAAAAATAGTAAATTACCTTATTTGAATTGATGTTAGTAGGGTCAACAAAAAAAGAGGATAACGTTCAAGCAAAAAATCTTAGCCTGAAAAGAAGGATTTGCCAAATGTGGGCTCTATAAAGTAGAGTCTAAACCGATTCGGAAATCTCTCCAATTGAAATTCCCAAATATTTGACTCCCTTGTTTGGATGTACATCGAAGGTAGATATGCTAGCCTATAAAATAATCCAAGTGATAAAGGCTCTATTAAAAATGTATCCATAGTGCATAAAAAGGAGCCAAAAATACATCATTCAACGAAATGAAAAAACATCAGTGAGGCAGCATATCAAACTTACCTATCGGTGGAGAAAAGGCAGAGAATGCTGAGGGAGAGGAGAGATGTGGACTCCCTCTCTCAGGCGAGCCTTCTGACAGACAATGGCAGCGTGAGCCGCATTCATAACCCCCGTTCTGGAAGCGGCTGATGTAATTTCCGGAACGCGGACGTAACTATGGGTGCTACTGCGCACCTGCAATATCCAAAGGGAGGAAGTGGCGTGATGCACATTGAGCAATCGCCAGATTTTCCACTTTGGAAAAGGGCTGCCGGCATCTTGTAATGCTGCTGGGTACAGACGACCCAAATCAGCGCAACGGTCGCAAAGCAGACTGCGCTAGAGGGAGATAATGAGGAAGATCTAGCTGATGATTAGCTCAAACCAAAAAAGAAGGCAACAATAGACTTATAACCATCGGGCTCCGATCACACAGGGCTCCGCAATTGATCAAATGGGAAAAGGTGCCCGGGGCGTCCGTGTGGTCACTAATTAGTCCAAAAAAATTGCGCTTGATCTGCTAGGTTATTTACAGAAAAGATATAGATTATACTAGAAAAATAAAGATTACATACTGGTTTTGACAATAACAATATTAACAATATGTACTGAAATATACTGTTTCAGTACAAAGCTGCAAAAAACAATATTGGTGAGAGAATTTACATTGTCGCATATTGAGAATACTTCTTTATAATACGTACTTATAAGAAAAACGCATGAAAGATATATATAAGCAGTTAGCAGACTAAATTGAACATTAAGCTTAAAAATGTAATTTTTGAAAAAGGACAAGCATTGTGATGCATTATACCTTTCTACAAAAAGGGTTTGTAGCTCAGTGCATCATTCAAGCCTGGAGATTTTAGGGCTGACAGATTATGGATCCTGTGAGCTTCTCGCTGCAGAAGTGTTTTGTCATTATTCCCCCCTCTCTCATTTGGAGGAATATGCTCCAGAGCTTAAAAATGCATCTGAGAGCAATCGAATCCATGGAACAGGCCCATGTGCTGATCAATGTCTCCATTCTTTTTTTTGGACACCAGGGAAACATGGTCATGGATTCGGTGAAAGAAGGGTCTTTTGGTTTTACCCACATAGTATGCCCCACAATTACATAGCATAATGTATACCACTCCTACTGATTGGCAAGTAACCAAAAATTGAGGTCTGAAAAAGCGCCCATCAGGAAGAGTAATTTCTGATGCTTTAAAAATATATCTGCAAAAATTACATTTGTTGCACAGGATCGTTCCTTTTAAATTTGTTCTGAGTTCCTACAGTTCATAATGACTGTGGACAAGTTTGTCCTTGAGCGATTTGGATCTTCTGAAAGTAATTTCAGGATAGGTTTTTAGATGCATAGAGATAGTATTTTCAGCCATTAGGAGATACCAGTATTTTTAGTTTTAGGAACTTTCTGACCATAGATTAAGACGGTTGTATAGTCATTTTTTTAACTTTTACCTACAGAAAAGCCTATAATAAGGCTTACCTGTAGGTAAAAAAAATATCTCCTAAACCTGTACAGGTTTAGGAGATATTCCCCTTGCTATGAGCTGCAGACTGCAGCGGCGCATGCGCACAGGGGATTCTCGGCTGAAGGCCCGGCAAATGCCGGACCTTGCCGGGAAAGAAATCTTCCGCGCACATGCGCGGGAGTGATGACATCGCGGCTCCAGCCACTCACAGCGCCGGAGCCGCGATACCCAGAAGACACGCCGAGGCAACATGTCAGCTACCTCGGCGTGGACCAGGTAAGATACCAACGCCTTGTTCTAAGGTAAGTATTTCATACTAGCTCATTATGCCAGCGGCTATACAACTGCTTTAATGAAGCTCTATCTTTAATTTTTGCTTTGGCATATGCCTTTTTGGCATTTCCTGCTATAGCCTTGTTGTATAAGACGTAGCTGGAGTGCCTTGGCTTCTGTCTCAAATGTCTTATGCCCCGTACACACGGTCGGATTTTCCGATGGAAAATGTCCGATCGGAGCGTGTTGTCGGAAATTCCGACCGTGTGTGGGCTCCATCGGACATTTTCCGTTGGATTTTCTGACACACAAAGTTGGAGAGCAGGAGATAAAATTTTCTGACAACAAAATCCGTTGTCGGAAATTCCGATCGTGTGTACACAAAGCCGACGGACAAAGTGCCACGCATGCTCAGAATAAATAAAGAGATGAAAGCTATTGGCCACTGCCCCGTTTATAGTCCCGACGTACGTGTTTTACGTCACCGCGTTCAGAAGGATCGGATTTTCCGACAACTTTGTGTGACCGTGTGTATGCAAGACAAGTTTGATCCAACATCCGTCTGAAAAAATCCTAGGATTTTGTTGTCGGAATGTCCGAACAAAGTCCGACCGTGTGTACGGGGCATAAGTGTGTGGTCATTAATAATTAGAAAATTTCCTGAACAAACTAGAATCAGTGGGGTGTCTATAGGTTCCGAAGCTATAAATTTCAATTATGGGAGCTTCAAAATCATAAGAGAGACAAAGAGACAGAATAGAAAGAAGGAGAGTAAAGAGTAAGGAGGGGTCCATCCGGGTGATCTAAGAGTCTCAATCAGGGAAAATATGATCAATGTGATTTCAAATCATCTACCACAGCATTAGGACTGAGTCATTAAAAGATGGCGGTAGGTAATGTTTAATCCAAGGCTTCCATCATTTATGAAATTTGGGAACTTGTTTATAGTCAATAGCTACCATTTTAGCATGTATCATAGCATTGTTCATTCCTTGTTTTGTCTCAGCCAATGCTAAAGATTCAGTTTTCCAAGCCTTTGCCACTGTTTGTTTAGATGCTGTGAGAAGATATATAAAAAGTTTGAATTGGGCTTGAGTCAGACTATCTGGTTTGCAATGTTAAGCAATGCCGTGGTGGGATTAGGTTGTAGGGTTACTACAAATCATTTTGGAGGCGTATGTAAATATTTATTTCAAGAATATCTGTACTATTGGACAGGACCACCAAATATGCATATGCGTACCCGATATTGCACAACCTCGTAAACATTGGTATGAGTAAGTAGGAATATATTTCGCTATTGTAGCTGGTACTAAGTACCAGCAGGTTAGTACTTTATAATTGGTTTCCATTGCTACGATATTAGGAGAGGATGACTTAGTTGAAGCCCAAATTTTTGACCATTCTGCATTATCTAGGGTGTGTTCCAGATCCTCCTCCCATTTCTGAGTGTAAGTGGGAATAAAGGGAAGAAATAAGTCCCTTAGCATGTGGGTCATTCTTGCAAAAAGATTTGAAATTAGTGAAATGATTTAGGAGTGCATCAGTATTAGTATTAGGTGTGAAGACATTTTTAATTTGGAGATATCGGAACAATTCCGATTGAGGTATGCCTTGAGTTTTGCAGAGAGATGGAAAGGGGATAAAGGATGAAGAGGTGACGAATTTGTGCATTCTGAATACATCTAAGGATGACCATATTTTAAAAGATAAGGCATAGATCCATGCAGGATAGAAGGTTGGGTTTTTAAGGAAGGAGAGGAGAGGGTTGTGTGGAGATTGTAAATGATGTTTAAGTTTGAACCTATCCCAAAGGGATAAATAATGTTTGGTTATATGGTTACGTAAACCGGGGCGGTCCTTAGGGTGGATAGGGAGCCATAATAAATTGGAGATCGATAAAGGATGGCATGCGTTACCCTCTATCGACACCCAAAGAGGAATTTCCTTTGTGGCGTGGTATTTAGATAAGCTAGCTATGTGAGCTGCTTTGTAATATGTAGAAAAATTGGGTACTCCTAGACCTCCTGAATAATTAAGGAGGTTTAATGTATGTAAGGGTATACGCGGTTCTGATGATCCCCATATAAATGTGATGATGATCTTTTCTGAACAAGTCATAAGTCGTGGGAAGGAACTGTAATTGGTAATACTCTGAATAAATACAATAATTTGGGTAGGATCGTCATTTTAATAAGATTTATTTTCCCCATCCAAGGTATATGGATGGGACCAGTTCTTCATTAGGTTTGTGATGAGTTTCAGAGTTACAGGGTAACTAGCAGAATACACGTCTGAAAGAGAGGCTGTAAGGTGTATCCCTAAATATGGGATTGATTTTTCTGCCCAAGTGAAGGGTAACGCTATTTTTGCTGAAGTGAGTTGCGTTAGTGAACAGCCCTGACGTGTGCCTTTTTCTATATTGAAATATTCTGATTTATAACCCGCGTATTTCACATAAGCTTGAGGTTTATTGTAGAGTGCTGCTATCCAATTAGTGAAGTAGGGGCCAAATCCCCATTTCTGGAGGGTGTGTTGTAAATAGGGCTAAGTTACTGAATCAAAGGCCTTTCTGATATCAAGAGAGAGGAAGCATGCGGGAATGTGGCGTGTTCTGGCTATATGTACCAAAAGGACAGCTCGGCGCACATTATCACTTGCTTGCCTTGTAGGCATGAAACCAACTTGATCATTATGTATTAGTTTAGCCATTATCTTGTTGAGGCGTGTTGCTAAGATTTTTGCTAGAATTTTAATATCTTGATTTAAAAGAGAAATGGAGTGATAGTTTGTGCAGGATGTGTTATCCGAATGAGGCTTAGGGATCATACATATAATTGATAATAATGATTCTTGTCTGAAGGAATAACCGTTTATTAAAGTGTTAAATGCATCTGCTAAGATAGGACCGAGAGTTTCTGAGAATGTTCGGTAATATAAGGCTGAATAGCCGTCGGGGCCAGGTCTTTTGTTTAATTTTAGCTCTTTTATTGTTTGAGAAATGTCTTCTATTGTTATATGTTCTTCAAGTAAGCTTCTTTGGGTATGTGTTAATACAGGTAGATTTAGTTTAGAAAAGAAGATGTCAGCTTCAGTGTGATTGAATTCTTTTAATGATGAGTATAACGAAGCTAAATGAGTACAGAATTTTTTAACAATTTTGAGAGGATTACTAGTGTAAGTGTTATTTGATAGTTTGAGTCTGATAGGTTTGCATTGTTTGTCAATTAATTTTAATGCACGTGCCAGGAAGGTGTTTGGTTTGTTTGATTTCATGTAGAAAGCGTGTTTTGATCTGTGTAAGGATTTGTCAGCGGATTCTGTAAGGAATAAATCATATTCCAGTCGGGCTTTTTCCAATTGTATTTTTGCCATTGAAGTAGGAATATTTTGGAAAGTTGCAAAGGCTTTATCAAATTCAGTTTCTAGTTTACGTGTTAAAATTTTACGCTCATGTTTAACCAGTGCCATTTGACGTTGAATTGCTCCGCGCAGCACAGGCTTGTGTGCTTCCCAAGGGGTAAGTGGGGAAATGTCTGGATTAGAGTTGTATGCTAAGTAATCTTTTATGTCTTGTTCAATTTTTAGGCAATAGGATGGGTTTTTGAGTATATCGGTGAGATACCACGTTGGATCATGGGCTCTAGGGATAGTGGAGGATATAGTGGTGTAAACTGCGTTATGATCTGACCAAGGAATGGGAATCATGTTTGATGTGAGTACGTTGGGTATCATACCTGTAGTTAAGAGTATGTGATCAATACGGGTGGATATCTGGTGCGGGTGTGAGTAGTAAGTATAACATCTTTTTGTCAGATTACATTCTCTCCAAGAATCGACTAAATTATATCAGGAGAGTAATTGAGAAAATGATTGATTATTTGAATTACGAGAAGGAATATAAGGAGGTTTATCAAGAAATGGGAGGAGGACCTGGTTAGAGGCACCACCTATGATAATTGTTCTCATTTTATGGGCATCTATTACTTGTAATAGATGTGACAAAAAGGGTATTGGCTGTTTATTCGAGGCGTAATATGATACTACCGTAACCACAGTGTCCATGATGTGACCAGTGAGAATTAGATAATGCCCCTCAGGGACTGTATGTTGAATGGGGTAGAGCGATGAAAAGCTATAAGGGTACCTCTCTTTTTGGCATTAGCTGAGGCTGTAAAAACTTGTGGATAAAAAGGGCTCATATACTTAGGAGTGGAGCTCACTGTGATGTGAGTTTCCTGTAAGCATATTATGTGTGCTTTCCGGGCCTTAAAGGAACGGAATGCCTTAGCTCTTTTCTGTGGTATGTTGATCCCCTGAACATTCAGGGAAAGAATGTTTAAAGGTGCCATGGTATATAATCGAAAAGGTAGTACTCACCAAAACCTGATATTGTCTGACTGGATGTATCAACCCGTGTGGATCCGAAGAAGGAGGAAGAGGAAAAGCAAACCAGTCTTGTCAGAAGTATAGAAAAGGCTGGAAAAACTGAAAATATGAAGGGTAAGATTAATTGATACAAAATATTTTGTTTTGAGATATAAAGTTTTTCCATGATGGGGGAAATAGTCCGCCATCAGGGGAGGTGGAGCCATCGTCAATTAACTACATATTATAAGTGGGCAAACTAGGAGGGCAGATTGGGGCACACTAAACGTCGGTGTGTAGAAGAAAAGCCCTAATAACGTTTCTATAAGATGAATAATTATTAATACTATTACTAATACAAGTTTAACCTGCTAGGTATTAGATAGTGCTAAACCTAGAACTTTATGAAAAAAATTAAAAGGAAATAAAAAAATTTAAGGCTTAAGTATGCCATTTTCCACCCTAGGTCAGGTTGGACTAAAGAGAACTAAGGTGGGGACTGCGTCCAACTATATGAGGGAAGGAACAAAAAAAAAGGGGGAAGGGGGTTAAGTGGGGTAAAAGGTAACCTTTCTTTGGTACAATAAGGAAGCAAGAAGGTATCATAATTGATAACCTGTAACTACTTACAAGCTAATACTGTGCCAATGATCCCCTGATGACTCTAATAAAGTCTTCATATTATATAAAGCAGGATTTAATCTTAGGTATTACCGTATTTAACACGCACCCCAAGTTTAGGAGGGAATTTTAAGGAAAAAAACTTTTAGGAGGGAAGTTTAAAGAAAAAAAACTTACATTTAAATGCCCATCAATGCAGCCTTATCAGTGTCCATCTGCAGCCTTGTCAGTGTCATTGAAGCCTTGTCAGTGCAGCCTTGTCAGTGCAGCCTTGCCCCAGTGCAGCCTTGCAGCCCTGTCAGTGCAGCCTTGTTAGTGCAGCCTTGTTAGTGCAGCCTTCCCCAGTGTCCATTGCAGCCTTGCCCCAGTGCAGCCTTGTCAGTGCAGCCTTGCCCCAGTGCAGCCTTGCAGCCTTTCCCCAGTGCAGCCTTGTTAGTGCAGCCTTCCCCAGTGTCCATTGCAGCCTTGCCCCAGTGCAGCCTTGCAGCCTTGTCAGTGCAGCCTTGTTAGTGCATCCTTCCCCAGTGTCCATTTGTAGCCTTGCCCCAGTGCAGCCTTGCAGCCTTGTCAGTGCAGCCTTGTTAGTGCAGCCTTCCCCAGTGTCCATTGCAGCCTTGCCCCAGTGCAGCCTTGCAGCCTTACCCAGTGCCTAATGCAGCATTGTCCAGATTAAATTAAATATGGCGCAGCGGAGATTGCAGGGACTCGGCGGAGCAGGGCGAGCGCCGCCGAGATCACAGGGACTGGGCGGAGCCGAGATACACATAGCCGAGTGTACTCGGCTCTGCTCACAGTCCTGCCCAGTCCCGCCCTATGATGGACATAACACAGGTCCAATGGCGGGACTGGGCGTGACTGTGAGCGGAGCCGAGAAGAGCCGAGTACACTCGGCTATGTGTATCTCGGCGCGATCGCTCCGCTCACAATCAGCGGAGATCGGCGGGGGATCGGCGTATAACACGCACCCACGATTTTCCCCTGGTTTTAAGGGGAAAAAAGTACGTGTTATACGCCGATAAATACGGTAATTATGAGGTTAAATTAAGACCTTTATATAAAATTTGAACAATGAAGGATTATGTAACTAATATTATGATATCTGAACATATTCAGGGATCATAAATTATTAGCATAGTATTTATAATGTAAGGCCTGAGTTTCAGTTATACATAGTGATATTGAGTGGGTCACAAAAAAAAATGCATGCATACATAGATACATGCACACATATACATACATAAATACACGTACATACATATATACAATCAAACACATATATCCATATATGTATATGCATACATACACATACAAGAATATTCTCATATGCATATATATATATATATATATATATATATATATATATATATATATATATATATATATATATATATATATATATATATATATATACTTGGGTGAAGTATTTCTATAATTTGCATAGGTTAAGCAGACATAGGGATTTTTCTTCTGAGTAGGAGGAGGAGAGTGTCTATGATCTATATGTTGTCAGAGCATGGCTTCTTCTTTTCCTTCAGTCCATGGCATCTTCTTTATCTTGAGGCGGGGAGTCAAAGCGGCTTCTTTTGTGAGAGTGAAGGTGTTTTCCATTGTTCTTTGAGGATTTGGTAGGGTGTTGTGAGGAGGATGATGCTGATCTTCTGCATGAGGTACTGGTGTTGGGAATGTTTTCCACAAAATGTAGATCTTGTAGGGTTTGCTGTAATTCTTCCGCTGATCTTCCAGGTGTATTTAGAGGCTTGATATGCAAAGCGAATGGAGAACGTAAACCCCCATTGGTAGATTATGTGATGATTTTGTAGTGACAAAAGCTGTGGTTTCATTGCACGACGCTTGGTTATAGTGGGTTGAGAAAGGTCAGCAAATAATTGGTATTTATGTCCTTGAAAAGATAAATAATTTTTCCCCTAGCTGTTGCCAGTAATTGTTCCTCTGTACGGTAAAAATTAAATTTTGCGATTATTTCGCTTGGTGGGCCTTCTGCCTTTTTAGGAGCAAGAGTGCGATGAATTATATTCATTTCCAAATGTTCTATTGTTAATGCAGGCTGGAGTTCCTGAAATAAGGCTGTAATAGTAGATTGTAAATCAATTACTGACTCTGGTATGCCTCTAATGCGAAGATTGGAGCGTCTGGCTCTATTTTCATATTCTTCCAATTTAGATTACAAGGTTAAATTTTCCTCTCTAAGATTTTCCAATTCAGCCATGTAATCCTGTGCAGAATTCTCTATCTCATCAACTCTGATCTCTAGTGCTTCTGTGCAGTTACCCAGCTCCCTTATTTCTTTTGTGAGGCTATTTGTAATATGTTCTGAAGTTTGCCTCAGAGCTTTATGGAGCATTTTTTCAAATTGCTTTAATAAAGCTGGAGGAGCAGGAGAATCTTGTAAGGTACTTTGTGTGTAGCTTATTTCTGAGTCTGACTCACCTGGAGAGTCTGGCTGTAAGGGCTGTTGTTTCTGTGAGCACACTGAGGCTTTTAAGGAGGAAGGGACTGGCACCATTTTAGCAATGGCCCACGCTTGTAATTCCTTAATGGAGACGCATTTGTTTTTGTGCGGGTGCCTCCCATATTTTCCTGTCAGAACGATGCCTCTGTGTTCCCGGGAGTTAGCCGATGTATATCTGTGTGCCTGGGTCCGGCGGGTTCAGCTTATTTAACAGTTTTGCTCCTCACACAGAGCAGAGCTCTAACAGTGCATGACCGTCCTGTCAAAGGGCCTCAACATCTAGAGCCACTAACCAGGCTCCTCTTGGCATATGTATCCCATCAAGGGCCCGAAGTAGATCTAAGGTATCCTGTAAATAGGATGTGAGGCCCTCTACATGAGGTCGAAGGTAATTGTCTATCAATTGACTCGCAGTTTCAGTGAGACAAACATTACCGGAGACTATCGGTCGTCCAGGGGGTTGCATTAAATTTTTATGTATTTTCAGCAATGCATAAAGAGTAGGTGTCTTAGGACATTTAACATTTAAAAACTCCCATGTTTTTTGTTTATAAGGCCTTCATAATAAGCAAAGCTTATTAGTTTGTGATAACGTATCTCTGTAAGCCTGACATTACTCTCTGAATTTTTTTGTACCATTCGCGATTTTTTAATAAATTCATGACATAGTTTCATATTGTTGACAGTCCATCACAACAAGGTCTCCTTTGTCCGAGGACTTGATAATTAAATTTTTATTTTGTTGTAATGAAATGACTACTTCCTGCTGAGCTGGGGTTAGATTGGATTGAGATAGACCTTTCCAATTGGTTTGACAAATCTCATTGGTGACTTGCTGCGTAAACACCCATAGGTTGGGGTTACATTGTAAAACTGGAAATACCTGGGATTTAGGTTTATAATCCCTAGGAGTTGAAGTTATTAAAGAGATGTTTAATGGTATGGCACAAGCCTGGCTGGACAGAGATTCCTCAGAACTTGAGGATTCAGTCTCATCCATGTGACTTTCCTCCCATAAATCCATGAGATCATCTAAACCTTTTATGTCATTAATTGTTAGTTCTTTCCAAAGTGGATTGGCCAGAGAATGACTTTGGGAATTGGGCTGTTCCTTATCATATAATCTTAAACATTAATTTTTGCGAGAACAAGTTGAGGTCCTTGATGAGTTTGAAGTATCCTCTGAGTGTGGCAGAATGTCAGTCCTAAACCCAGGACCTGAACCTGCTCCTCAGTAAGTACATAAGAAGATACATTAATTACCTCGAATTTGTTTTGTTTGCATGCGATTTGGGATTCACTAGGTCCCCCTTCTTTGTGTCCAGAACCGGTTGGGAGAAAATCGGCAAGGGGGTGAAAATCTGGTTGGACACTATTCCCAATTGATTGGCTTACCTGAGCTTGAATTTGTGTTGGAAAAATTTGTGAAGTATGAATAGTGCCTGTGTTCATGGTAAATTCCGAGTGACTGGCTCCTCCCTGGGAATGAGAAGATTTGGCTTGGGTTGATCGGGGAGTATTTTGTGCCCAACCTGTGTTGGGAATGCGCTTTGGTGCGGAAACTTGTACATTATCACATTATCGTTTTTACGTTTAGGGGAACTTGGTGTCTTGGTCATGCGAGTCCGTTCGTGCACCTGTGAAGAAGATGCAGAAGAAAAATCAGAAGTGTCAAAGTCATTAGGATCATTGGTTGATTCTTTAGGTTTATATGCTTTGTGCCCAGTTGTAGGCCTGATTATTATCATAGGATAGTTTGTCTCGCATGAATTTCTTCTCGTTTTTAGTATTCCTACAACATAAGTCTCTAGTTTACTTTTCAAGGTGGTTTCTTGCGCATTAAAGAGGGAGTCAGAAACAATTTTTTCATTCTCCCTATATAGTCTTTCAATTTCTTTATCTAAAGATATTAATTCAACAGTGTATTGATGGCAAAGTAATTCCATCATTCGGATGGAGCAAATCTGTAGATTTTCTTCCCAGTTTGTTTTAAAGTCTGATTCTGTTGCATTGATGTTGGGAAAAATTTGTATCCTTAAACCCCAGGGTGAAATTCTTTCTTCTATAAATTTTAGGAAATGCCACTTATTCCAATAAATTCTGGACTTTTTTTCTTACATGCGATGAAGTCTAAGGATGAATCTGTCCATTGAAAGACCTCTCCTGGCTGCATTTTGGGATTGATGGATCTGATCCATCAAGCCACTAAAGGCATTACCACAATAATTAGCCATTGGTAGAAAAAAATTATAAATATATATAAATTTGTCCAGCAAAAAAACAAAGGATAGAACAACAGGAAAAGGAAACAATTTTTAAGTATTAACTATGCTCATTCAATATGCAAAACTTTCAACCAGAAAGATTTTTCAGCATTATTTTAAAGATTTGGCTGATCAAGCTTTGGCCCAATTGTTTTGGGTGGGTAACACCCTGGTATATAAATTTAATGAAGAGGATTAGGGCTGCGAGATCAGAGTGGACACCATATCCCAATTTTTATGAAGAATACACGAAGAAAGGAAAACTACGGGACTTTGAAGGTGTCAAGAAGGAAAAGATGATATTTTTTAATTATAAAAAATATGTTTTATTAATAACAGTAAAAGCTTTGTCATAAAAAATCCCTTGTTGCATATCAAATTCATTTTGTATACAAATACAGACACTACCACACTACATGTTTCTAATGAACTAATAAATAAATTAGTTTTTTTAGATTTTTTTGGATGGGTATTATTGCAGAAAGTAAAAAAAATGCGTCATTCTGTGACATTTCCATAAAGTTACAAAACATTTTGTTTCAAAATTGTCACTCTTTTTTATTTATAGTGCAAAAAATAAAAACCGCAGAGGTGATCAAATACCACCAAAAGAAAGCTCTGTTTGTGGGTAAAAAAGGATGTCAATTTTGTTTGGGTACAGCAACGCACGACCGTGCAATTGTCAGTTAAAGCGACGCAGTGCCGTATCGCAAAAAATGGCCTGGTCATTAAGTGGGCAGAAGAAGAACTGTTGCTGTAAATTATGTGGGGGGCCCCGTTACGGGTTTTTTCTGTTGATTTTTTCTGTCCAGCCCAGTCTGAAGCCCAAATTATAGGTTTTACTATGGGCGGGGGGTACAGTCAGCACTGTACCCCCCCTCCTCAATTTCTAAAACCCATTCTTCTTATACTATGAATGAACAATTAGTGTAATAGAGCTGCTGGCTGCCTGTAAACATTCAGGAAACATGCATCTGGTTCCCTGGGTGATTAAATAAAAGTTTGAGAGACTTCCTTTTTAAAGCCCTACTTTGTGAAATAAAAAATAATTAAAATTGTCACCCCTCCACCTCCAATACCAGCTGATGAACAATATATCCCTCATTTTTCTAGGGGGTTCTAAAACAAAGCAATACCTTAATCCATGGTCCCCCAACAGTTGGTGCTTTATTCCTCTGCTGTGGGTGTTGTTCCTATGTCATTGGGTTCACTGCAGCCACATCATCAGGATGAGTTGAAGCCACTGGTACTGCACCATATGTGATGACATCAGTAAGTGGGGCAGCGACAAGACCAGTTGAAGACCAGCAAGAAAAGTGGCTTTGGGGGACCAGTCATGTGGGTTATAGTATTTTAGGTCATCCCCTAGAAAATTAGCAGTGTAGTCCTGACCAGGCTATTATTTTTTAAATTCCGATAGCCAATGTTAATAAAACAGCAGCTCTGGTTGCAATTCTCATCTTAAATCCAGATCCCGAGCATGGTGCTCTGCACTCACATTTTATTGATGTCATAATATCAGTGGAGTTCTCTGGATCAATCAGGGCCACATACTGTCAGGAGAAGATTAAAGAGGAGGACCCTTCATGTCTAAATCACCAGCCAGAGGACATCAGTGGATGGTAAGCAAGGTAAAAATAAAACATAAACATACAGCTGGGGAGAGCCCCGGGGGGGGGAGTTAGTCTTTAATTACTCATTGCTGTCCAGAGTTAGGCTTTATGGTGATAGAATGGACTAAGAAAATATAAATTATCTTATAATACAGGGACCCCTTGTTATTTGGAGAAAAGTGGTTCATGTGGTAAAAATGGAAATGTGGAATAGTCTTCATGGGAACTCATTCTAGAATTGTTTCATAACAAGGGGTTGAGTGTGTGTGTTTCTAAAAACAATGAGTATAAAAACATTACTTACATTACATTTTTTCCCAGTTAATGCAGACTTACGTTTTTTATTTTTTTATTTTTTGCAGACTTACCTTTTTTTAGTTTTTTTTTGTCTGGATCAGCTAGGGGTGAGCGGTTGTGTTGTAGAAAAGTTTATTTTTAAGTTTGGTTTTAAAATTACCCTACTACTGGTGCAGTTCATAAAATTAGAATTTCATCAAAAAGTTAATTGACACTCATACATTTTATATATATATTTTACATAGATGTGTTATGCAGAGTGAAATATTTCAAGCATTTCTTTCTTTTAATTTTGATGATTATGGCTTACAGCTAATGAAAACCTACAATTTAGTATCTCAGAAAACTAGAATATTACATAAGACCATAAAAAAAAGGATTTTTAATACAGAAATGTTGGCTTACTGAAAAGTATGTCCATGTACAGAATCATCACAGGCTGTGGAAAATTTTGTATTTCATTTGGAAATCAAGGTCCCAGGGTCTGGGGGAAAAGTGGAAAGGCACAGATTCCAAGTTGCGTGAGGTCCAGTGTGAAGTTTTCACAGTTAGTGATTATTTGAGGAGCCATGTCACCTGCTAGTGTTGGTCCACTGTGTTTTATCAAGTCCAAAGTCAGCCTAGCCTTCTACCAGGAAATTCTAAAGCACCTCATGCTTCCCTCTGCTGACCATTATAGAGATGCTGATTTAATTTTCCAGGCTGACTTGGCACCTGCCCAAACTGCCAAAAGTACAAATGCCTGGTTTAATGATCATGGTATCACTGTACTTGATTAGCCAGCTAACTCGCCTGACCTAAACCCCATATAGAATATGTAGGGTATTGTCAAGAGGAAGATGAGAGACACCAGACCCAACAATGCAGATGAGCTGAAGGCTGCTATCAAAGCAACCTGGGCTTCCATAACACCTCAGCAGCGCCACAGGCTAGCCGCCTCCAAATTTTCAACTCTTAAACACTTTTCATACTTTTTTTCCCCAGAAAGTACTACCTACTAAAGATAATTAAATAGCCTTCTTTATTCACTTACGGACAGCAAAGGTTATGAATTTATTTGAAACAGCCAGTCTGCAGGCTTCTCACTTGCATTAAAACTTTAAAAAAGTAGCCTGTCATGAGAAAATCAGAAAGGTTGTTATTGCTGACCATTGCTTCAGCAAATGCTAGTTACCTGGCTGTCAAGTTAATGCATTGAATAGTTTAAATGGCCATACACCAATTGAAATTCATCCGGTTGCTGATGAACTAGACCAGCGGTCCCCAACCTTTTTGGCATCGTGGGCCGGCATTGTGGATGAAAATTGTGCCAAGTCCCGGGGAAGGGGGGGGTCTGGGTGATGATGCGTTTTTTTGCGACCAATTTGTCAGAAAAAGGCTGGTGTTAGCACTTCAATCATCACAACACCATGGTTAATATGGTGTCAGGACGATTGAAGCGCATTATTTTTATTATATTGTAATATGAAATTAAATAGTTCAACTCACCATAATGCAGAATCTGCCACCAGATGCAGCTTGTCACCTGCCACCAGATGCAGCTTGCCACGGTGCCCATCACCAGATTGCCACTTTCCACATCGCCTGCCACCAGATGCAGATTGCCACAGCCACATGCCACCCGATGCAGATTGCCACATGCCACCAGATACAGATTGCCACAGTTACATGCCACCAGATGCAGATTGCCACAGTCACATGCCACCAGATGCAGATTGCCACATGCCACCAGATGCAGATTGCCACAGTCACTTGCCACATGCCACCAGATGCAGATTGCCACAGTAACATGCCACCAGATGCAGATTGCCACATGCCACCAGATGCAGATTGCCACAGTCACTTGCCACATCACCAGATGCAGATTGCCACATGCCACCAGATGCAGATTGCCACATGCCACCAGATGCAGATTGTCACAGTCACTTGCCACATGCCACCAGATACAGATTGCCACAGTCACTTGCCACATGCCACCAGATGCAGATTGCCACATGCCACCAGATGCAGATTGCCACAGTCACTTTCCACATGCCACCAGATGCAGACTGCCACCAGATGCAGATTTCCACATGCCACAGTCACATGCCACCAGATGCAGATTGCCACATGCCTCTAGATGCAGACTGCTACCAGATGCAGATTGCCACAGTCACATGCCACCAGATGCAGATTGCCACATGCCACCAGATGCAGATTGCCACTAGATGTAGATTGCCACAGTCACATGCCACGAGATGCAGATTGCCACAGTCACAGTCACATGCCACCAGATGCAGATTGCCACATGCCACCAGATGCAGACTGCCACCAGATGAAGATTGCCCCATGCCACATGCCACCAGATGCAGATTGCCACAGTCTCTTGCCACATGCCACCAGATGCAGATTGCCACAGTCACTTGCCACATGCCACCAGATGCAAATTGCACATGCCACTGTCTCCTAGATGCAATATGTCACCAAGCACAGAGGCAGTGCAGTGGAGTGGTGGGTTCGGCGTGAGAGAGAACAGCGGTGATGCGGGCGGCCGGTGGAAGATGATATCATCTCTCTGCTCACCTGCTTCACCCCCAACAGTATATCGGCCGGGCTGTGGGCGGAAGTGCGGTGTTGGCGGTGATCTCTCTTCTCGCCCGCCGCACCTCAGATTGTGCAGACTTCGCGGCCCGCCTGTAAACAAGCTGCAGCCCGGTAGTGGGCCACGTCCCAGGGGTTGGAGACCCCTGAATTAGACAAAAGTTGTTCAGTGGGTGGCCCTGTTGGCCCCACTTAATTTGGCAAAAGTTGATCACTCAAACAACTTTTGTCAAAGGAGTGTTTTGGAAAATTTTCATCTGAACCGTGGCTGCATCCAAACAGATGCAGCTGCTTTTTGTGTATCCAGCATGCCGCCACCGCCGGATGTGAGAATACAATAGCCCAGCAGGGGGATTTGTCCATCTGCACTGTTTGTTCACAGAAAAAAAACATCTAATGCCGCGTACACCTGATTGCACATTCCGGCAACAAAATCCATGTTTTTTTTCCGACGGATGTTGGCTCAAACTTGTCTTGCATACACACAGTCACACAAATCTTGTCGGAATTTCCGAACGTCAAGAACGTGGTGACGTACAACATGTACGACGGCACTAGAAGAGGGAAGTTCAATAGCCAGTGCGCCACCCTTTGGGCTTCTTCTGCTAATCTTGTGTTAGTAGAAGTTTGGTGAGAGACGATTTGCGCTTTTCAGCCTGGTGTTTTTCCGATCGTTACTGGTTTAGGCAGATTAGGCAGATTCTGCCTAAAACATCAATTATGTTTTTGAGTCTTTTTTCCACATCATTAATGTCTTCTTTGATATTCTGTAAGTCATAATTGCACACCATGATCTCCCCGAGGAGGACGTGTGCACTTGCACTTGTGCAATGCAAATCTTCTTCCACAACATCCACATCACCTAAAATTAAAAAACACACCATGTATTATAAATATGCAGGCATCCATCTATTACCTGAAGCTGTGGTCTCAGACACTCACCTGTTGTGGTCACTATTTCACCCACTTCATAAACCTCTCCTTCCTCCACATCTTCTGGTTGTGGTGTGGGGATTTGCTTTTCTTTCGGAGGTGGGGGGGTCCCTGGTGTCCTCAGATGTCCCAAGTCTTTTCTCCCCTATGTGAATAAAAAAAAGGTATACTTAGCACACAGATATTTGAGGGCAGAAATAGTAATATGAAACATTGCATGGAAGTGTCGTACAATTGTCTTTTTTGTTCCAAGCTGAAGACATAATTTTTTTCCCTTTATAAAGCTGGAATACTTTTTGTACAATTTTCACACATGGCGACACCTCTAGTATCCACTGGAGCACCTGTGTGGGACACCCTAAAAAGTTTGTTCTGGTGTCCCACACTAGTGCTCTTGCGTCCAGATGTGTAAGCAGCTGCTGAGTGTCCTCTCCTTACAGTGAATCAAGTTTGCATTTCATTCTAGTACAAACCCATCTAGACAACAATGTCATAAACTTCTTTTAATACAAATAGGCCTGAACAAATGTAGTTAACCTGTATCTGCCAAAAACATCGTATTAGTGGGCAAACGAACAATGTTTACTACGAGCGATTACTGTGCCCACAAACCTGAAACTTGCCATTTTAAACTGTACAACAGTAAATAAAAGCACATGGAGCAGCATGCAAGTAAAAATAATAATAGCAACATCATAGTCCACCATCTCCACCATCTCTATAAAGGACATATTTGAGACCTTAAATGTGACGTTCATGGCTCCGGGCTTTCATTGTTGCTGCTTTCCTCTGCATGCACTTGCTCTTTCTCCGCCATGTGCTCTCCCACTGGGCCGAAAGACAAGGGGCGGGGAATAGACTAGAAAGAACGTCAGGGGCGGGCGGAGTTTCACTCATGTGTATATAAAGCATAACAGGCGTGCGTCGTACGCACGATCTGTGAGAGGAGGAAGGAGTATCGGAAGCGCTGATCATTAGAACGAAGGTACAATTTTAACTTGGTGCATCAGTGGCCTATACTGCTTATAGATTGAGGCCTATATTGGGAAAAGATTAGGAGAGTTTACCCTGACATTAGGGTTTGTCTTGTGTTGTGTCTTGCAGAGAAAATGGATCTATTCAATGATGAGGACTTTATCCCTATATTCATTGATCTGTACAGGGAGTTACCCTGTCTGTGGCAGGTAAACCACACTTTGGCAGGTAAACCACACAAGAGGAAGGCAGCGCTGGATTAATTGCTGGAATTTGTGAAGCAGGTGATCTCACGGCAGACATCCCCTATTTGAAGGCCCTAATTGGTGGCATGAGGAGCACTTATAATAGGGAGCGCAAGAAGGTCCAGGATTCCCAGAGATCAGGAGCTGCAGCAGATGACATTTATGTACCCAGGCTGTGGTACTATGACAGACTGCATTTTCTGGCAGGCCAGACTGAACCCAGGCAAGCACTCTCCAGTCTTCCTTCAAGGCTTCCTTCCACCTCAGCTGTGGCTTCCGATGTCCAACCTGCGCCTTCCAGCCAGGAAGAAGTGGAGGAGCCCAGCTTGAGCCAGGTATAGCATTGTTCAACATATTTCAAGTCAAATAATTAATGATGTTAACTAGATGTTATTATTGATCAGTAATTTCTGATTTTACAAAGTGTTTTACATATTAATAGACAGTAGTGGCCACAAATGATTGGGACAAGAGTGAAAAATGCTGGGGTCAGAATGATAGTTTTTTCTATTTATTAACATTCAATTTGCAACAGTCATGAGCTGAAAATTGTGTGTGATTGATGAACCAAAAACTAAAACTATGTCCTTTTTTCATACACAGGAAAGTCTCAGCCAGGAGGAGGCTGTGGAAAGTGGCAGCCAGGAGGTGGTGGGGGTAAGTGGCAGCCAGGAGGTGGCCGGGCCCAGTAGCCTGCCCGAATCCCAGGTCCCTCCCCTCTGCCTTCCAAAAAAAAGTCCCAGGAAGAGGAATAACCTGGAGGAGGCAGCACTTGGCCTATTTCGGAAAGGCTACTGTGGCCCTCAGAACCCCCCCAATAATTAAGACGACTATGCCTACATGGCAGCCTGCAAAATGCAGGAAATGGAGGAGGGCCAACGTGTGAGGAAGTTATGTTTTAAAGCCTAAATAAGGGGTTGAGGGGCGAACTCACAAGCCAAAGCCACGTTTGTGAGTTCAATCATGGTCCTCCTCCTCCACCCCCTGCCACAACTACAACACCAGAACCATAGCCTGGAAGCAAGCATGGTAGGAAGCGTGGAAGGAAGACAAGAAAGTAATGGCCTGGGTTCAGTCTGGTCTGACAAGAGTCAGGCTGTGGTCGACCACAGCCTGGGGACAGATATGTTATCTGCTGCTGTTCCTGATCTCTTGTAGTCCTGGACCGGATTGTGCTCACTATTATAAGGACTCCTCAGGCCACCAATTTTGACTGTAAAATAATTAATGTCTGCCCTGGGGTACAAAGGCTTCGCAAATTTCACCAGTTTCTCCAGCGTTGCCTTCCTCTTTATTTTGTTATGACCCATAATAAATGGCTATTTATTTTTCACAAATACTTGCCTATGTGTTTTACTTCAAAAAGAACAGTTTGTTTGCGAGTAGGCAGGTACATTTCAAAAATACAATGTCAAATTAACAAGGGACACCAACACCAACCTCCTTGAGGTTAAAAAATACAGGATAATAATGGTGTGGTAACTTGACACAAAACGAAAGAAAAAAATATGGAGATCACTATAAAAAAAAAAAAGGAGATCTGGATAAAAAAAACTATAAACAAAAATTCTAAACATTATTATGGAGATCTGGCGAAAAAAATAAATTATTCATGAGATCACGAGAAATAATAAAGAAATCAGTTTGTCAGAACTCTGTGTGAATATCAGCAGCAAAACAACTTCATTACTCTAGCATTATAAAGAAGAAGAGAATGCGCTGCATTAAAAGATTTTAAAATTTGCAGGGTGACGAATGTGCTATCTTCATTACAAACGCTAGAACGAGTGCTTCAATCTCGTACTTGGTTCAGATCATGCGTGGAACTTTGTGCGTCGGGATTGTGTACACACGATCGGAATTTACGAGAACGGATTTTGTTGTCGGAAAATTTGAGATCCAGATCTCAAATTTTGTTTGTCGGAAATTCGGACAGAAAAATGTCCGATGGAGCCTACACACAGTCGGAATTTCTGACAACAAGCTCCCATCGAACATTTGTTGTCGGGAGATCAGATCGTGTGTACGCGGCATTACAGTGTATGGGCTAGCTTTTGAAACGAGTATATAGATAGGGAATTCTGACACTTTCATCTCATTTGTTTGTCTCGGGTTTGTGCTCATAATGCATTAACGTTGGAACTTTCTCATGACAGGCTCACTTTAAGAGGCAGTAGTAAAGCAAAATAAGTCATGCCCCTTACACAGTCACTTTACCCTGTGTGTAAGAAATGGTAAAGTGAGGGTCCTTTCACATGGATATCATCAATTCAGTCACTTTTTTTGCTAGGAAAAAACTGTTAAATACTAATTTAGTTTGCACATCTGTTTTGAGTTCAGTTGACAACATTTTTTACTTCAAGCAGTATTAAACTCAGAGATTCAAAGATTCCTTATTTTGCAGCTTACCAATTCTTTAATGTGATGACTGCATTCATTTTCTTTTTTTTGCTTTCTTTTCTTTTTTTTACCTGGTGATCTGGACAGTAATGTATGTGTTTTTTAAATAGAACAAGCTGCCCCGCAGATGTAGCAGAGGGTTGAGACAGACCATTTACCACGGACAGGCAGAGGTGTAACTAGAACTTTCAGGGCCCTGGTGCAAGAAACCATAAAGGGCCCCCCTAACCCCCAGCCGGGGCCCTTCCCTTCGAGCCTTGTGGTGGAAAGCCAGAGCCCGGTCGCAGATTCTACCTTTGAGACCCTGGTAGTTCCGTCGCTGGTGTCAGTAGTTTTTTATTTTTGTTATTTTATTTTTTTTATCATTTTATTTTTATTTTATATACAATATTATTATTTTTATTATTTTTACAAATTTTTCAGGAGCTCCCTTGGGGGGGCTTTGGTGAAATATCACTGGTCTAAACAGACCTCTGATGGTTCACCTTTGAGACAGAGAAAGGAGATTGAGGATACAGCCCTCAATCTCCAACTCTGCAGCCTCAGCTGCACAGAATGAATGGACAGGAATAGCTCTGTACAGAGCTTCCTGCTCATTCACACACTAAAGCATAGTAAACATAGTTTACTATGCTTTAGTTATGAATGGGCAGTCAGTGATTGGTACGGATCACTGACATTAGTCATTCAGACAAGGAAGGGGCCAGTAAATGACACATTTAGCGGCCCTTTCCCCACTTTCCATCCTGAATGCAAGAATTCCCCTCCTCACAGTTCAAATCCCCCCTTCTCAGCACAAATCTTTGCCCTCCAATCCCACCTCCTAGCTCAAATCCCCTTCATTTACCCCCTCCTAGCTCAAATCTCCCCCACCCAAAAAATCATCCCCAGCACACATCCTCCTTCCCCTCAAATTTCCTATCCTACAACAAACCCCCTCCTAGCAGCACAAATCCTCTCTCCCAGCAAAAATCCCCCCCCCCCAAATCCCCCCTCATCCAACCCTTGACCCAATTCTCCCCATCCCCTTTACCAACACAAATCCCCACCCCCAAATCCCCCCTCTTAGTATACCCCCCCATCATAGCAGCACAAATCCTTCCTCCAAGGCACAACACCCCCCCCAATCCCCCTCTTAGCCTGACCCCCCCCATAATTACCTGTCCCAGCACAACTACCCAACACAGGTCGTTCTCAGATCAGACTATACACAGCTTCATTACCCCCATCCCCCCCACCAATCTTCTCTATCTGATAGGTCACCTCCCTGCAGCAGGAAATGTGAGTAGGGGACGGGTACAGTCCATGCACAGTCTGATATGGGTGAGAGTGATCCTATGTCATGTGCTGTGTGGAGTATTGCTGTTCTGACAGGAGTGGGGAGAGCACAGCCCAGCAAAGCACCCACCTAGATCTGACCCCGGGGGAGAGAGCATGCGGGCCGGGAGGGAGCGCAGGGGACTGGGGGCAGCAGAGGGAAGCTGGACAGGAGGGGCGGCAGCCTATAGAGGAACCGATCCATCCTCCTTTACAGGCTGTCTCTCTTCTTATCCACATTTACAGGGGGGTGCACGTGCCCCCTGGAGCATGGGGCCGAGTCGCAATTGCGACCCCTGCAAACCCTGTAGCTACACCCCTCCTGACAGGTGTGCTTACAATTATCAGCTTTTATTTATTTATGTAAAACTTTATTTAAAAAAAGACAACTGTTGCTGTATCTGCTAAAGTGTTAGCTGGAGTTTGTCCTTAATTTAATGTATTTAATTCTGCTAGTGCATCTAGCACTCCCCTCCTCTCAGGAACCATGAATCATACTGAGACAGAAATGCAGTAAAAATCACACCCTTTAATATAATGGTAAAAATGGTACAGATCTGTAGACGTGGTCAAAACATAAGCCAGGGATTGATAACCGATACATGTAGTCAGACAGGCCAGTAATCAGGAAACCAGAGATCAGCGTAGTCGGAGGCAGAAGAACAGGATCAGGAACCATAAAGGATGCCAGCCGGCAAAGTCTTTCACAGGAAGACAGCCAAGAATCTCCAGATATGTTGACCAAGGCAAAGGTAGAAAAGGAATGAACAAAGCAGTTTAAGTGTAGCTAGAAGGAGCTGGCTGTAGGCGGAACTGATGAGCAGATAATGATAACCAGGTGAGCCACTGTGGGATTAATGCCTGCTGACAATTATCTGACAGCTGAGCAGCCTGAGCACAGAGAAGGGAGCTGCTAAGAGCCCAGCCCTGACAGTACCCCCTCCTCAACGACCCCACCTTCGAAGGGGAACCAGGTTTGAGGGGAAAACATCTATGGAAAGCACGGAGGACAGGAGCATGCACGTCCAAGGATGAGACCTAAGAGCGTTCCTCTGGACCGTTCTTCTTCCAATGAACAAGGTACAGTATGCCCCTATGGGAGTCAATCATAGATTGTGTCTCATACTCCTGAACCGGGCAAGGACGTGGTACCGAGGTGGTGAAGCGGTTGCACACCAAAGGTTTTAATAAGGAAACATGGAATACATTAGAAATACACATGTTGGAAGGAAGCTCTAAAGCGTAGGCCACTGGGTTGATCCTACAGAGAATACAGAAAGGCCCAATATACCAATATACCAGTTTCAGTGAGGGAATACGGAGTTGGAGGTTACGAAATGACAGCCAGAACCTCTCCCCAACTTGGTAGGACGGCACAGGTAGGTGTTGGCAATCTCGGAACACCCAATAAGAGGATATTATGCGACCAGTCTAAACTACGTGGCATGTTCACCAATGCCAGGAGCCTGAACTAGAGATACTGTTGTACAAGGATTTGGATTTTGTGGGAATTTCAGAGACCTGGTTCAACAACTCTAATGTTTGGCTGGCAACCATTCAAGGGTACACCCCTTAGGGATAGAGATGGTAAAAAAGGGGGAGGGGTATGCCTATATATCAAGAATAATGTACAAGTGAATGTGAGAGATGACATCACTAAGGGAGCTAGGGAGGAGGTGGAATCCTTATGGGTAAAGGTCCAAAGGGATGAAGCTAAGGGGAAAATAATACTGGGAGTATGCTATAGGCCCCCTAACCTAAAGGAGTAGGGGGAGATGGATCTCCTATAACAAGTTGGATTAGCAGCAAGGATGGGAAGTGTTATCATAATGGGGGATTTTAATTATCCAGACATTGACTGGGTGGAGGGAACTATGCATTCGTCTAAGGCTCGCCAGTTCCTAAATGTCTTGCAGGACAGTTTCATGGTTCAGATGATAGATGCACCAACTAGAAATAAAGCGTTACTGGATCTACTGATTACCAACAATACAGACCTGATCACGGATGTTGAAATACGGGGCAATTTAGGAAACAGAGATCACAGGTCAATTGGCTTCAGTATAAATCACACAAATAGGAAACATAAGGGGAATACAAAGACACTGAATTTCAAAAGAGACAACTTCCCTAAACTACGAACCTTGCTAGAAGGCATGAATTGAGATAAAATCTTAGTAACAAAGAACAAGGAGGAGAGATGGGTTACACATAGCAGAGGAGAGCAGAAAAAATCCCAAGAGATTCTTTAAGTATGTAAACAGTCATAAAGAGAGGACAGACCATATTGGCCCCCCAAAAAATGAGGAAGGACATCTGGTTACAAAGGATGGGGAGATGGCGAAGGTATTGAATTTATTCTTCTCAGTCTTCACGAGGGAATTGGGGGCTTCAGTAACCAAAACTGCAGCGTTTATCCTTATGACACATCACAGGAAGCACCTCCATGGTTAACAGAGGACAGGATTAAAATTAGACTTGGGAAACTTAAAGTGGAGTTCCACCCAAAAATTTAACTTCCACCTTTTGGATTCCTCCCCCCCTCCGGTGTCACATTTGGCACCTTTTAGGGGGGAGGAGGGAGCAGATACCTGTCTAATACAGGTATTGGCTCCCACTTCCTGGCATAGATCACTGCGTCGCTTGCGATGACCTACGCCACTTCCGGCGCCTACAATCTCCTCCACCGCTGTATTCTGTGAGACACAGAACACAGCAGGGACCAGAGAGGACCCGCAGCGCGACTCGCGCATGCGCAGTAGGGAACCAGGTAGTGAAGCCGCACGGCTTCACTTCCTTATTCCCTTACCGAGGATGGCGGCGGCAGCAGCCGAGCGCCGAGAGCTCTTGGAGGGGATGATAAGGGACTATATACAAGATTTTAGTAATAAGAACGGTATCATTAGCAGTAATTAGCATGGATTCATGAAGAATCGTTCTTGCCAAACCAATCTATTAACCTTCTATGAGGAGGTGAGTTACCATCTAGATAAAGGAAGGCCCGTAGATGTGGTGTATCTAGATTTTGCAAAAGCATTTGACACAGTTCCCCATAAACGTTTACTGTACAAAATCAGGTCCGTTGGCATGGACCATAGGGTAAGTACATGGATTGAAAACTGTCTACAAGGGCAAGTTCAGAGGGTGGTGATAAATGGGGAGTACTCAGAATGGTCAGGGGTGGGTAGTGGGGTCCCCCAGGGTTCTGTGCTGGGACCAATCCTATTTATTTTGTTCATAAACGACCTGGAGGATGTTGTTAAATTTCTGTATTTGCAGATGATACTAAGCTAAGCAGGGCAATAACTTCTCTGCAGGATATGGAAACCTTTCAAAAAAGATCTGAACAAATTAATGGGGTGGACAACTACATGTCAAATGAGGTTTAATGTAGAAAAATGTAAAATAATGCATTTAGGTGGCAAAAATATGAATGCAATCTATCCACTGGGGGGAGAACCTCTGGGGGAATCTAGGATGGAAAAGGACCGGGGGGTCCTAGTAGATGATAGGCTCAGCAATGGCATGCAATGCAAGGTTGCTGCTAACAAAGCAAACAGAATATTGGCATGCATTAAAAAGGGGATCAACTCCAGAGATAAAACACAGTAAATGTCACAAATTACCACATTCCTCCCAACCCATCCCCCTGGAAGCTCAGGCCCAGGGTAGTGGCTTACTAAAGCCCACACTACACAATATTATTCCTAAAATTCTTCACTCAAACACTAAAGCATTAATCACTTATTCAGATTTTTTATTAATGACACCAGAACCCACCAGACAGGGCAATCTAGACACGTTTGTCCTCAAAACACTGTTACCGAGCACATCTCAGAATCTATTATTTTAGAGGCCACCGATACTTCCACTTCCTTGAACATTATTAACCTCACTCCCATCACTTTGACCACTGCAGAGGAAATGATCCTACAATTAGGATTGGGCTTTTGCCCATCTGAACCAATCAATATCTTTGAAACAATCAAAGACCTGTATCTCTACACTTGCAACTTAACCTTTAGATTTATTTTTGATAAAGATAGGAAAAAAACTAATCTGGAAAAGGAACTAGCTGAAAAAATTAAACACTTCTCTATGCAAGAATTTAGGGCCGTACATGATCTCATGCTTTTGTACGAGGAGGGGGCGACTGGCCACGATCATTCCGACATATCTGGGAGCTCTCCGTGTGTAGCTCCTGCGAGCCCCCCTACCCTGTCCCTTCAGCTTTTGGGGTCGGTGGGAATCATAATAAATTCAAATTAAAATCCCGTCAATTCCCGGATCTAATGACCTGCCCAGCTGTCTGGGGGTTTCAACATGAATCAATTAAGGCAATCAGGAGACAAAAATGGCCAGGCCTGTTCCCTAACTTGACTAAAAAACAAACCCGGGTTTTAACTAAATTACAGAAGCGTACAGACTTGACAATTAAACCATCTGATAAAGGTGGGAACATAGTGTTAATGACACACCACCAATATCAAACCATGTGCCTGGATGTTTTACAGAACTTAAATTGGTACAAACCTATTGACCATACATTGGTACAGCAATACATTACAGAGTTCTGAACTCTATGTATTGGGGCCTTCTGGGAGGGTCTTATTGACAAGGATACCTTGAATTTCATTAACACCAAGATACCATGCATGCCTATGTTCTACACTCTACTCAAAACCCATAAGAACATTCAATCACCGCCTATAGTTTTTTAGGCATAGGGTCTCTAACAGAAAACGCCAGCAAATTTGTAGACATCTTTTTAATGCCACATGTACTGAGCCAACCCTCATACATTCATGATGCAATGGACCTGCTCAAACACCTTGAGGGGATGCAGGTCCCTCTGGACGCCCTCCTCGTGGCCATTGACATCAAGGCTCTCTATTTGAGCATTCCCCACGAGCGGGGCGTCTGAATGGCCAGCACCTAGTGAAACTACTTCACTTTATCTTAACCAAAAATCACTTTACATACATGGACCAGGTATATTTACAAACACAGGGAGTAGCCATGGGCACATCATGTACACCCTCATATGCTCAGCTGTAACATGAGGTCAATTACCACAGGCTTATAAATACCCGGCAAGCCCTCATAGGCTTGCCTTGGTATCTTTCTCCCTGTGCCCTGACCTTGCTGCCTGTATCCTGATCGTGAACCTGTTTCTGTCCTGCTCTGCTCTGATCCAATCTGATCCCTATCCCTAGCCCATCCTGTTCTTGTCCCTCCTGATTCCCTTGGATCCCTGCCCTGCAGCCTAACCATCCATCCTCTCCCTGTCCTGCTGGTTTCCCGTCCTTGCCCATCTGCTGACCTCCCTGTGTATGACCTTGGCCTGGCTTTGTTTACGATTCCGGTATCTCCATTTACTTGTATATACTATTTGTTGTTTGTGGGTCTGTGGTTGGTTTTGCACTATTTATATTCCTCTTACTTGTCACTTGTTTAATAAACACCATTATTTTTTCACTTACATGTGTTATTGGTCTCCTCTGTGCAGTCCACACGGTCTGGTCAATTAGATCCCCTGATATACCTTCAGTGATGACCATAACACCATTCCCTTCCTTTACTTAAGGATCATCAATGGCCAAATAGGAACAGATCTATATCGCAATCCCTTGGCAGATCCCCGCCCCCTGGTATGCAGCATACCATATGCTCAATACCTTAGGCTACTCCGCAATTGCACAGAGGACGGGGATTTTTACATTCAGGCATCTGCGCTATGTGATTGCCTATTAGCACGGGGCTACACTCGGACCAATCTCAGAATGGCCTTTAATAAGGCCCTTGCACAGACTAGATCGTCGCTTTTGTATGGCCCCCCTCGTGTAAAACAACCAGAAACCTTTAAAATGATCACTAAATTCTCTGCCCATCACAATCAACTACGTAATCTGAAAACAGAAGAGGAACTCCTGCGCTGCTAGCGGACTCCTATGCTACCAAGGGGACACTGCTGCAACACCTAAAGGACTGCTCCAAACAGACAAAACGAAAGTGAGTAATAGGGGGATGGTAGTTGCGCTGTGATAGGAAGGGGATAAGGGAAAGGGGGGGGGGGGGGAGACTACACTAAAGTGCATGTGAAAAACATGCCAAGTGACCTGAAAAACCAAATAAAACGAGAATAAGGAGAAAACACTGACTCATGCATATGATGAATAAATAAAAATACCACTAAATAGTGTGAAAAAAGACTGTTGTCATGAAGGGGAAGTGAAATTACCTGACATGAAAGTGAGCAGTGCACATGGTAGAAAAAGGGCAATCAAGCCAATAAAAATAACAAAAGCAATAAGCAATAAGTGAATCAAACACTGAGTGCACAAATGGATGATAAATATAAAAAATAGAAGATATTCCCGTTAATAAACGTTATAAAGAATCAAAACACTTGACCAGTGAATCAAAAAACATGAGAAAAAACTCAGCATGAAAAACAAAAAATGGATAATAATGGCAAAAAAAATGAAAATAGTGCAGAGAAATACAATATATGAAAAAAAAAACCAGTCCCGCCACCAAATGTGACACTTCTGAGTGACAATCCAAAAAACAATGATGAAAGTGACAAGGGGAGAGGGGTGGTCTACGATGGGAGCACCTCCGTGTCCACAGGCCCCTTACCTTACGGCTGTAAGGTATACAGCATATGTGTTTGGTGCCCAGTGGATGATGAAATCCAGAAAAATGCAGCAGATGGTGTGGCTCACAAATGCAGTATGTCATATGCGAAAAAAAACAAAATAAACAGCATATGGTGTGATACCGTTTGATGATGAATCACAGGGGGACAGGCAGGCTAAGGGGGGGGAGAGGGGGGGTTGCACTCACTTGTAACCAATGAGCGCAAGCCTCAAACCACGAGCGCCGAACTCGTATAATCCAAGCTGCTGGCCAAGGACCCTCCAACGTCTCTCGCCTCCTGTTTCTCACCACCCGTCATAAACCATATAAGCAGTGCAGTATCGAAACAGAAAAACCGCACATAGCATGATCCCATATATAAAACACTTTATTGCACAGATTTAAAATACTATGAACTTACAAAGGATGACAGCTGGGGGGTAAGAAACTCCGCGAGCGCCGTGCTCGTAACATCAGCTGTTGTGTGGCAGCGTTATTCTCGTTTTATTTGGTTTTTCAGGTCACTTGGCATGTTTTTCACATGCACTTTAGTGTAGTCTCCCCCCCCCCTTTCCCTTATCCCCTTCCTATCACAGCGCAACTACCATCCCCCTATTACTCAACTACGTAATCTATTGTCAGATCACTGGCATTTGCCAACAGACCACCATATTTTGGGGAAATATGTGAGACCCAACCCGGAATTGGTGTTCCAGAGAGCAACCTCACTAAGAGATAGACTTTCCAGCAGCCACTATCGGGTAGGGCCTCGCGGGCCCATTGGCCCCCGTGCCACCTTCTGTTGTGGCCACTGTCCGCGCTGCCCGTGGGTGCAGGAGGGTACAACTTTTAGAGCTATGGCAGAGAATTGGTGACCATCTGTATTCATGGAATTGTAAGCTCACCTCGGTAGGCCACCATATTGGCCTACATCATAAGTACCAGTCAGAAGTGGTCATATTCATAGTTTTGGAGGTGATTCCGAAAGACCTGCGGGGGGTGATTGGGATCGATCAATCCTAAGACATGAAACCATCTGGTTCGAGCAACTCAACGCCCACATACCCCCAGGCCTGAATGAAGTTCATTCCTACAAATCATTTTTTATAAATCCATCACCTAGCCTGTTTCAACAACTAACCGATCCCTTTCTCTCCCCCTTTCCCCCTCCCCCCCTTTTTCTCTCCCCCCCGTTTCTCTTTCCCCCTCCCCCCTATATTGCTCTAGATGTAATACTGTATACATTTTCACTCTCTGTGTATTTCCTTAGCTATGTGCTGATGTATGTTTACAGTGCTGTCACCGCCGGATACATAACTCATTGATACATAACTCATTGGTGTATCTCTGTTTACTTCCTGGTTCTCGTGTTGCTCCATGATACCTAAGTATGACCACTGCAACGTGAGGTGTTTTTTCCCCCTATGGCAGGCTTGCGTCTCTCCGGGATAGAGGAGTATCCTCAATTTCATTGGGAGCGCTCTCCCCTCCCACCACGGGCAATGGCAATCCAGGCCGCCTCCCCAATTGGTCACACGTGTGCGGGTAAATCGCGCATGCGAAGTGTGGAGAGACGGACCCAGTGACGTCATACGCTGGCGTTTAGCCGGCCTAATGGCGTGGGCCGGGTTGGAGCTACTTAAGGGCGTTTACATCGGTCTTCATCCAGACGGCTGTAACTCAGTGGCACTCAGGACTCAAGGTTACTCATGGTAAGGTTCGCTTTATCACCCTAACTACCTACTGTGATGGGAAGTCTGCATACCTATCGGAAGTACCTCCCAAGAAGTAAGGATTGCTGCTGCAGACTCAAAACCCCACACATCCTACTCTGTGCTTCTGGATGAAGTGCTCAGTTTGGTGCACAAGCCTTGCTCTCATGCATATTCTTAATATTTTTCCAGGGGCTCTGATTTGGCTATCATTAGATCCATCTGGAATATTGAATACAGCCTCTACCCAACGGAATATTTAGCCTTGTACTGATGAAATGATACTACCTGTGACCCCCGGGTTTTTATACACTATATTGACATATTCGGTGGGTTTGGACCCCTTCTCCTCTATCTCGGTCCTTCTTGCACTCCACTTTTCTTTCCTTTCCCTCCCCCATTCCCCCCTCTTCCTTTTTTCTCCCCCAAACTTCTCCCTTCCCCATACCCCTCTTCCTTTTTTCCTCCTTCTTTCTCTCTTGGTCTTTCCATTCCTAATTTTCCTTATTTTCTTCCCCTGTTTTTCTCTCTTTTTTCTCCCTTCTCCCTGGTCTCCCTCCCCCCTCCCCTCCCCCCTTGCTTTCCTCCCTCCCCCTCCTACCCCCCTTTTTTCCCCCTCATTCTCCTCTTCCTCTTTCCACCCCCAACCCCCCCCCCCACTCTCCTTCTCCTCTTATTCCCCTTCCCCCTTTTTTCTTTTCTCCTTATCCCCCTCCCTCTTTTCTTACCTCCCCTTCTTCTCTGCCCCCCCCCTTTTCTTTTTTCCACCTTTCCTTCCCTCTTCTTCCTTTCACTTTCTTTTCCCTCCTTTTTTCCCCTCTTTTCTTCTCCCCCCCCCTTTATTTTTTTATTCTCTATTTTTAATTTTTTATTATTCTTTATCTTCTATCTATGGTTCCCCACCCTGTTTCCAATTGACTATCACTTTGTTGTAGCTGCCTACGGGTGACTGCCTTTATATATTATTACTTTTTTTTTATTCCTCTTCTTTAAAATCAGAATATCCATGCCCTCAAGTGTCTACCGTGTCCGCAGTGGGGGGATTACCTCTGGGTGCCTTAATAGGTGCTGCTTTGTGCTCCACTGGTCCCCATTGGTAAGCAACACACGAACAAATAGGAACCTTAACATTCATACTATGTGTGATCTACTGTATATACATTGGGGACGGAAAGTATTCAGACCCCCTTAAATTTTTCACTCTTTGTTATATTGCAGCCATTTGCTAAAATCATTTAAGTTCATTTTTTTCCTCATTAATGTACACACAGCACCCCATATTGACAGAAAAACACAGAATTGTTGACACTTTTGCAGATTTATTAAAAAAGAAAAACTGAAATATCACATGGTCCTAAGTATTCAGACCCTTTGCTCAGTATTTAGAGGAAGCACTCTTTTGATCTAATACAGCCATGAGTCTTTTTGGGAAAGATGCAACAAGTTTTTCACACCTGGATTTGGGGATCCTCTGCCATTCCTCCTTGCAGTTTCTCTCCAGTTCTGTCAGGTTGGATGGTAAACGTTGGTGGACAGCCATTTTTAGGTCTCTCCAGAGATGCTCAATTGGGTTTATGTCAGGGTTCTGGCTGGGCCATTCAAGAACAGTCATGGAGTTGTTGTAAAGCCACTCCTTCGTTATTTTAGCTGTGTGCTTAGGGTCATTGTCTTGTTGGAAGGTAAACCTTCGGCCCGGTCTGAGGTCCTGAGCATTCTGGAGAAGGTTTTCGTCCAGGATATCCCTGTACTCCGCATTCATCTTACCCTTGATTGCAACCAGTCGTCCTGTCCCTGCAGCTGAAAAACACCCCCACAGCATGATGCTGCCACCACCATGCTTCACTGTTGGGACTGTATTGGACAGGTGATGAGCAGTGCCTGGTTTTCTCCACACATACCGCTTAGAATTAAGACCAAAAAGTTCTATCTCGGTCTCATCAGACTAGAGAATCTTATTTCTCATCATCTTGGAGTCCTTCAGGTGTTTTTTTAGCAAACTCCATGCGGGCTTTCATGTGTCTTGCACTGAGGAGAGGCTTCCGTTGGGCCACTCTGCCATAAAGCCCCGACTGGTGGAGGGCTGCAGTGATGGTTGACTTTCTACAACTTTCTCCCATCTCCCGACTGCATCTCTGGAGCTCAGCCACAGTGATCTTTGGGTTCTTCTTTACCTCTCTCACCAAGGCTCTTATCCCCCGATAGCTCAGTTTGGCTGAACTGCCAGCTCTAGGAAGGTTCTGGTAATCCCAAACGTCTTTTCTTTTTTAATAAACCTGCAAAAATGTCAACAATTCTGTGTTTTTCTGTCAATATGGGGTGTTAAATGATTTTTGAATATGTACTTACCTTATAGACGGTGTAATTGACTCCTCCTGAGGAAGCAACTACAGTCACGAAACATGTAGAGGATCACGTCAAGACATGCATCTCAGCTCCCCTTACTAGTAATGGGGTTCACCTGGTCCTTTGGAACCATTTGTATTTACCATGTACAGTTGTAATTATGTACAATTGCTTTTAATCATGTCTTTTTCTTAAATAAATTGGTAATTTTATTACAATCCCCTGCTTTATCTATGGCTAGCGTGAGAGTCCTAATTCCTTTCTAAACCAGGGGCATGCTTGGAGCAGCCCCATGTGTTTTTCTCCAAAGATAAAACGATAATTCTCCTACAAGACTCTGGTCTGGCCGCACCTAGAGTATACTGTCCAGTTCTGGGCACCAGTTCTCAGGAAGGATGTACTGGAAATAGAGCGAGTACAAAGAAGAGCAACAAAGCTAATAAAGGGTCTGGAGGATATTAGTTATGAAGAAAGGTTGCAAGCACTGAACTTATTCTTTCTGCTAAAGAGACATTTAAGGGGGGCGTGGCCAAGATGGCGACCAGATAGGACGTGTGTGAAGGGAGCTCCGTCCTGTACCGATACATCATCCGTTCTTAGGGGACATATCCTCACCCTGACGTTACCAGGCAGTGGGGGAAACAAACGGGTATGAGAAGGGGAAGCTCCGGTTCCCAGAGGAAGAGGCAGCAGGCTCCTAGGACCTCGCTCACATCCAGCGGTGCACGCGGGGCGGCCTATACCAACATGGCGTCCCAGACGGAGCAGACTGAGTCGCCCCAACTGGGAACCGATCAGTTCCAGGCCCTCATGCAAGCCATCACAGGCTGCCAAACAACTCTAACCAACAAAATCGAGCAGATGCAGCTCGAAATGGGCCTTATTAGGCGGGACATGGACAAACATCGAGACCGACTAACGGAAGCGGAGCGGAGAGTGGGGGAGACAGAGGACACGCTCAGGGAACACTCCACCTCCCTACGCACGCTACAAGTTAAAATGAAGGCGATCGAATCCAGAGCAGAAGATCAGGAGAATAGAAATCGGCGGAACAATTTACGTATGGTTGGTCTCCCAGAAGGGGCTGAAGGGAGAGATCCTGAAAACTATGCAGAACAAATGCTGCGTGCACTTCTCCCGCAGGCGCCATTCTCCCCTCATTTTGCAGTTGAGCGGGCTCATAGGATGCCATCCGCTCCAGGCCCCCCCGGTGCTCCGCCACGTACTTTTATTTTCCGCCTTCTGAACTTTAGAGACCGAGATCTGGTTCTCAGAGAGGCCAGGAAGATTGGAGAACTGCGCTATGAGAACGCAAAAATCATGCTGTTTCCGGACTTCTCCATCGAAACACAACGACAACGAAGATCATTCGACCAGGTCAAGGCCCAATTAAGGAGCAAAGGTCTCAAGTACAGCATGATGTTTCCAGCACGCCTTAGAGTGATTGACGGCGAAACCACCAAGTTTTTCGTTTCCCCGGAGGAGGCTTCCAGATGGGTCGAATCCCTTCCTGGGCACCGTTAAGATGCCCGCCGCTTTGTCCCCCTCCCCCCTTATTTTTTGTTTTTTTTCGACTGCTTTGGTTTTCTCTCTTGACCACTTTGAAGGCTCCCAGTGAAGTACGCAGCTGCCGGTGAGATGCATGGCTACTTACGGACTTATTATGTGAGTTGGCTTTCCCTGAGGGCTCCCCTGACGGTCAGTCTGTTTACTGTGGGGACGAGAGGGAGGAGGGGAAGCAGCATGCTTGCTTTGAGGATACATGAGATCATATCTCCTTAACACTCGGGGGTTCTCCCTTCAGGACGGAAAGGCCGACCTTCCTTAGATGCTCAAGGTGTTTAATGCTACGAGAGTCCCCACCTTTCCTCCTCCCGGCTCTGTGCTTCTACTCTGACTGACATATTTTTCCTGGCAACCATAGAAAGGGACTTAAAAGAGCCTTTCTACCTTAACGTGGAGTATTCAAGTATTGCATTGGTTCTCGGGAGGACAGGCCCCCCATCCCCAGCTGACACTCTATTACTGGCCCTGCCGTTGCTAGGGGAGGAATTTGAGGGTTACAACTGCATATTATTATATAATGTAATTTTGAAAATACCCCTGGCTTGCTTCGGATGAAGTTGGGGGGGGACTAATGTACTTAGCTGGGCTGAGGCAGGAACAGTAACTCTCTATCCACAGATGGGAGGTTAGGCATGATTTATATGTTTCCTGTCCGGTACAATCCGTCAGATGGGGATGTATTGAAGGGAGGATGGGGATGCTTGGGTTAGGTTTTGCTCCATGCCTCTTTCTCCCCCTGCAACGGGGGAAGCAGGAGGTATCTCCAGGCAGATACTTGCCCTTAGTGAGTCTGAGAGAAACAAAGGTGATTTTGATATAGGGGTGGGGATGTGGCCATCCACAAGTTCCCAGGAAACTATGTATAATACTTATGGGAAAAGTTATTTTAAGATTGTGCCCCTAGATAATTCTAGGTGAACTGTCGCCGGGGGTCTCCAAGACGGATAATTCTGTTGGGGCTCCCCTGGTGACAGTGGTTTCTATGACCGGTGGTAGGCGGGGCTCCCTGGCCCCGGCTGGGGCTCTAGGTCCTTGGTATGCTCAGTACTACGCGCCACCCCCCAAGGGAGATTTCTCCTATCTGAAATGTTTATTGGGTTAGGTTCGGGTACACGTACACCCCATGAGTTTCAAATGGAGGTGTGGGGTGGGTTGGGAGGGGAGTTTGATTTGTTTCAGTTTTTTTTTAAGTATTTTACTTTAATTGCCTATTGCTATGCCTTACAGTCTATAAGATTGCTTTGCCATGCCCGCCATGACGGCTTTCAGTGGTCGCTGATGTCTCTGTTGGACCCTGGCTGTGTGCGATACTCTCTCCTCCGGATCCCTCCGATAATCCACTATACTAAACTGTATGATGGCCCCTATTAAAATTTTATCCTGGAATGTCAGAGGCCTAAACCACAAAATTAAGCGCTCCCTGGTCTTTGACTATCTTAAAAAATATTCCCCTCAAATCTGCATCCTTCAAGAGACGCATCTGGTGGGTGGTAAGGTGATGGGACTTAAAAGACCTTGGGTTGGCCGACACTACCATGCCACTTACTCCAGCTACTCTAGAGGAGTTAGTGTCCTGGTACATAAAAATCTCAGTTTTGAGTTGATGGATGTGGTTACGGACCCGGAGGGGAGATATGTGTTGATCCATGCTAGCATTGACACAGTAGACATGGTGGTGGTGGGAGTATATTTGCCACCCCCGGCTAATATTTCTGTGCTGCAGAAGCTAATAGGGCTGATTGCCCAATTTCAGACTGACAATGTGGTCATAGCGGGAGATTTTAATATACCGCCAAACCCCTGTATAGATAAATTATCTCCTGATCCCGCAAGAGGTTCAGCGTTGTCCAAGTGGGCTGATGTATACGGGTTGGTGGATGTATGGCGTTGGAAGAATCCATCAGAACGAGCTTACACCTGCCACTCCTCTTCATATAACACCTTGTCCCGTATTGATGTGGTCTATGTTGGCGGCGCAATGCTCCCCAGGGTTGTTTCAGTAGAGATACTTCCAAGGGGCATCTCGGACCACTCCCCCTTACTCTGTACAATACAAACTCATACTCCCCAAGCCGACAGACTTTGGCGACTCTCTAGATTCTGGATTGAACATCCGACCATAGAAATAGAGGTGGCCAAAGAGATAAGGAGTTTTTGGTTGACTAATGCCGATTCCACAGGGATGGCAATGGTCTGGGATTCATTTAAAGCCTACATACGAGGGTGCTATATATCATCTATTACACGAGAAAGAAACAATGATAAAATTACACTGGAGGAGGCGGAGGCCAGAGCACAGGAACTGGAATCTAGGTTTGCCATGACCTCTAATCCTATCGCGGCTCAAGATATGAAGGTAGCATATCGAGAAGTAATGTTGCTTAGGGTAAATAAGGTTCATAAACGTCAGCTCACCCAAACTCAAACGATATTCGAACATGGTGACAAGCCAGGTAGACTGCTGGCTTGGATCTCCAAGGAGCAGTCTCCAATCTCCACCATTGCGAGTCTGCGAGGGGAGGATGGGACTAAAGTGGTAGACCCAGTGAGCATCAATCGATGCTTTAAAGAATTCTATGAGGCCTTGTACTCCACCAGGGTAAATTACTCCCCGGATGAGCTCCACAATTTTCTAGAAGGGGTGACCCTCCCGACTCTCTCTGCTGAGGCGAGGGAGAATCTAGACGCCCCGATCGAAATCCCGGAGGTGCGAGCGGCATTGAAATCTATGCAGACAGGGAAGACTCCAGGGGAGGATGGGATCCCCCCTGAATTCTACAAGCAGTACCTAGATGACCTAACTATTAAATTACATGACATGTTTACAAAATCACTGCAGGACAAAGACCTCCCACCATCCATGTCCCAGGCCATCATAGTTGTAATACCCAAGCCGGGAAAAGACCCACAGTTGTGCTCCTCCTACCGACCCATCTCCCTGCTCAACTCTGACGCCAAAGTACTCACTAAAATTCTTGCCAGGCGTCTAAACGAAATTATACTTACCCTGATCCATGAGGATCAATCGGGATTCATGCCTGGCAAGGGAACAGATATTAACCTACGAAGGCTTTATGCGATCCTGGCCTCTGGAGATGAGGGAGGGGCTGAGGAAATGGTGGCCTCCCTGGACGCAGAGAAGGCCTTTGATTCAGTGGAATGGGGCTACCTCTGGGAGGTCCTCCACAAATTCGGATTTGGGCCATCCTTCATCTCCTGGGTCAGATTGATATATGGGACACCGAGGGCCAGGGTGCGTACTGGTACAGTCTTGTCCGCACCCTTCGCCTTGGGCAGGGGAACGCGCCAGGGGTGCCCCCTGTCCCCGGGACTTTTCGCTCTAGCAATTGAACCTATGGCGGCACTTCTTCGGGCATCAACACAGACTAAAGGGATTGATAGAGGACCACTGCAAGAAAAGGTGTCCCTGTATGCAGATGACACCCTACTGTATTTGAGGGATGATGGGTGCTCGCTACGGTCGGCTCTGTCAATTATAGATGGCTTTGGGCGATTCTCAGGAATAAGAATAAACTGGGGGAAGTCAGTGATATTTCCCTTACATTCTGGGACAGGAGGCCAGCAAATGGACGGACAGCTGCGGAGGGTTTCTCAGTTTCGATACCTGGGAGTTGAGATACATCGGGACTTAAGGCAGTTTATCCCTCTGAATCTCAATCCGGTAGTTCAACAGACATCCCAGAGCTGTGCCAGATGGAGGTCACTCCCCCTGACACCGGTCGGAAGAGTTAACTTAATTAAAATGTCGATTCTCCCTAAGTTCACGTATCTTTTCCGCCAAGCCCCTGTACCAATACCACATAGTTTTTTTAAGAGGTTGGATAGCATTTTGGTATCCTTTGTTTGGAATGGGAGGGCTCCCAGGGTGGCCAAAGTGAAACTGCAGATGCCCACGTCGCTTGGCGGCCTGGCACTGCCGTCCCTGTTGAAATATTACTGGGCGGCGGTCTTGGTGACGGTCAAGTGGTGGCTGTCGGAGGAACCAGCCAACCCAGCCTCTTCATTGGAGGCGGCACTGCTGGGTTCATATGCGGAGCTCAGGAACCTGATACATAGGGGCCCTGGCTCTAACCCTCGGATCACCCTTCCTATGATTGCGACCCTGAAGGTGTGGGACTCAGTGGCCAGACAGGTGGGGGGCTCTGGGAGGTGGTCCCCTGAGACCCCACTGTGGGGGAATCCTCGATTATCGCATTTTCGCTCCATACCTGATCCTATTGCCTGGGCCAGATGTGGAATAACAAAATTGAGCGACATAGCGTCTCAGGGACAGCTGATTACATTTGATGCCCTAAAACAAGACCGTGATATCCCGAACCATATGTTTTTCAGGTACATCCAATTAAGACATGCCTTTAGATCACAGTTCCCCTCCTCGATCTCACTCGAGATGTCCCCGGTGGAGAAATTGCTTAGATCGCCTGATCAAACCCAAACGATGTCTACCCTATACAGTATGTTTATTACGTTGGATACCTCTGGTGTCTCCCGGCTCTTTGCTTTATGGCAAAGGGATATCCCGGAGCTAACAGATGATGATTGGGAGGAGGGTGTCCAACAGTATCTGCCCCTTGTGATTTCGGCCAGGGACAGATATATTCAGCTGAAATTTCTCCACCGAGCATATTATTCTCCGGTTCGCCTGGCAAGAATTTACTCTGACCGTACGGCTACATGCCCCAGATGTAACTACCACGAAGCAGACTTCTTTCACATAACCTGGTCTTGTCCTGTAGTAACAGAATTCTGGAAAGAAATCCTTGCTGAAATCAATAGCATTGGGAGACTAGCAGTTCCGTACGGCCCGATTCCTCTTCTTTTGGGCATAAGTGACTTCCTCGACTTAACATGGGGTAAAAAGCTGTTCCTCTTCTACACCACATTTTATGCTAGGAAGGCTATTTTGTTGAAATGGAACCAAAACTCACCACCTACTAAACAGCTATGGCAATCACTGATAAACACAGCACTCCCACTCTACAAATTGACGTATATGGGAAGAAATTGTGCAAAAAAATTTGGGAAAATATGGTCGGAATGGGTAAAGGCAAAACACCTTACTATTCCATAATGGTAATCTAAATGTTATTTAGGAGTGGGAATGCCCCACCGTTTTGCCTCCCCCCCCCCCCCTCCTTAGGGCTGATCCTGAATATCTCCTTGGTATGACAGGGTAGGAGTTATTTGATATTACTCTGATAATTACAGACTAATGGTAATATTGCAATGTATACTGCATGTGCGGATGTGTGAAGCAATTCTTGTCATTTGATTATTGGATGGTATAAACTGGCAATGTAATGTTTTTTTATTTTATTTTGTCTAAAATCTTTAATAAACTTTATGTTAAAAAAAAAAAGAGACATTTAAGAGGGGATATGATTTCAATTTACAAATACCGTACTGGTGACCCCACAATAGGGATAAAACGTTTTCGCGGAAGGGAGTTTAACAAGACACGTGGCCACTCATTAAACTTAGAAGAAAAGAGGTTTTGACCTTAAACTACGTAGAGGGTTCTTTACTGTAAGAGCGGCAAGGATGTGGAATTCCCTTCCAAAGGCGGTGGTCTCAGCAGGGAGCATCGGTAGTTTCAAAAACCTATTAGATAAGCACATGAACGACCATAACATACAGGGATATACAATGTAATTCTGATATATAATCACACACATAGGTTGGACTTGATAGACTTGTGTCTTTTTTCAACCTTACCTACTATGTAACTATGTAACATGTGGAAGAAGGTGCTCTGGTCACATAAATTGAACTTTTTGACCTAAAAGAAAAATGCTTTGGGGGTTATTTACTAAAGGCAAATCCACTTTGCACTACAAGTGCACTGCAAGTACACTTGAAAGTGCATTTGGAAGTGCAGTCGCTGTAGATCTGAGGGGGACATGCAAGGAAAATTAAAAAAACAACATTTTAGCTTGCACATGATTAGATGATCAAATCAGCAGAGCTTCCCCTCATTTCAGATCTTCCCCTCAGATCTACAGTGACTGCACTTCCAAGTGCACTTGCAGTTCACTTGTAGCGCAGAGTGGATTGGCCTTTAGTAAATAAACCCCCCTGTGGCAGAAAACTAACACTGCACATCTGTCAGGGCTGGGCTCAGCCCTTCCTTTTCTGAGCTGGCTGCTCAGCTGTCGGCTAATTGCCAGCTCCTATCTCTCCACAGTGACTCACTTGTTGATGATATCCTGCTCATCAGTCCTGCCTACTTAAGTCGTCCAGCCCAGATGATCTCTGCCTTCCCCTTGGTCACATCTCTAGATGCTCTCCTGTGTTCCTGTTAAAGACTTGCTTGGCTGACATTCCTTCTGGCTCCAGATCCTGCTTGCTGTTTTACTATGCTCATCTCTGTCTCCCTGACGTTTTGGCTTGTCTGACTATCCGTTCCAGTTCCTGAACTCTGGCTATGTTTTGACTACGTTTACTCTGTTTACCTTTTTTTATTATTATTAAACAAGTGAGATTAAACTGTACTTCTGTCTCAGTCTGATTCATGGTTTCTGACAACATCACCCTGAACACACCGTCCCCACCGTGAAACATGGTGGTGGCAGCATCATGTTGTGGGGATGCTTTTCTTCAACAGGGACAGGGAAGCTGGTCAGAGTTGGTGGGAAAATTGATGGAGACAAATACAGGGCAATCTTAGAAGAAAACATGTTAGAGTCTGCAAAAGACTTGAGACTGTGGCAGAGGTTCACCTTCCAGCAGGACAACGACCCTAAACATACAGCCACAATGGAATGGTTTAGATCAAAGCATATTCATGTGTTAGAATGGCCCAGTCAAAGTCCAGACCGAAATCCAATTGACAATCTGTGGCAAGACTTGAAATTTGCTGTTCACAGCCGCTCTCCATCCAATCTGACAGAGCTTGAGCTATTTTGCAAAGAATGTCACTCTCTAGATGTGCAAAGCTGGTAGAGACATCTCCAAAAAGACTTGCAGCTGTAATTGCAGTGAAAGGTGGTTCTACAAAGTATTGACTCAGGGGGACTGAATACAAATGCACACCACACTTTTCAGGAATTCATTTGTAAAAAAAATTGTAAACCATTTATAATTTTCCTTCTACTTCACAATTATGTGCAACTTTGTGTTGGTCTATCACATAAAATCCCAATAAAATACATTTACGTTTTTGGTTCTAACATGACACAATGTGGAAAAATTCAAGGGGTGTGAATACTTTTTTAAGGCACTGTATTACAAGCAATGTTGCAAATTACTAACATAAATCTCTAAATTCTTGATAATGTTATTTGGCTTATTACTGTAGGCACATAAGTAGGCCTCCAGCAGTCATAGCTGACTGTCACAGCATAGCTTTGACATCCCACAGGTGGAAGGTTCTGCACAGAGTCTTACAGCAATTGTTTTTTTTTTCCCTTTTGGGATAAATGTTTTACATACATAAATAAAATCTGTTCATTGTGAGCACCTAGAGAAAATGTGAATAAATTCAGCGCTGATTGATTAGAAAATATAAATGCAAGCAAGCACAAAGGTCAACTCAAAAAATACCTCAGAAACATGTACATATAGAAAGTGCTGCGCAAATAAAAGTCCATACAAAGATAATAAAAAGAGCAGAGACCACCGGTGACAATGGATATCTGGATGGTGACTTTATCCCTCCACCACTTTAAGATGGCCCCTCACCTCAGATATTCGACCTGAAACAGGTCACACCGCTTGTAAAGATTGAATGGATCTGTTTACTCCTTTACTCCCTTCAGCTCTCAACGCTCAGGAAAGCCAGATGGTATATAAAGTAAAATAGAAAGCGACAGACCATAGTGTTCTCCGTATAACAGTGTTTAATAAATAAATAATGAATGAAGAATCGAATAACAAATCGAATAAAAAACTTCAATGACACTCACATCGAACCGGCACTCCGCTCCGAGTGCCGGCCAGCAGGCTTGTGATCGTATCTTGTCGGATGACCGCGGGTGACGTCACACGCTCCTAACCCCCGTACGCGTTACGTCCTGTGGGCGGGACTTCATCGGCGTGGGGCGGGATGCGCAGTGACGGCCCGCATTGTTGTTAATATACTCTATGGCGACGGCAGCACCAATCGAAAGGCCAGAAGCCACGGTCGGGAGGATAAACACCTCCCCGCCATTCATTTATAGCTAATATCATTTAATTCAAGCGAAAAATGCATAAATAACCGCCGCCAGCAGTAAACCAACTTGAAATATATGGTATACAAGAGTAATTATTTGCAATATCAAAATAGCATATATCCTAATATGTAGCAAACTTTATAATTGTATGTGTCATAATATATTTTTAAAAATATTTTTAAAAATATCCGCATAGGTAATGCAAAATCGCATGCCAAATAGACGCATAACATATAAGAGTGATTGCTTATAATGCCCGAATGGCATTTATTTACTATACACAGCAAACGCTCTAAATCTCCAAATTGGAGTATATTAAAACTTATAGATTAAAAATTAAATACGTATAAGTACAGCAAAATCGCATGTGAAAAATCGCATGCCTAAAAGCCATAAAAAATATGTGAATAATATAAAAGAAAAACGTCAACCCACGGGAATCCATCAAATACGATCACATGTACATTTAGAAATTAAAAAATAAAATTAACGGCAATAGTATCATCTGTTTGAAATAAAACAATTTAAATCAAAATCAACGTTCATTCCAAAGGGGGAGAGAACTTTAGTCTCATAGATCCAGAACGATTCTCTACGGCTGAGCTGTCTGATGTAATGGCCACCCCTCCAGTGTCTCGGTACTTTTTCTATCCCCCAGAATTTCAGGCATCTGGGGTCTTTTTGATGAAAGAGACGAAAATGCCTAGAGACACTATGGGTTTTTACCCCCCGCTTGATATTGCTGATATGTTCTCCAATTCTTACATGGAGTGCTCTTGAGGTCCGGCCCACATACTGAAGGCCACACTCGCATTCCAGCATGTAGACCACTCCCACTGTCGAACATGTAATCAAACTCTCAATTTTGTAACTTTTTTGCGTGGCATATGAAACAAACTCCTTGCGTCTCTTAATGTTTCTGCAGGCCTTTCTGCATGTGGCACACTTCCCACATGCGTAAAAGCCAGAAAGAAACCCAAATAGGCCACTGGTCACAGGTTTAGGCGGATCAATGACCCCAGGTGCCACACGATCACGCAAAGTCGGAGCTTTGCGATATATAAACCGAGGTTGATCGGGAAGCACTGGGCCTAAGGTCCTATCCCCCTTGAGGATAGGCCAATGTCTGGCTATAATCTGTTCTAATTTTTTGTACTGAATATTGTAGTCGAGTATAATACGATAATTAGATGTATTAGTATTATCCTCCAGAGGTTTCACCTTGTCTGCGACTACAGTATTCCTATCAATTGCCAGTACATTGGCTATTTCCGCATCTACAGATGCTTGGGTGTATCCTTTCTCCTTAAACCTCTCCGCAAGTACCTGCGATTGTGCAAGATAGTCGTCATCTGAAGTACAGTTACGACGTAAACGGATAAATTGGCCTCGGGGTATATTACAGAGCCAAGACTTGTGATGGCAACTGTTGAGAGGGATGTATGCATTTCTATCGGTCGTTTTGAAATGATTCCTGGTATGGAAAGTCCCTTCCCCTTTAAAAATTTCCAAGTCGAGGAATGTAATCTGTTGGTGGCTGATCGTCCAAGTTAGCTCGATGTTTTTATTGTTAGCATTTAGCCTATCCATAAAGGTCTGTAGACTAGGCCTATCCCCCTCCCAGACCATGATTATATCGTCTATATAACGTCTGTAACATGACAATTGTGGGGGGGGATCGTAAAAAATCGTGTCTTCCTCCCAGTGGGCCATAAATAAATTGGCCACACTGGGAGCGAACCTGGCCCCCATTGCGACTCCTCTTATCTGTAAATAAAAATCCCCTTTAAACCAGAAATAATTATTTAACAAACAAAACTCCAAACTTTCCAATAAAAATGACATGTGATCACTTGAGAGGTTGGAATTGGTCAGGGCCCATCTAACTGATGCCTTAGATTCAGTTAGATGGGCCCTGACCAATTCCAACCTCTCAAGTGATCACATGTCATTTTTATTGGAAAGTTTGGAGTTTTGTTTGTTAAATAATTATTTCTGGTTTAAAGGGGATTTTTATTTACAGATAAGAGGAGTCGCAATGGGGGCCAGGTTCGCTCCCAGTGTGGCCAATTTATTTATGGCCCACTGGGAGGAAGACACGATTTTTTACGATCCCCCCCCACAATTGTCATGTTACAGACGTTATATAGACGATATAATCATGGTCTGGGAGGGGGATAGGCCTAGTCTACAGACCTTTATGGATAGGCTAAATGCTAACAATAAAAACATCGAGCTAACTTGGACGATCAGCCACCAACAGATTACATTCCTCGACTTGGAAATTTTTAAAGGGGAAGGGACTTTCCATACCAGGAATCATTTCAAAACGACCGATAGAAATGCATACATCCCTCTCAACAGTTGCCATCACAAGTCTTGGCTCTGTAATATACCCCGAGGCCAATTTATCCGTTTACGTCGTAACTGTACTTCAGATGACGACTATCTTGCACAATCGCAGGTACTTGCGGAGAGGTTTAAGGAGAAAGGATACACCCAAGCATCTGTAGATGCGGAAATAGCCAATGTACTGGCAATTGATAGGAATACTGTAGTCGCAGACAAGGTGAAACCTCTGGAGGATAATACTAATACATCTAATTATCGTATTATACTCGACTACAATATTCAGTACAAAAAATTAGAACAGATTATAGCCAGACATTGGCCTATCCTCAAGGGGGATAGGACCTTAGGCCCAGTGCTTCCCGATCAACCTCGGTTTATATATCGCAAAGCTCCGACTTTGCGTGATCGTGTGGCACCTGGGGTCATTGATCCGCCTAAACCTGTGACCAGTGGCCTATTTGGGTTTCTTTCTGGCTTTTACGCATGTGGGAAGTGTGCCACATGCAGAAAGGCCTGCAGAAACATTAAGAGACGCAAGGAGTTTGTTTCATATGCCACGCAAAAAAGTTACAAAATTGAGAGTTTGATTACATGTTCGACAGTGGGAGTGGTCTACATGCTGGAATGCGAGTGTGGCCTTCAGTATGTGGGCCGGACCTCAAGAGCACTCCATGTAAGAATTGGAGAACATATCAGCAATATCAAGCGGGGGGTAAAAACCCATAGTGTCTCTAGGCATTTTCGTCTCTTTCATCAAAAAGACCCCAGATGCCTGAAATTCTGGGGGATAGAAAAAGTACCGAGACACTGGAGGGGTGGCCATTACATCAGACAGCTCAGCCGTAGAGAATCGTTCTGGATCTATGAGACTAAAGTTCTCTCCCCCTTTGGAATGAACGTTGATTTTGATTTAAATTGTTTTATTTCAAACAGATGATACTATTGCCGTTAATTTTATTTTTTAATTTCTAAATGTACATGTGATCGTATTTGATGGATTCCCGTGGGTTGACGTTTTTCTTTTATATTATTCACATATTTTTTATGGCTTTTAGGCATGCGATTTTTCACATGCGATTTTGCTGTACTTATACGTATTTAATTTTTAATCTATAAGTTTTAATATACTCCAATTTGGAGATTTAGAGCGTTTGCTGTGTATAGTAAATAAATGCCATTCGGGCATTATAAGCAATCACTCTTATATGTTATGCGTCTATTTGGCATGCGATTTTGCATTACCTATGCGGATATTTTTAAAAATATTTTTAAAAATATATTATGACACATACAATTATAAAGTTTGCTACATATTAGGATATATGCTATTTTGATATTGCAAATAATTACTCTTGTATACCATATATTTCAAGTTGGTTTACTGCTGGCGGCGGTTATTTATGCATTTTTCGCTTGAATTAAATGATATTAGCTATAAATGAATGGCGGGGAGGTGTTTATCCTCCCGACCGTGGCTTCTGGCCTTTCGATTGGTGCTGCCGTCGCCATAGAGTATATTAACAACAATGCGGGCCGTCACTGCGCATCCCGCCCCACGCCGATGAAGTCCCGCCCACAGGACGTAACGCGTACGGGGGTTAGGAGCGTGTGACGTCACCCGCGGTCATCCGACAAGATACGATCACAAGCCTGCTGGCCGGCACTCGGAGCGGAGTGCCGGTTCGATGTGAGTGTCATTGAAGTTTTTTATTCGATTTGTTATTCGATTCTTCATTCATTATTTATTTATTAAACACTGTTATACGGAGAACACTATGGTCTGTCGCTTTCTATTTTACTTTATATACCATCTGGCTTTCCTGAGCGTTGAGAGCTGAAGGGAGTAAAGGAGTAAACAGATCCATTCAATCTTTACAAGCGGTGTGACCTGTTTCAGGTCGAATATCTGAGGTGAGGGGCCATCTTAAAGTGGTGGAGGGATAAAGTCACCATCCAGATATCCATTGTCACCGGTGGTCTCTGCTCTTTTTATTATCTTTGTATGGACTTTTATTTGCGCAGCACTTTCTATATGTACATTGTGAGCACCTGTCAGTGGTAAATGGGCTTTCTTAAACTTCTAACTGCTACATCTGCAGAACAACTTGTCCTGTTGAAAAACAGTAGACTTACTGGCAGGATCACCAGATGAAAATAAAATAAATAAAGCCTAAAAAATAAAACAAATACAGGCATCACATCTAAGGATCGGTAAGGTGCTATATAAAAAAAAAAATTTGCTTTTGGATTAAATACTAAGTGATTTCTACTCCACTTGGATCCCGCACTGAGTAGCGGCTCTCCTGCATTGTGAAGACAGGAAGTTGGCCGCAATGTTGGTCCAAGTTGGACTGATGTACATATGTATAACATACTGAAGCCTGTAATTATTTTTTAGGCCCGGTTCACAATGGATGCGGTGCGGGATCTGCATGCGATTTAAACAGGAGTCTCACTACATTCCTGTTCAAATCACATGCAATTCTGCAGCAGTGCGGTTTGAGCCATTCATTCCGTACGGCTTAAATCGCACCGAACCTTTTTTTCTGCACCAGAATTGGATCGCATGGGTGCTCACAGCGGTTGGCATGAGCAGGGTGCAATTTTGATGCGGTACGGAAACTGCACAGAATTCACTGCAAATTCTGCACCGCATCAGTGTGAACAGGTAACACTAGAATAAATGACGGTGTCTCCCCTTTCATTATACATTTTTGGCCAAAGGAGTACAAGCCTGCCCACCATGACAAGGTAGACCAAGGTAGACCTTTTTTTTTTTTTTACAGTTTTTTACCCTTTTTTTTATATATATACAACCAGCATCCAGCATTGAAGTTCAAATATGTGCAACAAATAATTACAATAATATTTAAATATTGTTATGAGACTCTTTTACAAATAATCATTCAAATATTGCTATGTAAGCAATGCAGAAAGACCCGGGTTTATCTGAAAGCTGCACACTACCCATCCAGGAGCATTAAAGCTGAAAGAAGAACAAGCTATTACACTATGACAGTGATGTTCTATAAGAAAACATATTCTGCAAAAAAATTGAGCCATTCTATTGTCATCAGAACAACGCTTTGAAAAAAAATTAGTTTGGAAGCTATAAACCTCCAACCGCAGCACCCTACCCACCAAGAAATGAATCCTCATCTGCTCTCACCGCTATAAGCATTCAGTTTTAGCTTTATCCAGCAGAGGTCGCCATTTCATCTCTAATTTTGAGGTTTTAAATTAATTAGTAAAACTACTAGAAGTTTAGTAAATGTGTTTCTTACAACAAAGTTGCCAGTCACATGTGTACAATGTATGCCTATGATGTTTTTGTTTCCTTATAATTGCATAAAATGAAGTATAATAAAATAACAAAAAATATAAATAAAATAAATAACCGCCAGTCATATGGTTTCAATACTTGATATGGCTAATAATAAAGGTGAAAATAAAGTAATAAGGATTAAAAAGAGAAAACGAATGCAGCCACCATATTTAAGGATTAGTAAACTGCAAAATAGTACATTTTCGATTTGGGGTTTAGATACAATTAAATCTCGTCGGTCCCAAAGAGCAACAACCTTGCTTGTTTACTTTTGCTTTACTACAATATTATGAATTTAGCCCCCAATTAAAGTGTAAGGGCTCATGCACATAAGACATTTTTACAGCTGCTGTTAGGGGCGTCTGACATTTTTTAACTGCGTCTAAACACCCCTTCATGTTAGCCTATGTGTCCATGCACACATTCAGAGGCGTTTGGAGGCATAAATGTTTAGGCTTCATGTACACGGGACGTTTGAAAACCTCTTCTCAACGCTGGAACTTGACAACTATTAACTGACATTTAAAAACATCCATTTTGCCACTTTTACATGCCACGTTTATGTGGGTTTAGCTAAATGCTGTGACAAGCGTTTAGCCGTGTTTGGCGTTTTTAGGCGTTTTGACATTATAGAGAGATTTTTTTATTGAACAAATGCCAAAAAACGCCCATAAACGCTATTCAAAGTGCGGCTAACAGCGCATTTTTAATGCTGCTCTTTCCTGACAGCAGCTCTGGCGTTTTTTTAAATGTGCATGAGGCCTAACTAAAGGACATTTTTTAAATTTTACTTTTGGATAGAGTGGAGACGGATTAGAACCCCTGTCAGTTTTTATTGCTATCTGTGACCCCATTAGGGAAATTCACCCCAAACAAACATCATTGAAAGTGAAAGTAAAGGGGGAAAACTTCCAATGGGGACACTAGTTCTGGGGATGGTGGTTGTTCTTGAAATTTTATAAATAGGCAACTCCTATCCTCATATTGGTTAGTGGTTCCAAATTAAAAACTATTGCAGCAGGAAACAGACAAAAGATACACTCAGCATCTTTCCAAATAACTGTTCTATTTATTCTGGGCTATTGAAGTTTTTTGATACACATGATTACGTAGGTATCACATTAATATTACAATTGTACTTTTATGGTAACAAGGGGCGTAACATACACAGGCTAAATTCTAAACAGGACTCGAAAGAATACAATATGTAATTAAAACATTATTAGTGCTCTGTGCACAATGAGTGCAGTGTGCAATATATAGGCAAAGCATCCAAAAATAGAATACAGTTGTATACAGAATTTACAAATTTTCTTTACACTCTCAATTCCTGTTTTAGTTTATGGGACAGAGGTGGCAAAAGAAAACAAAAATCGGACAGGGATATAACCCTTCCTTACTCTATCCAAAATGAGAACAAAAATTTTGCCTTTAGTTACACTTTGTGTGCAATGTTAGAGCCCTTTCACACTGCAGTGCATGGATTTTTATATTGCAGCACTTTCAAAAAAACGATATGCTTTTATTTAACACATAGTGCATTCTAAATGCATTGCATGCAATGTATAAGCTGTGAATAGCTAGTTTTTAGGGATGCCATTGTGGCTGTCTCCTTAAAGCGGAGTTCCGACATTTTTTTTTTTTCTAAAAGTCAGCAGCTACAAATACTGCAGCTGCTGACTTTTAAAATATGGACACTTACCTGTCCAGGGCGCCCGCGATGTTGGCACCCTAAGCCAATCTGTCCCTCCTGTATTGAATTGTATTGTAACTGTACCGTGTGCCCTCATGTTGTAAAGCGCTGCGCAAACTGTTGGTGCCACCTGAATCCTGTATAATAATAATAATAATCAGTGATAATGCCTGCCCCCTGGTCAGCATGCTCTAGCCCAGGAGTGATGCTACCACCAAGGGGGGTGGGGGTGGGGAGAGACAGCGGGCAGAACAGCAAGGAGAATCGGCTCTCAGAATCTAAGGGGAGGAGGCAGGGGAAGGCCAGACCAAAGCTACTGGTGAGCACCAATAGGAAAGGAGGCTGTGCAATGGAGGGCACTGTTTACATCTCCGTTGATTGCTAAAGTGGAGCTCCACTCAATTGGGTATGTTCCGCTTTAAGCACTCCTCCCCCCCTCCTAGGCCACATTTGGCATGTCATTTTTTTGGGGGGAGCAGACACCTAGTTATGATAGGTACCCACTCCCACTTTCGGTTGGACCGCCTTGGCGATGCGACCGGAAGTTCTCCTCTCCTCCTCCCTCCCTGCAATCTTCTGGGACATGTCACAGATCCCAGAAGATTGCCCGACCATTAAGAGGGCACAGCGCGACTCGCACATGCGCATTGCGCAACTGGCTGTGAAGCAGCAAGCTGTCACAGCCGTGTGCCCACAGTTGTAATGCCGGCGCTGGGGAGAGGAGAGGAAGAGAAGCGAGGGTTCGGGTGGCCAGGTGAGTGTGTGTTTTTTAACAGTCAACAGCTACACTTTTGGTAGCTGCTGAATTATAATAGACACAACAAAGCCTGGATCTCCGCTTTAAGGAAGGCGGCTCCTTTACAATCAGCTATTCACTGGATGTTAAGGACGCCGCTGCTTAACAACCAGCACCGTAGGTGTGTTTTTGGTGCATTTTTGTTGCAGTTCCCATTGACTTCAATAGAAGGTGCATCTTTGGTGCACTTTTTAAAAACGCACCAAAGATGCAACATGCAGAACTTTTCAAACAGCAGAGCAAACGCAGAGCAGCGATGTGAAAAGTCTCCTAGGCTTTATAGGCAAATCATTTTTCATGTGCTTTTGTCCCGCTGGAAAGGTGCGTGCCAGCGTGGCTAAAGCGCATCAGTGGGAAAGGGATGTAGAATCAGATTTGTTGCTGCAAACAAGAACAATTCTTCCATTGGACATTGATCAATAAGGCCCATCTAAGGATAAGAAAGTTAAAACAATAATAAACCAGAATTAGAAATAATATGGAACTAAAGATATACACCTTTGTACATTCTATGAATTCTAAGAAATGATATGATTTTGAAGCAAAATTTCCTATTTTGCCAATATGTCTAAAGGTTCTCATTTTTCCAGGTCATAGTGTATCTGGTTCTGTAATGTTCAGTGGCGGCTGGTGGTGAATAGCTAGCACCGAACTCCCCCTCCCCCCTTCCCAGGTTGCTGTCTGCCGGTCGGTCTGGCACTTACTCCATCTAGGTGGCAGGGGGCGGGTGGCGAGCTGCGGCTCCAGTGTCCTCTCCATCTCCTCCTCATAATGTGCTAGTATGCATCATATACTAGCACATTATGAAATACTTGCCTTAGAACAAAGTCCTTCCAGTGGTGCCCGCTCACCGCTGAGACAGCTCACATCTTCCCCCAGTGTTTCTACCGGGTCTGGGGGCCCCCGGCGCTGTGAGTGGCTGGAGCTGCAATAAAGTCACTCCCGCACGTGCGCACGGGAGCTGCTGTTTCTGGCACGGGCTCTGAAGGTCCGCCACTGTATGCCAGACCTTCAGAGGGCATGTGCTGATGACGTCATCAGCTGCATGCCCTCTGAATATCTCCTAAACTGTGCAAGTTTAGGAGATATTCAGTATCTACAGGTGAGCCTTATTATAGGCTTACCTGTAGGTACAAATGGTGTAACAGGGTTTACAACCACTTTAATCTTGAGGAACTTTTGATGGCACAAGCACTTTTATTTATTTTGTATTAATTATTGATAAAATTCCACTTTGTTTGGTTGGAAAGTTATACTTTATTTTGCATAATAAATTATACAAAAAACAAATACTTAATCGGGTCACATTCCACTCTGTACCGCGACGCAGTGCATAAAATACACTACATAACAATACATTTCTAATCATACAATAAATACATGTTGTGCAGAATGAAATTCCACTTATTTATGTGAAGAAATTGGGATTTACTTAGTTATTTATTGATTTTGTTGGTTGTGCATCCACTTTATTGTATATTATCACTTATTTTTACAATTGAAGAAGGGCACCTATTCACATAGATATATGCTTTATTTGATATCACAATGTTGTCCAACACTTGTGATTGCAATAAAAGTGATACAAGAAAATCAGTGTAAAAAAAAATGTTAAAGCACCCCCCCCCCCCAAAGGCAAACACATTACCGCTGATCACCGCAAATGTCAGATAAAGAGCAATAAATCTGGTGCTGGACCTCCTGGTAACATATAAAGGCTTTGAAAGCACCACCTATGGAGAATTGATTGATTGATTGTCGCCATCCCATTGGTGTGCTCAATTTTAAAGCGTGACATGTCTGGAATCCATTTACTCAGCGTGACATCATTTTTTATATTCTACCAAATAATTGGGAATTATCTTGTGTGTCCCTAAAATCATACCTCCCAACTTTCTGAGATGGGAATGAGGGACACCTATTAGCAAAAGTATGCAGGCATAGGACACGCCCCCTGGCACGCCCCCTTAAAGGAGAATTGTACAAAAGAAATTGATTGCTTAAACCCACAAGTGTTTTTTTTTACCACTACTATTCCTTTATATTGGCTTTTGGAGATTACAAATGCAAAAATTTAGAAATCAGATGAAAGTTTTAGCGCTGGGAAATACTTTTTGAAAGATGAAAAGTGCATTTTATATACAACTCTATAGATCAGACCAAAATGAGGGACACATGAGGAGCTATGAGGGACAGAGGGACATTGTTCCAAGTCAGGGACAGTCCCTCGAAATCAGGGACAGTTAGGAGCTATGCTAAAATACTTGATCCCCACTGACTTTATTATGGAGAACTTGGACATGAGAGAGTTGGAAACATGACCGTAAATGTTCCTAAATAAAGGAGCGCAGTGAGGTGTATGGTGATGTAATAAGAGGATAATACATGAGCCATCAGTGAAGAGGAAATGGAATGACATGGAAGGAATGCTGATTGGCCAGCGGAGGATCGGGACATGCTGGTACATGTAGTCACACATCACCCTCCCCCTCCTTATCACAGGGCAATCCCGGCTCTGCCTTCCTGGGGGTGGAAGGGTTAATCCCAGTGTGGAGTGATCACATGACCCAGTGACATGCCTGTGGGGGCGGGGTTACAGTCCTCCATTATTTCTAAGCAGCTCCTGGAAAAAAAATCTCCAGCGGGAGGATCGGAGATCTGATCTATGCCTGTCACCGTACGGCGGTCCCCCGGGGGTATGTATGTGTGTCACCGTCCCTACATACCTACCGGACACCTACCGGCCTGCAATCATCCACACTACTGCGCCCTGTGATGGGAGATCCCTACCGACCTGTCACTCATCACACCCTCCTCTCCTCCAACAGGGACATACACAGGACTCATCACCCGACAGGGACATCTAATGCTGGGACATGGAGAGGACTGACATGTTGGGGGCATCCAATGCAGGGACATAGAGAGGACTGACATGTCAGGGACATCCAATGCAGGCACATAGAGAGGACTGACATGTTAGGGACATCCAATGCTGGGACATAGAGAGGACTGACATGTCAGGAACATCCAATGCAGGGACATAGAGAGGACTGACATGTCAGGAACATCCAATGCAGGGACATGGAGAGGACTTACATGTCAGGAACATCCAATGCTGGGACATAGAGAGGACTGACATGTTAGGGACATAGAGAGGACTGACATGTCAGGGACATCCAATGCTGGGACATAGAGAGGACTGACATGTTAGGGACATAGAGAGGACTGACATGTCAGGGACATCCAATGCTGGGACATAGAGAGGACTGACATGTTAGGGACATAGAGAGGACTGACATGTCAGGGACATCCAATGCTGGGACATAGAGAGGACTGACATGTTAGGGACACCCAATGCTGGGACATAGAGAGGACTGACATGTTAGGGACATCCAATGCTGGGACATAGAGGACTGACATGTTAGGGACACCCAATGCTGGGACATAGAGAGGACTGACATGTTAGGGACATCCAATGCTGGGACATAGAGAGGACTGACATGTCAGGGACATCCAATGCTGGGACATAGAGAGGACTGACATGTTAGGGACATAGAGAGGACTGACATGTCAGGGACATCCAATGCTGGGACATAGAGAGGACTGACATGTTAGGGACATAGAGAGGACTGACATGTCAGGGACATCCAATGCTGGGACATAGAGAGGACTGACATGTTAGGGACATAGAGAGGACTGACATGTCAGGGACATCCAATGCTGGGACATGGAGAGGACTGACATGTTAGGGACATAGAGAGGACTGACATGTCAGGGACATCCAATGCAGGGACATGGAGAGGACTGACATGTTAGGGACATAGAGAGGACTGACATGTCAGGGACATCCAATGCTGGGACATAGAGAGGACTGACATGTTAGGGACACCCAATGCTGGGACATAGAGAGGACTGACATGTCAGGGACATCCAATGCTGGGACATAGAGAGGACTGACATGTCAGGGACATAGAGAGGACTGACATGTTAGGGACATCCAATGCAGGGACATAGAGAGAACTGACATGTCAGGGACATCCAATGCTGGGACATAGAGAGGACTGACATGTTAGGGACACCCAATGCAGGGACATAGAGAGGACTGACATGTCAGGAACATCCAATGCTGGGACATAGAGAGGACTGACATGTTAGGGACATCCAATGCTGGGACATAGAGAGGACTGACATGTCAGGGACATCCAATGCTGGGACATAGAGAGGACTGACATGTTAGGGACATAGAGAGGACTGACATGTTAGGGACATCCAATGCAGGCACATAGAGAGGACTGACATGTTAGGGACATCCAATGCTGGGACATAGAGAGGACTGACATGTCAGGAACATCCAATGCAGGGACATAGAGAGGACTGACATGTCAGGAACATCCAATGCAGGGACATGGAGAGGACTTACATGTCAGGAACATCCAATGCTGGGACATAGAGAGGACTGACATGTTAGGGACATAGAGAGGACTGACATGTCAGGGACATCCAATGCTGGGACATAGAGAGGACTGACATGTTAGGGACATAGAGAGGACTGACATGTCAGGGACATCCAATGCTGGGACATAGAGAGGACTGACATGTTAGGGACATAGAGAGGACTGACATGTCAGGGACATCCAATGCTGGGACATAGAGAGGACTGACATGTTAGGGACACCCAATGCTGGGACATAGAGAGGACTGACATGTTAGGGACATCCAATGCTGGGACATAGAGGACTGACATGTTAGGGACACCCAATGCTGGGACATAGAGAGGACTGACATGTTAGGGACATCCAATGCTGGGACATAGAGAGGACTGACATGTCAGGGACATCCAATGCTGGGACATAGAGAGGACTGACATGTTAGGGACATAGAGAGGACTGACATGTCAGGGACATCCAATGCTGGGACATAGAGAGGACTGACATGTTAGGGACATAGAGAGGACTGACATGTCAGGGACATCCAATGCTGGGACATGGAGAGGACTGACATGTTAGGGACATAGAGAGGACTGACATGTCAGGGACATCCAATGCAGGGACATGGAGAGGACTGACATGTTAGGGACATAGAGAGGACTGACATGTCAGGGACATCCAATGCTGGGACATAGAGAGGACTGACATGTTAGGGACACCCAATGCTGGGACATAGAGAGGACTGACATGTCAGGGACATCCAATGCTGGGACATAGAGAGGACTGACATGTCAGGGACATAGAGAGGACTGACATGTTAGGGACATCCAATGCAGGGACATAGAGAGAACTGACATGTCAGGGACATCCAATGCTGGGACATAGAGAGGACTGACATGTTAGGGACACCCAATGCAGGGACATAGAGAGGACTGACATGTCAGGAACATCCAATGCTGGGACATAGAGAGGACTGACATGTTAGGGACATCCAATGCTGGGACATAGAGAGGACTGACATGTCAGGGACATCCAATGCTGGGACATAGAGAGGACTGACATGTTAGGGACATAGAGAGGACTGACATGTCAGGGACATCCAATGCTGGGACATAGAGAGGACTGACATGTTAGGGACATAGAGAGGACTGACATGTCAGGGACATCCAATGCTGGGACATAGAGAGGACTGACATGTTAGGGACATAGAGAGGACTGACATGTCAGGGACATCCAATGCAGGGACATGGAGAGGACTGACATGTTAGGGACATAGAGAGGACTGACATGTCAGGGACATCCAATGCTGGGACATAGAGAGGACTTGCATGTCAGGGACATCCAATGCAGGGACATAGAGAGGACTGACATGTCAGGGACATAGAGAGGACTGACATGTTAGGGACACCCAATGCAGGGACATAGAGAGGACTGACATGTTAGGGACATCCAATGCAGGGACATAGAGAGAACTGACATGTCAGGGACATCCAATGCTGGGACATAGAGAGGACTGACATGTTAGGGACACCCAATGCTGGGACATAGAGAGGACTTGCATGTCAGGGACATCCAATGCAGGGACATGGAGAGGACTGACATGTTAGGGACATAGAGAGGACTGACATGTCAGGGACATCCAATGCTGGGACATAGAGAGGACTGACATGTTAGGGACATAGAGAGGACTGACATGTCAGGGACATCCAATGCAGGGACATGGAGAGGACTGACATGTTAGGGACATAGAGAGGACTGACATGTCAGGGACATCCAATGCTGGGACATAGAGAGGACTGACATGTTAGGGACACCCAATGCTGGGACATAGAGAGGACTTGCATGTCAGGGACATCCAATGCAGGGACATGGAGAGGACTGACATGTTAGGGACATAGAGAGGACTGACATGTCAGGGACATCCAATGCTGGGACATGGAGAGGACTGACATGTTAGGGACATAGAGAGGACTGACATGTCAGGGACATCCAATGCTGGGACATAGAGAGGACTTGCATGTCAGGGACATCCAATGCAGGGACATGGAGAGGACTGACATGTTAGGGACATAGAGAGGACTGACATGTCAGGGACATCCAATGCTGGGACATAGAGAGGACTGACATGTTAGGGACATAGAGAGGACTGACATGTCAGGGACATCCAATGCTGGGACATAGAGAGGACTGACATGTCAGGGACATAGAGAGGACTGACATGTTAGGGACACCCAATGCAGGGACATAGAGAGGACTGACATGTTAGGGACATCCAATGCAGGGACATAGAGAGAACTGACATGTCAGGGACATCCAATGCTGGGACATAGAGAGGACTGACATGTTAGGGACACCCAATGCTGGGACATAGAGAGGACTTGCATGTCAGGGACATCCAATGCAGGGACATGGAGAGGACTGACATGTTAGGGACATAGAGAGGACTGACATGTCAGGGACATCCAATGCTGGGACATAGAGAGGACTTGCATGTCAGGGACATCCAATGCAGGGACATGGAGAGGACTGACATGTTAGGGACATAGAGAGGACTGACATGTTAGGGACACCCAATGCTGGGACATAGAGAGGACTGACATGTCAGGGACATCCAATGCTGGGACATAGAGAGGACTGACATGTCAGGGACATCCAATGCAGGGACATAGAGAGGACTGACATGTCAGGGACATAGAGAGGACTGACATGTTAGGGACACCCAATGCAGGGACATAGAGAGGACTGACATGTCAGGGACATAGAGAGGACTGACATGTTAGGGACATCCAATGCAGGGACATAGAGAGGACTGACATGTTAGGGACATCCAATGCAGGGACATAGAGAGGACTGACATGTCAGAGACATAGAGAGGACTGACATGTCAGAGACATAGAGAGGACTGACATGTCAGGGACATAGAGAGGACTGACATGTCAGGGACATAGAGAGGACTGACATGTCAGGGACATAGAGAGGACTGACATGTCAGGGACATAGAGAGAGGACTGACATGTCAGGGACATAGAGAGAACTGACATGTTAGGGACACCCAATGCGGGACATAGAGAGGACTGACATGTCAGGGACATAGGAGGACTGACATGTCAGGGACATAAAGAGGACTGACATGTCAGGGACATAGAGAGGACTGACATGTCAGGGACATCCAATGCTGGGACATAGAGAGGACTGACATGTCAGGGACATAGAGAGGACTGACATGTCAGGGACATCCAATGCTGGGACATAGAGAGGACTGACATGTCAGGGACATAGAGAGGACTGACATGTTAGGGACACCCAATGCTGGGACATAGAGAGGACTGACATGTTAGGGACACCCAATGCTGGGACATAGAGAGGACTGACATGTCAGGAACATCCAATGCTGGGACATAGAGAGGACTGACATGTCAGGAACATCCAATGCTGGGACATAGAGAGGACTGACATGTTAGGGACACCCAATGCTGGGACATAAAGAGGACTGACATGTCAGGGACATAGAGAGAACTGACATGTTAGGGACACCCAATGCTGGGACATAGAGAGGACTGACATGTCAGGGACATCCAATGCTGGGACATAGAGAGGACTGACATGTCAGGGACATAGAGAGGACTGACATGTTAGGGACACCCAATGCTGGGACATAGAGAGGACTGACATGTTAGGGACACCCAATGCTGGGACATAGAGAGGACTGACATGTCAGGAACATCCAATGCAGGGACATAGAGAGGACTGACATGTCAGGAACATCCAATGCAGGGACATGGAGAGGACTTACATGTCAGGAACATCCAATGCTGGGACATAGAGAGGACTGACATGTTAGGGACATAGAGAGGACTGACATGTCAGGGACATCCAATGCTGGGACATAGAGAGGACTGACATGTTAGGGACATAGAGAGGACTGACATGTCAGGGACATCCAATGCTGGGACATAGAGAGGACTGACATGTTAGGGACACCCAATGCTGGGACATAGAGAGGACTGACATGTCAGGGACATCCAATGCTGGGACATGGAGAGGACTGACATGTCAGGGACATCCAATGCTGGGACATAGAGAGGACTGACATGTTAGGGACATAGAGAGGACTGACATGTCAGGGACATCCAATGCTGGGACATAGAGAGGACTGACATGTTAGGGACATAGAGAGGACTGACATGTCAGGGACATCCAATGCTGGGACATAGAGAGGACTGACATGTTAGGGACATAGAGAGGACTGACATGTCAGGGACATCCAATGCTGGGACATGGAGAGGACTGACATGTTAGGGACATAGAGAGGACTGACATGTCAGGGACATCCAATGCTGGGACATAGAGAGGACTTGCATGTCAGGGACATCCAATGCAGGGACATGGAGAGGACTGACATGTTAGGGACATAGAGAGGACTGACATGTCAGGGACATCCAATGCTGGGACATAGAGAGGACTGACATGTTAGGGACACCCAATGCTGGGACATAGAGAGGACTGACATGTCAGGGACATCCAATGCTGGGACATAGAGAGGACTGACATGTCAGGGACATAGAGAGGACTGACATGTTAGGGACATCCAATGCAGGGACATAGAGAGAACTGACATGTCAGGGACATCCAATGCTGGGACATAGAGAGGACTGACATGTTAGGGACACCCAATGCAGGGACATAGAGAGGACTGACATGTCAGGAACATCCAATGCTGGGACATAGAGAGGACTGACATGTTAGGGACATCCAATGCTGGGACATAGAGAGGACTGACATGTCAGGGACATCCAATGCTGGGACATAGAGAGGACTGACATGTTAGGGACATAGAGAGGACTGACATGTCAGGGACATCCAATGCTGGGACATAGAGAGGACTGACATGTTAGGGACATAGAGAGGACTGACATGTCAGGGACATCCAATGCTGGGACATAGAGAGGACTGACATGTTAGGGACATAGAGAGGACTGACATGTCAGGGACATCCAATGCAGGGACATGGAGAGGACTGACATGTTAGGGACATAGAGAGGACTGACATGTCAGGGACATCCAATGCTGGGACATAGAGAGGACTTGCATGTCAGGGACATCCAATGCAGGGACATAGAGAGGACTGACATGTCAGGGACATAGAGAGGACTGACATGTTAGGGACACCCAATGCAGGGACATAGAGAGGACTGACATGTTAGGGACATCCAATGCAGGGACATAGAGAGAACTGACATGTCAGGGACATCCAATGCTGGGACATAGAGAGGACTGACATGTTAGGGACACCCAATGCTGGGACATAGAGAGGACTTGCATGTCAGGGACATCCAATGCAGGGACATGGAGAGGACTGACATGTTAGGGACATAGAGAGGACTGACATGTCAGGGACATCCAATGCTGGGACATAGAGAGGACTGACATGTTAGGGACATAGAGAGGACTGACATGTCAGGGACATCCAATGCAGGGACATGGAGAGGACTGACATGTTAGGGACATAGAGAGGACTGACATGTCAGGGACATCCAATGCTGGGACATAGAGAGGACTGACATGTTAGGGACACCCAATGCTGGGACATAGAGAGGACTTGCATGTCAGGGACATCCAATGCAGGGACATGGAGAGGACTGACATGTTAGGGACATAGAGAGGACTGACATGTCAGGGACATCCAATGCTGGGACATGGAGAGGACTGACATGTTAGGGACATAGAGAGGACTGACATGTCAGGGACATCCAATGCTGGGACATAGAGAGGACTTGCATGTCAGGGACATCCAATGCAGGGACATGGAGAGGACTGACATGTTAGGGACATAGAGAGGACTGACATGTCAGGGACATCCAATGCTGGGACATAGAGAGGACTGACATGTTAGGGACATAGAGAGGACTGACATGTCAGGGACATCCAATGCAGGGACATGGAGAGGACTGACATGTTAGGGACATAGAGAGGACTGACATGTCAGGGACATCCAATGCTGGGACATAGAGAGGACTGACATGTTAGGGACACCCAATGCTGGGACATAGAGAGGACTTGCATGTCAGGGACATCCAATGCAGGGACATGGAGAGGACTGACATGTTAGGGACATAGAGAGGACTGACATGTCAGGGACATCCAATGCTGGGACATGGAAGAGGACTGACATGTTAGGGACATAGAGAGGACTGACATGTCAGGGACATCCAATGCTGGGACATAGAGAGGACTTGCATGTCAGGGACATCCAATGCAGGGACATGGAGAGGACTGACATGTTAGGGACATAGAGAGGACTGACATGTTAGGGACACCCAATGCTGGGACATAGAGAGGACTGACATGTCAGGGACATCCAATGCTGGGACATAGAGAGGACTGACATGTCAGGGACATCCAATGCAGGGACATAGAGAGGACTGACATGTCAGGGACATAGAGAGGACTGACATGTTAGGGACACCCAATGCAGGGACATAGAGAGGACTGACATGTCAGGGACATAGAGAGGACTGACATGTTAGGGACATCCAATGCAGGGACATAGAGAGGACTGACATGTTAGGGACATCCAATGCAGGGACATAGAGAGGACTGACATGTCAGAGACATAGAGAGGACTGACATGTCAGAGACATAGAGAGGACTGACATGTCAGGGACATAGAGAGGACTGACATGTCAGGGACATAGAGAGGACTGACATGTCAGGGACATAGAGAGGACTGACATGTCAGGGACATAGAGAGGACTGACATGTCAGGGACATAGAGAGAACTGACATGTTAGGGACACCCAATGCTGGGACATAGAGAGGACTGACATGTCAGGGACATAAAGAGGACTGACATGTCAGGGACATAGAGAGGACTGACATGTCAGGGACATCCAATGCTGGGACATAGAGAGGACTGACATGTCAGGGACATAGAGAGGACTGACATGTCAGGGACATCCAATGCTGGGACATAGAGAGGACTGACATGTCAGGGACATAGAGAGGACTGACATGTTAGGGACACCCAATGCTGGGACATAGAGAGGACTGACATGTTAGGGACACCCAATGCTGGGACATAGAGAGGACTGACATGTCAGGAACATCCAATGCTGGGACATAGAGAGGACTGACATGTCAGGAACATCCAATGCTGGGACATAGAGAGGACTGACATGTTAGGGACACCCAATGCTGGGACATAGAGAGGACTGACATGTCAGGGACATAGAGAGAACTGACATGTTAGGGACACCCAATGCTGGGACATAGAGAGGACTGACATGTCAGGGACATCCAATGCTGGGACATAGAGAGGACTGACATGTCAGGGACATAGAGAGGACTGACATGTTAGGGACACCCAATGCTGGGACATAGAGAGGACTGACATGTTAGGGACACCCAATGCTGGGACATAGAGAGGACTGACATGTCAGGAACATCCAATGCAGGGACATAGAGAGGACTGACATGTCAGGAACATCCAATGCAGGGACATGGAGAGGACTTACATGTCAGGAACATCCAATGCTGGGACATAGAGAGGACTGACATGTTAGGGACATAGAGAGGACTGACATGTCAGGGACATCCAATGCTGGGACATAGAGAGGACTGACATGTTAGGGACATAGAGAGGACTGACATGTCAGGGACATCCAATGCTGGGACATAGAGAGGACTGACATGTTAGGGACACCCAATGCTGGGACATAGAGAGGACTGACATGTTAGGGACATCCAATGCTGGGACATAGAGGACTGACATGTCAGGGACATCCAATGCTGGGACATAGAGAGGACTGACATGTTAGGGACATAGAGAGGACTGACATGTCAGGGACATCCAATGCTGGGACATAGAGAGGACTGACATGTTAGGGACATAGAGAGGACTGACATGTCAGGGACATCCAATGCTGGGACATAGAGAGGACTGACATGTTAGGGACATAGAGAGGACTGACATGTCAGGGACATCCAATGCTGGGACATGGAGAGGACTGACATGTTAGGGACATAGAGAGGACTGACATGTCAGGGACATCCAATGCTGGGACATAGAGAGGACTTGCATGTCAGGGACATCCAATGCAGGGACATGGAGAGGACTGACATGTTAGGGACATAGAGAGGACTGACATGTCAGGGACATCCAATGCTGGGACATAGAGAGGACTGACATGTTAGGGACACCCAATGCTGGGACATAGAGAGGACTGACATGTCAGGGACATCCAATGCTGGGACATAGAGAGGACTGACATGTCAGGGACATAGAGAGGACTGACATGTTAGGGACATCCAATGCAGGGACATAGAGAGAACTGACATGTCAGGGACATCCAATGCTGGGACATAGAGAGGACTGACATGTTAGGGACACCCAATGCAGGGACATAGAGAGGACTGACATGTCAGGAACATCCAATGCTGGGACATAGAGAGGACTGACATGTTAGGGACATCCAATGCTGGGACATAGAGAGGACTGACATGTCAGGGACATCCAATGCTGGGACATAGAGAGGACTGACATGTTAGGGACATAGAGAGGACTGACATGTCAGGGACATCCAATGCTGGGACATAGAGAGGACTGACATGTTAGGGACATAGAGAGGACTGACATGTCAGGGACATCCAATGCTGGGACATAGAGAGGACTGACATGTTAGGGACATAGAGAGGACTGACATGTCAGGGACATCCAATGCAGGGACATGGAGAGGACTGACATGTTAGGGACATAGAGAGGACTGACATGTCAGGGACATCCAATGCTGGGACATAGAGAGGACTTGCATGTCAGGGACATCCAATGCAGGGACATAGAGAGGACTGACATGTCAGGGACATAGAGAGGACTGACATGTTAGGGACACCCAATGCAGGGACATAGAGAGGACTGACATGTTAGGGACATCCAATGCAGGGACATAGAGAGAACTGACATGTCAGGGACATCCAATGCTGGGACATAGAGAGGACTGACATGTTAGGGACACCCAATGCTGGGACATAGAGAGGACTTGCATGTCAGGGACATCCAATGCAGGGACATGGAGAGGACTGACATGTTAGGGACATAGAGAGGACTGACATGTCAGGGACATCCAATGCTGGGACATAGAGAGGACTGACATGTTAGGGACATAGAGAGGACTGACATGTCAGGGACATCCAATGCAGGGACATGGAGAGGACTGACATGTTAGGGACATAGAGAGGACTGACATGTCAGGGACATCCAATGCTGGGACATAGAGAGGACTGACATGTTAGGGACATAGAGAGGACTGACATGTCAGGGACATCCAATGCTGGGACATAGAGAGGACTTGCATGTCAGGGACATCCAATGCAGGGACATGGAGAGGACTGACATGTTAGGGACATAGAGAGGACTGACATGTCAGGGACATCCAATGCAGGGACATAGAGAGGACTGACATGTTAGGGACATAGAGAGGACTGACATGTCAGGGACATCCAATGCTGGGACATAGAGAGGACTGACATGTTAGGGACACCCAATGCTGGGACATAGAGAGGACTTGCATGTCAGGGACATCCAATGCAGGGACATGGAGAGGACTGACATGTTAGGGACATAGAGAGGACTGACATGTCAGGGACATCCAATGCTGGGACATGGAGAGGACTGACATGTTAGGGACATAGAGAGGACTGACATGTCAGGGACATCCAATGCTGGGACATAGAGAGGACTTGCATGTCAGGGACATCCAATGCAGGGACATGGAGAGGACTGACATGTTAGGGACATAGAGAGGACTGACATGTTAGGGACACCCAATGCTGGGACATAGAGAGGACTGACATGTCAGGGACATCCAATGCTGGGACATAGAGAGGACTGACATGTCAGGGACATCCAATGCAGGGACATAGAGAGGACTGACATGTCAGGGACATAGAGAGGACTGACATGTCAGGGACATAGAGAGGACTGACATGTCAGGGACATAGAGAGGACTGACATGTTAGGGACACCCAATGCAGGGACATAGAGAGGACTGACATGTCAGGGACATAGAGAGGACTGACATGTTAGGGACATCCAATGCAGGGACATAGAGAGGACTGACATGTTAGGGACATCCAATGCAGGGACATAGAGAGGACTGACATGTCAGGGACATAGAGAGGACTGACATGTCAGGGACATAGAGAGGACTGACATGTCAGGGACATAGAGAGGACTGACATGTCAGGGACATAGAGAGGACTGACATGTCAGGGACATAGAGAGAACTGACATGTTAGGGACACCCAATGCTGGGACATAGAGAGGACTGACATGTCAGGGACATAGAGAGGACTGACATGTTAGGGACACCCAATGCTGGGACATAGAGAGGACTGACATGTCAAGGACATCCAATCCTGGGACATAGAGAGGACTGACATGTCAGGGACATCCAATGCTGGGACATAGAGAGGACTGACATGTCAGGGACATAGAGAGGACTGACATGTTAGGGACACCCAATGCTGGGACATAGAGAGGACTGACATGTCAGGAACATCCAATGCTGGGACATAGAGAGGACTGACATGTCAGGAACATCCAATGCTGGGACATAGAGAGGACTGACATGTTAGGGACACCCAATGCTGGGACATAGAGAGGACTGACATGTCAGGGACATAGAGAGAACTGACATGTTAGGGACACCCAATGCTGGGACATAGAGAGGACTGACATGTCAGGGACATCCAATGCTGGGACATAGAGAGGACTGACATGTCAGGGACATAGAGAGGACTGACATGTTAGGGACACCCAATGCTGGGACATAGAGAGGACTGACATGTTAGGGACACCCAATGCTGGGACATAGAGAGGACTGACATGTCAGGAACATCCAATGCTGGGACATAGAGAGGACTGACATGTTAGGGACACCCAATGCAGGGACATAGAGAGGACTGACATGTCAGGAACATCCAATGCTGGGACATAGAGAGGACTGACATGTTAGGGACACCCAATGCTGGGACATAGAGAGGACTGACATGTCAGGGACATAGAGAGAACTGACATGTTAGGGACACCCAATGCTGGGACATAGAGAGGACTGACATGTTAGGGACACCCAATGCAGGGACATAGAGAGAACTGACATGTCAGGGACATCCAATGCTGGGACATAGAGAGGACTGACATGTTAGGGACATTCAATGCAGGGACATAGAGAGGACTGACATGTTAGGGACATTCAATGCAGGGACATAGAGAGGACTGACATGTCAGGGACGCCCCATCCTGGGATATAGATATATATATTTGGATGTCCATGGCAGGTGATCAGAGATACAGCGTTGAATATATATATATATATATGATATATTTAATGCTGTATATCTGATCACCTGCCATGGACATCCAATTCTCCAGCCTGAAGACCCCTGACCAGTATACAGTCCTGAAATGTCCAGTAATGATGTGCTGGGTGTATACAGATGTTATATATAAAGTATATGTAACAGTCTTTAGGTTGATGACAACCGGGCAATTTTATTTTCAGAAACGAATGTTCATATTGCTTGTCTGTCCCCTCTAAATATATGTGCAGCTTTCTTATGAATACTAATCCTGTAAATATTGCATGTATAAATAATGCTCCTAGGTACAATGTTACTTAGTTTAAAAAAATATATTATTATATATAATTAGTAGTAAACTGATGATTATATCTATTCTCATTTGGAGGCCCCGAGAGTGCCTTCTACATCCAGCCCAAAATAGGATTAATAATACAGTAACAGTTAATATTATTTTTGCTATTATTATTAGGATGGTTTATTATAATTATGAATTGTTAATATTAGGACCTTATTATTTTTAGGATGTTGCATTATTATAATCATTACTATGAAGTCCTGTTGCTAAGGCCCCAGTCACATCCTTGTATCTCCTCTGTGGTTCTGTACATTATTAATGAACCCAACACACCTTGCTAAGGAACATACATTTATACCCAGCAGAACACATGGTATCAGAGTACTTTGTGTTCCAGTGCAGTGTGATATTAAAGCGGACCCAAGCACTTTGGAACGCTGTTAGTGTGGTTGGACAGTCCATTCAAATAGAAGAGCTGACCGAATACTGCGCATGTTGTCACACATAAAATGCGCACGCTCTTCCACACCGACACGGGGGTGAACCAGGCCACAATGATAAAAATACCAGTGCTAAATGTGGATAGTTTGGTATAGATTTTATTTGTGATAACTTATATTTTGCATCAGTTTATGTTAACAAGTAGGAGTCCCAATCCATCCCCAGATTTGTCAGAAATGCCTTTATTAACATGGTAATGAAATACCCCAAATCAGCCCAGAGTATCTTCTTTCCTTCCAGATGCTGATGAAATACAAGTCCCAGCATGTTCTGCCCACTACTTGCCATCAACATCTGGAGGGCAACAGGTTTCCATGACAACAGCAGATAAACATGGCTGTCACAGTATGAGAGTGCCCAGGTTGCCATGTTTGCCCTATGAAGTGGTCATTGTCCTATGTTCTGTATTCACACCCACCACTTCTTCTATCACTACATGGAATTACAATGATGTCTTTACTTGGTAGTTTCAAGAGACTGCTTTTATTATCAGTATTGTTTAAAGCAGTGGTCATCAACCCTGTCCTCAGGGCCCACTTATATAACTAATAGCAAGACTTCCTTTTTTTTTTTAGTTTTGGATAGCATTGAGAGGGATTAGAACGCCTGTCACTTCTCTTTGCTGTCTGTGCCCCATTAGGGAGATTCACTCTCCATTTGTCCTGTTTACCATCATCATTGAAAGTGAAAGTCAAAGAAAAGTTCAAATTTTGGTTTGTCCCCAGAACAGGAATAGAGGGGAGATCTTTCAATGGGAATGGTAGTTTTGGTGACACCTAGGGATTCGCTCACTTGGAGGAATTTCTCCTCCCTTCCTGTTTTGGCTACGGGTCCAGAAATGGAGGGAAATCTTCCTCAAAGGGGTTGTAAACCCTTGTGTTTTTTCACCTTATTGTGGTGTTCCGGCCGAAATTATACTTTTTAAATAAAAATACCCCTATAATACACAAGCTTAATGTATTCTAGTAAAGTTAGTTTGTAAACTAAGGTCTGTTTTGTTAGTTTATAGCAGTAGTTTGTTATTTTATAAACTTACAGCAGGCCGTGGCCATCTTAAGTGTGGGCATCTGAAGCCAGACTGCATTTCTTCCTGGATCTCATCCTTGCAGATCTCGCACATGCTCAATGCAGCACAAGCAGTGTAATAGGTTTCAGGTCAGGTTTCCATAGCAACGGCAGTGTCAGAGGAAGTTGCCGCCCCTTCCCAGAAGGCATTGCAAACAGGAAATGATGCGATGAGCCGCGGCCAGGGATGAGGAAGTGAAAAATGAATACAGCAGATATACAGTAGGTGCTGAGAAAATTTTTTTTAAAATGTCCAATTCCTTTACAGTGCACAGTTTAGTGAGGGATGCTGAAGAGTTGTAAAAGTGGGTGGAACTCCACTTTAATGCATCCTATGCATTTTGACAGCCAACTCCGAATTTCATACGAAAATTCTTGAAGGATTCTTGAATTCTTTAATGTGTACCATTTTCATACGATTTTCGTACAAGAAAAATCAGAAAATAAAGACTGCACATGATCAGAAACAATAAACAACAATAAACGTACTTTGTCGTACGAGAATGTTTGTGAGAACTTTTGTACGAATTTTCGTTCATCGTTACCCATTTGCTGTGAAACATCGAGAAAAATCGGGTGGCATTCATCCGATTTTCTTATAGTGTGTATCCCATTATGAGATACAGATGGCAAAAAACCAATTGGGGTTCTAAACCCTCCCTTACTCTATCCAAAATGCAAACCAAGGTTTTTTTTTTTTCCTTTTAAGCTTTACTTTAGGATTCTATTCATACACTGTGTCAGAGCTCAATGGGTAACATTAGGTGGACATGGCAATGGCAGGCAATGAGTTGAGTAAAATATTCCTTATGGGTAATGTTAGTGGATCAAGACAAGTTTAATGAATAATCATCATGACATTAAAAAACAGACAAAAAAATCCACATACATGTAATGTATTAAAATGGGTACGATTAAATGAGCCTACCGTATCACTGGGGGTTCCAGCATTTACTTTATAAAAAATCCTTTTCGTGATTGAGAGTGTGAAGCTGCCATTTTTTTTGTTATAAAATCGGCACGCTCAATTTCTTCAGGACACGCTGCTGAAATGGTTACCTACCCCTGGGTTAAACTGACTTCATTTACAGACCGAAGTTCATTCCTTTGATGTAAAGAACAAATTGTTGCAATGTTTATAGTTAGCTCAGTGGCTGAGGAATGTTGTGAAACTTGGCAGACTGCCTGTGTGTGGTTTTTTTTTTTTTTTTTTTTTTTTTTTTTACAGCTGTCGACTTGAGCAGACAACGGGAAAATGCTTTGTTAAGATCGAGAGAGGGAAAGAATCACAATCTCGATTCTTAACGATTAATCGTGCAGCTCTAATGGTGACCTTCGTAAAACTAAGCTTGCATATAATCTATCACTAACCGTGGAACCTGTTACACACATTTTACTTAAAGCTGACGCTTCGTTATTTTTTTGGGCGGTTTTTGTTTTTTAACGGGATACGGCACTGCATTATTTATGTGTATTGGTGTCTATCCTATTACCTGTAGGCGGTTGCTTCTAGTAGAAATGTTCCATGCAATGCCTCCTCATACTGTCTTCATCCAGCGGGCTTTTTTTGAGTCTGTTCATAAACAGTTCTGGATGCAGCCTATGGCCAAGGAGCTGAGGCCCGTGAATTGGAAGTTATAACCACTTTGGAAGATTTACCCACCTTCATGACCAGGCCATTTCTGTGATATGGCACAGCGTTACTTTAAATGACAATTGTGTGGTCATACAACAATATACCCAAATAAAATGTTTGTAACTTTTGTCCCACAAATAGAGCTGTCTTTTGGAGGTATCTGATCACCACTGTTTGTCTTTTTTTGTTTAAAAAAAAAAAAAAAAAAAAAGACACAATTTTTTTTTACTTTCTGCTATATAATAGTAATAATAAAATTAATAATAATAAAAAAAAAACTAAAATCAAATCTCTTCATAAATTTAGGCTAATATGTATTCTGCTACAGATTTTTGGTTAAAATAAGCGTACATTGATTGGTTTGGGGAAAGGTTATAGCATCTACAAACTATGGAATATGTACTGGAATTTTTTTATTATATATTTTTTTTTTTTATACTAGTAATGGTGGCTATCAGCGACTTATAGCTGGACTGCAGTATTGTGCCGGACAATCGGACACCTAACACTTTTGACACTTTGTGGGAACCAGTGATGCTAATACAGTGATTTAGTGCTAAAAATATGCACTATCACTGTATTAATCACACTGGCTGGGAATGGGTTAAAGATCAAGGGCGATCAAATGGGTAAATGTGTGCCTAGCCAGTGTTTTTGTGTACTTTGTGTGGTGCTTTTACTAAGAGATGTGATGGATTTTATTCTCTGCTTTTGCAGGGAATAAAAATCCATCACATCCCCACTGTCAGAATGGAGCTCTGTCTTGTTTACATAGGCAGAGCTCCATCCTGTGTGTCTTCCCGACACCGACACCCACTGATTGGCTTCTCCTCTGACTAATCGCAGCAGAAATGGCGCGTCCTCAAGGCAGAAGTGCAGAGTCACGTGTATTCTACACCGAATGGCTGCCCTGTAGCAGTAAATCTGCTATAGGGCAGTCCTTGAGTGCAACTTGAGCCGTTGGGTGCGGCGTGCAGACACCCAATGTAAGTCTATGGGGCCGCAGTGGTTGCATTGCCACAGCCACTTGTCCTAATTTAAGAGGGGCACGGGTGAGCGGCCCCCGAACTAGAATATAATAAATTCATTTGTGTACAATGGTTTGGGCACCTCAAGTCCTAAACCCACATCTGCCTATTAACTAGAAATAAAATCTGGTGTTCACGTTTATAAGGAAAATAAAAGAAAGACAGGTAATGGATTCGGAGGAAACATTGTCACTATGGAAACCATTTTTGGTGTTTTCCCAAAAGAGCTCTGACTATAGGCTGATTTTTATGCTTAAACCCCAACTCCGGGAGAATTTAGAATTAACCCTTGCAGTGTCGTATTTCATTTATTTTTTTGCAGTAAGAATTTTTTGCAGTTTATGGCATTGTGGCAACGACCTGTTCAGTTTCCAGTCAGGCTGGTTTTTGCACTACATAGTTCTTCACCTTTTAGAAGGAATTTCACCTTGCTTTTTAAGAGATTTTCACCCACTCCCTGCTGTGTCTTTGGTTCAGCAAATGGGCAAAATCTCCCTAACCAAAAAAAAAAAAAGAAGGGCTTGGATGACAGCTATAGCTCCCTTCATAGATACAGTAGAGTAATTGAGCGTAGCCACCCAAGCACAGCAAGTTTATTAGTAGCAGAATTACCAGGTGAAAATAAAGGGGGGGGGGGACTGAACAATGAAAATGAATGCAGCTACCACAACTAAGGACTGGTAAGCTGCAGTATTTTAATTTAATTTTTTTGAAGGAGGGTTTAGATATACAGTGCTCAGCATAAATGGGTACACCACGTTTTGAAAAGTACGATTTTTAATCTATATCTCAAAGAACACTAAAACAATTTCCAAAATCTTGACAAAACTGAGTTTTATAGAACATTTGTTTGGTTCATTACATGAAAGTAAGGTTAATAATATAACTTTGATGACAAAATTGTCAGTTTTACTCAAATTGGCAAAAATGAATATACCCCACAACAAAAACTACATCTAGCATTTTGTATGACCTCTGTAAGGACAGCAGCTTGTCTTCTAGGCATGGAATGAACAAGTTGGAGACGTACTGTAACATCTATCTTTTTTCCATTCTTCAAGAATCTTTTAGAGCCTGGATGCTGGATGGAGAGTGATGCTCAACTTGTCTCTTCAGAATTCCCCATAGGTGTTCAATTGGGTTCAGATCAGGAGACCTACTTGGCCACTGACTTACTTTTCACCCTGTTCTTCAGAAATGCAACAGTGGTCTTAGATGTGTGTTTTGGATCATCGTCATGTTGGAAAAATGCACGATGACCAAGGGCACGGCGTGATGGTAGGAACTTCTCCTTCAATATAGAGTAGTGCAACTGTGAATTTATGATACCATCAATGAGATGCAGCTCCCTGACACCAGAAGCACTCATGCAGGCCCCACAGAAGGACACCATCCGCCACCATGTTTCACTGTAGTCACCATGCATTTTTCTTTGTACTCCTCACCTTTGCCACCCCATACAGTTTTGAAGCCATCAGTTCCAAAAACATTTATCTTGGTGTCATCACTCCAGAGTACAGATTCCCAATAGTCTTCTTCAGCATGGGCCCTGGAAAATTCTAGGCAGGCTTTTTTTGAACCTGGGCTTTAGGAGAAGCTTCCTTCATGGACAACACCCATGCATGCCATTCCTCTGCCATGTATACTGTATTGTGTCACGGGAAACAATCACCCCAGTTTGGCTTTCTACCGAGACTGTAGGCCACACCCACAACTAAATACCTTACCAAAGAAACAATAATTAACACACAAAACATCCGTTTTGGCAAAAAAATTGGCCGCGACACCTTTATTGGTTTAAACAATGTATTATCCATAACTCTTTTATTACTATCATAATAACCTCACAAATTCATCAAAACAGTTTTCTTTCTGCTCAGTTATTAGAACTCGAGCAGTAATCCACATATTTAAATATAAATAACAGTTCCCCCTCGCGACTGGGGCAGGAAGGGCTCCTGTCTTCTTTCAGTGCCACGGGAAAAGAGGGAGAACCCCTCTCTTGGTACCTTTTTATATAAACTAAAAGGGGCAGCCTCTTAAAGGCGCAGCCTCCATAAATACAAATCCCCCTATAGCTATACTGTGTAAAACTAAATTTATTTAATTAACCCAGGGTGGGGAGGCCACAGCCTCAGGAAAGTGGGCCCATATTGTGCCCCCTTTAATCCTTATTTACCCACGTCAGCTCCGGAAGAATTTCCCCCCTTCCTGACCAGAGCACTTTTTGCGATTCGGCACTGTGTCGCTTTAACTGACAATTGCGCGGTTGTGCGACGTTGTACCCAAACAAAAATGACGTCCTCCCCCCCCCCCCCCCACAAATAGAGCATTCTTTTGGTGGTATTTGATGGCCTCTGTGTGGTTTTTTTTTTTTTTTTTTTTTTTTTTTTTTTTGTGCTATAAACAAAAAAAAGCAACAATTTTGAAAAAAAACGCATTATTTTTTACTTTTTGCTATAATAAATATCCCCCAAAAATATATAAAACATTTTTTTAGGGCTATTACTGATTAAAATTTTCGTGTTCGATTAATCAAATTTTTTTTTTTTTTTTATCGACTAATTTCAATTACCGTATTTATCGGTGTATAACACGCACCCCAAGTTTAGGAGGGAATTTTAAGGAAAGAAACTTACATTTAAATGCCCATCAATGCAGCCTCATCAGTGTCCATCTGCAGCCTTGTCAGTGTCCATCTGTAGTGTTGTCCCCCATTGCAGCCTTGTCCCCCATTGCAGCCTTGTTAGTGTCCATCTGTAGTCTTGTACCCGATTGCAGCCTTGTCAGTGTCCCTCTGTAGCCTTGCCCTGTGTCTTTTGCATCTTTGAAAATGGCGCCGCCGTTCTCGGCCTCTTTCGGACATTCTCGGCGGCTCTCACCTGCTTCCGGGCATTCTCGGCGGCTCTCGGCCGCTCTCGGCTTTTGGCGGCTCCTGCGAGAGGCGCCGAGAATGGCCGAAAGCCTTCGAATGGCCGAAAGCCTTCGAATGGCCGAGAATTGCCGAAAGCGGCCGAGAATGTCCGAAGGCGGGCGAGAGCCACCGAGAATGGCCGAAAGCCGCCGAGAAAAGCCGAAAGCCGCTGAGAGCGGCCAAAAAGCTCACAATCGGCGGGGGATCAGCGTAAAACACGCACCCACGATTTTCCCCTGATTTTCAGGGGAAAAAAGTGCGTGTTATACGCCGATAAATACGGTAATTATAACGCACATACAGATCCAACTATTTTTCTTTAGCTGATTTAGCACCGTTGTTATGGCAATGGCCGAAGCCGGACATAGCGGGGCATGGCTAGGACATCACACGTCATAATCGCAGCCTCGCCGTGCCCGTAATCGCAGCCTCGCCGTGCCCATAATCGCAGCCTCGCTGTGCCCATAATGCTGTCTCACCGTGCCCATAATTAATTAAATTAACGAGGAATTAATTCGTTAATTTCCACAGCTCTAAATTTTTTTCCTCAGTTTAGGCTGATATGTATTCTTCTACATTTTTTTTTTTAGTAAAAAAATATCGCAATAAACGTTTATTGATTGTTTGCGCAAAAGTTATAGCGTCTACAAAATTGGGGATAGATTTATAGCATTTTTATTTATTTTATAATAATTTTTTTTTTTTTTACTAGTAATGGCGACGATCTACGATTTTTATTGTGACTACGACATTATGGCGGACACATCGGACAATTTTGACACATTTTTGGAACCATTGGCATTAATACAGCGATCAGTGCGAGGGGTTAACTGTGTTCCCTGGGAGGTGATTCTAACTGAAGGGGGAGAGGACTGACTAGAGGAAGTGACGGATCGTGGTTCCTAGCTAATAGGAACACACGATCTGTCACTCCTGTCAGAAAAGAACAGGGAAGTGAGTGTATACACACACTCATCCCTGTTCTGTCTCTCCTGGCCACTATCGCTCGTGGCCAGCGGTCATCGTGACTGTCAGCCACGAGCATCGGCACCCCTGCTGAGCAGCGGGCGTGCGCCTGCTATCCGGACCTCGCGAGCCAACGTATAGTTACGTGGTTTCGTGGAGGGGAGCCAGCCTGCGGCGGCTGGTACGGAAGTGGTTGAGTAACTGCAGTAAACTTGCAAGGTGATTTTCTTCAACCCTCCTCATCAAAAGACGCTCCTGTCCAGGCAGTCCACGTAAGTTAACACCTCGACATCTCTATGAGATGGTTGCAGTTCCATCTTTGTTACATTTTTGTATCCCTTTTGCTACAGTATTCTGACTGATAAGTAAACCTTTGCTGATCTTGTAGCCTTCACCTTTCTTGTGTAAAGGAATTATTTTCTTTCTCAGGCCTTGTGACTTTTCTCTTCCATGGGGTGCCATTGCTGACAGCATGAAATGGGAAGGGGTTTTCTTTGTTAAAGTGGAGTTCCTGTCCCCCAAATACTTTTTTTTTATAAACACTCCTCCATACTTGTTTAAACATATCTAGCAACATTTAGAACATGTCCTATGTGTGGTCCTTGTAGTTTGTGTTAAATATTTTAAGACTAACCAGATCTCAGAAGCAGGCAAGATCCAAGTCATCTGTGGGCATCTGAAGCCCTCTTCTCTTGATTTCCGGGATTCGGTGCAGCTGGCTACCCAGCATGCACCTCCTGATCTTGCGCCTGCACACTGAGCAGCTCTCTCCCTTACTGACAGTTTGCCATAACAATGGCGGCGTCAGCGGAAGTTCCCGCCCCATTGCTATAGCAACTTGTCAGTCATGACATCCGGGTCCTCCCATTTGCGTAATTTCTGGTCTGGAAATAACACAAGATTTTGTCAATAGGCGATTTGCAAGGACTCCTGGAAATACATGACGCCGCTATCCCAGGAGCCCTTGCAGATCGCCAAGTGACACGATTGCCTAGGCGGCCGCAGACGGAAGTTCTGCAGAATAGAAGTGAAAAAAACTTATGTACAAAGAAAAATAAATATATAGTCATTTATTACAGCATTTAGGATGGGCATGAGAGTGATTGGACCTTCAAAAAATGGGTGGAACTCCGCTTTAAGTAACGCCCTTTTAAAATCAACTGTCTGCTGGACAGATGTTTAATGAATAATTAGACTCACCTGTAGTTGAATTCTTGTTAATTAGGATTTTGTTGTCTAAAATTTAGCTTTGCTCCTAAGACTTTCATTAAGGTGTATTCATTTTTGCAACCTGGTCTTGAATGAATTTGATAGGAAAAATACTTTTTTGTGTGCGCAAAATAAAGGAGGTTTGCCACCCACGAAGAATTAAAAGTCAACAGCTACAAATACTGTAGCTGCTGACTTTTAATATATGGACACTTACGTATCCAGGGAGCCCGCGATGTCTGCAGCCACCACCATTTCTGGTAAGGGAACCCGGTGTTCTGACATATAGTGTCCTCCTATCAGATAGTGTCCGCCCCGTACTGCGCAGGCGCAGCGCCTGCGCAGTACGAAGGAGCAGGAGATGCCGAAAATGTCCGAAGTTGATCAGCTGACCATCAGCTGTACACGGCGCTCGGGCACCTGTTAGCGATGGCTGTGTAAGAGGGCCCCTCGCGGGCTCGCTTCGCTCGCCCCGCTTCGCTCGCCACGCTTCGCTCGCCACGCTTCGTGCACGGCCTCGCTGCGCTCGGCAACTATTTATTCTGACTCTATGTCCACTTGGATAGTATGGAATGAACCTGGACACAGGGTAAGAATAAATGCGCAGGCGCCGTGTACAGCTGACGATCAGCTGTTAAACTTCGGAGACTTTCGGCGTCTCGTTTGTCCTCCGTACTGCGCCTGCGCAGTACAGGGCGGACACTTTTGGATAGGGGACTGTATTCGACAAGACACCGGCAGTGAAGCCTTTCAGCTTCACAGCCGGTTCCATACTGTGCATGCGCGAAGCACACTGCGCTTTCTAATTGGCCCGGTAGCGGAGGAAGGAGGGGGGGGGCAAACTTCCGAGAGACTGCGCCATGGTGAAAGGTGCCATGGGGGGGAGGAGACTCGGAAGTTCCACTTTTGGGTGGAGCTCCGCTTTAACAAATTTTGGTTGCAATCAATGACCCGCATTTGTGGGAGTATTTTCTAGTCTAGTGGCCCATAGAAAATGTTTATTCTGAAAGGAAAGTAAAGGTTTTCGGACAAATCTGTTTGGGTGTACTCATTTATGCTGAACACTGAACATGCTTCACCCATGTATGATGGGTTTACTTTACACTTACTAGAATGGTTTTCTTTGTAGTGAGGACTTAATGGGTGCTTTTTTTTATTAAGCTGTTATATGGCCAATAAAGCTTTAAATACATGTTGCCGATGATGAACTGTTCTATCCAGTTCCGGATGTTCATTGAAATAGAATGCTAAGTACGTATTGTGGGGTATAACTGTGAGTTAGAGATACTGTATATCTAGCCAGGTTTATCACTGAACAAAGCTACAGTTCATTGTCTTTCTTTCAAAAGTGCCATTTTTTTTTTTTTTTTTTGCCAGATGTAGGAGAGTAGGACTAGATCCAAAAATCTTGTGGTTAGCAGCAATTATAGAAGTTGACATTTTGGCTTCCCCACAAAGCCCATTGAGAGGACAGTCAGGCAGTTATTTATCCAGAAACATGAAATTTGCCTTTTTTTTCTCAAAGTGAAATTTAAGATTCTGTGTATTTGGATTTAACGTATCTTAAAGAGGAGGCCCAGTCAAAAAAAAAAATTAAAAGTCAGCAGCTACAAATACTGCAGCTGCTGACTTTTAATTGGACACTTACCTGTCCCGGGGTCCAGCGATGCGGGGGATCGAAGCCCCGCTCAACTCCCCCTCTGTTCAGTGGCGCCGGCATTGCAACTGTGGGCGCCGGGCTGTGGCTTCACAGCCTGGCACCCACTGCGCATGCGCGAGCGGCGCCGCGCGCCGTGATTGGCCGCTCAGTCACCTGGGACCTGTAATGGGTCCCTGATGATTGACAGGAGGGAGAGAGCAGAGCTGAGCCCTTCCTGTGCCGAGGGGGAAGTGATGTCACCAGCCCAGGCACTGGAAGAGGCAGACTACAAGGGACCCCCTAGCAACAGGCATTTAAAGGTAAGTAAAAAAAAAAAAAATATCCAAATGGTTTTTTTTTTGTTTTTTTTTTTAGGCACAATCATGACTTTTTTTTTTTAGGGTGGAACACCACTTTAATATATGACTTATGCAGTTAAAGCGCACGTTGGGGCCCATTCACATGTGTTGGGCTGCGCTGGGCAGCCTTTCTTACCGCAGTCTGAGTGCACAGACAAGACAAACAGTCTTGTTCCCTCTCATTGCAGTTCACGCCAACGCGCTGCAGATCGTGCGGTAGTGTATGCCAGTGTTTCTCAACACCAGTCCTCAAGGCGCCCCACCAGGTCATGTTTTCAGGATTTCTCTCAGATGAAACGGCTGTGGTAATTACTAAGGCAGTAAAACTGATAAAATCACCTGTGCAAATAATGGAAAACCTGAAAACATGACCTGTTGGGGCGCCTTGAGGACTGGAGTTGAGAAACACTGGTGTATGCTGCTGGTGTGAACAAGCCCTTATTGTATCATTTAGATAACATTATGTTGAGTTCTTATTTAAAAAAGAAAGGTCAAGTAGACATTGGCCTTGGTTCTTCCATTGAGAAAGGTGGAGAGGTTTGACAGATTCTTGTTCTAAGCTGAATTCTAGGTAACAAGCTTAATACATAGATGAAGGATGTTTTGCTTGGACTTTTGTCCGTTCAGTGCGGAGATTTACACAACCCTGCCAGATCACACAACCAGCCTATAGACCACTGATGGCAAACCTTGGCACCCCAAATGTTTTGGAACTACATTTCCCATCGTTCTCAGCTACACAGCAGTGTAGATGAGCATCATGGGAAATGTAGTTCCAAAACACATAGACCTTCCCTGTTGTAGTTTAGCGATGCAACTAAAGCCTGGTACATACTATGAGATTTTTTTTTTTTCTTTGTGTTCAACCCAGTGGGTCGAACTAAAAAAAAAACTGTCTGCTTCAGTTAGAAACTGCTGTACTAACAATCCAACATTCATACAGCAATCTCCGCCGCTGAGCTCTTGTGTCCTGACAGGGGGGCGCCCCACCCACCAGTATACTCCAATCAGCGCTCTCAGCCATTGGCTGAGAGCGCTGATTGGGAGCTGGCCTGCTGCTGGTTTTCCAGCATGCTCGTTCGAATGTCAGTTTTTATTGAACCGACCGATGTCGGCTGGTCTTTCGGCTTACGTGTATGGGGCTTATCCCTCCCCCAGGCTGTGGTTGTACAGTGGAGAAGAAGCAGCAGATTGATAAGATCATCGCTCTGATTTCTCCTCCAGTCATTGTGTTCCTTGCTGGCACATGAGTACTCAAGCATAACTGATAGGCTCCTTGTGCTGCTTCCCTCCCCCCTTCCAATCGGAGTATTGTAAAATACCAAGTCAAATCCAGGTACTTATGCTTGTTAAAGCCTAAATGCAGCCAAAATCACAAACTGAAAAATCAGCACAAGGGGCAGTCAGTAGAATGTGTCCCTTGTGCTGATTCCTCTTCTGTTGTGAAAATCTTCTTCCACCCTACAGCTGCTGATCGCTAAAAAGTTTTTTCCACAAAGCCTATTCGATAGCAGTTGCGGGTGGGAACCTGGCACACATGGATTGAAATTCAGCCGGCCTTTGCTGAAGCAGATCCATCCATCTATGGCCAGCCCTACTAAACAGTACAGTTGGGAAGATCGGCATGACAGTAAGGCAGCAGTTTAATTTAGATTGTAAGCTTCTTGAGGGGAGGGACTGATGTGAATGTGCAATATATATATGTAAAGCGTTACATAAATTGAGAGTGCTATATAAGTACCTGCAATAATAAAATGTAATAGTTATTATATTTAAGATTACATTCAACCCTTTTTAAGACATTTCAGATTTATAGCTGGAGACTCATAAGAGATTCAGATATGCCTTTGTGTTCCGTGATTGGAATTTTTCAACGTAAGACCCTGCATATATTACTTTTTTTATTTTTTTTTTTGCAGTAAGAATTGCAGATTGTAGTGGGATTATGAAATGTTGCTGGAACTTTTGTTTCAGAGATTCATGTAATTCTAGATCCCAAAAGCAGGGTATTGAACAGAGGCCGGTAGTCCTGACACTGAGCGTCTCAGTTTTGCTATTTTTGGTTCATAGATTGTTTTCATTCCGACTGCGTATGAAGCTCTGCTTTGTGTATTTATGTTTAATGCATTTAGTATCTGGAGACATTGATTTTCACATGAAGTACATTTGCTCGCAGTCAGCTATTGCACACTGCCTAGGGCTATGTGCGATGTATTGACAATAATTAGTCTCTAGCATTGCAGGATTATGTATAGAAATATTTTCTGAAAAATGCTGTTTGGTTTATGACCTGTTCTCAGAAATGTTTTTTAATTCTTTGTCTATGCCTCTTGGTTTTAGCAAGCTTTAAAGACTTCTTCATTCTTTGCTGTAGTATGATAACTCTTTAAGCAAAGGTGTATGTTTTTTTTATTTTTTTTTATTTTTTTTATAAACAAAAATTCAAAATATATGTATGTAGAGGTAATATTATTATTATTATTATTATTATTATTATTTGAGACTACTAAATGCAACCATGTTTTTATTTATTTTTATGTTTTTTTTCAAATAGGAAAATGGTTATACATACTTTCAGGTGATTGGATACTGGCAGGCTATTGGGGACATGCCTCTCTGGGGCAGGGTGGATAAAAATCGTTGATTTAAAAAAAAAGTCAAAGAAATTGGATTTTTTAGGTTTAAATCTGAGAATTTTTTTTTTTTTTTTGGGGATTTTTATCAAATTTATTTTAATAAAATTCTTTTGGAGTAAAAATGTATCTAAAGATAGTTTTCTCTTTTAAGACACATTCGTAAATTTAGTTTATTCAGCATGAAATGGAGCTTAGTTATGTAGCATGAGGCTGTATATTCTTCATTATTTAAATTTTTGGTAAACTCCCTCAATGAATCCAAGCTCTGCAAGCTAAGATAACATGCACTGTCAATGTTATTGTTTTAATTAAATGAAAGAATTTGAGTAGTTCTCCAACTATGTGTGATTAACCTAAAATCGGTTCTGATATTGCTGTTTTACTAACCTGACAGCTTATTATTCTAAATAGGAAACCTTCATTTTGTTTGCAAATATTAAAGATTCTAACTACCAGCAAATAAGTCCTTTATATTTAAAGAGCACCTGTCATTTCAGATCCATCATGGCAGCGCCTGTTAGTGGGCATCCATTCCCCTGCTGTCGCCACGTCCCTCACCTTGTGTCACTGCCGCATCACCAGCCGTCCCATTAAAGTGAATGAGACTGTCGGTGAGTCAACAGCGGGTCAGAGGAGGAGCCGTTGCGGGACACAGATGACAGTTGCTCTTTAAAAATTATGATTTAAATCGAGCTGCTTTAAATCAAGCCTTTTTACTAGTGATTTAAATCAAATCCACCCTGCCCTGGGGTGCCTCTAATGCCCCATACACACATCGGAAATTCCGCCAGCAAAAGTCTGATGTGAGCTTTTGGTTGGAAATTCCGACCGTGTGTATTGGGCATTATCCTACCCAACTCCAGGAATGCTCAGTTTGTGTTCGTGTCTGAGGGTGATGGACCTCTTCTCCTTCACTGAGAAATCTGCCTCCACTAGTTTATTATTTTTCTTATTTTCTTTAAATTTTTCAATTAACACCTCACTGCCTTGTAATGCCTACAGAGAAGCAGGATATTTACTTTGGTGAAGCCATTCCCAGACCCCATGCTGTGAGGATTTCCTGTAATGTTTGCTTTTGGGCACTGCATGGGTGCTCACCTTGGCACTTTGTGAAACGCGTTGTCAGCCGCAGTGTGCTATAAAGGTCCAGGGCCATGGCACATCACTGCCTAATTGTCCACCTTGAAAATGCATGAAGCTGGGTACACACGATCCGAATATATGCCAGCATTTGGACCATGTCTACAGCTGTCCTTCCAACAGGACCTGGTCTAAGGACCAGCTTTTGTCAAAGAGACCTGCTGGAAAACCTAATTGCCGCTCACAGCCACTGGCTGTGAGAGCTGATTAGTGTGTTTTGGTGGGACGGGTCCCCTGTTAGAACACAAAGGCACAGCAGGAGAGATTGGTGCATTAACATTACTTAGTTAGTACAGCGATCTTCCTTTTTATTTATTTATTTATTTTTTCTTCGTTCAGCCCACTGGGTTGAAGGGAAGAAAAAATGAAAGTGTACTAGGCCTTACTCTGAATCCTCATGTAAAGCCTTTGATGCATTGGATCTCAAAAGGAGATAATTTACATTTATATGACACCTGAGTAATACAAAGACCGTGAGATGAATGGATGAGCCACTCATTTATGCCATATAAAAATAACTATCTAGTATACTTTTTTTTGTAGCATCTTTCTTTGCTCCGTTTTATAGATGGCAAATCCAACTCTGAATTGCAGCTTACATTGAGTACCTCTTGAGTGGCACTCTACCTGGATGAACTCCAAAGATCACTAATTGAAACCTTTGATTAAATGTGATTTAAGAGATGTTTTGTAGTGTCTGAGGGTCAATTGGCTCAGCCTCATGATAAGGGAGGAATAAGAGATTAGGTGACTTATCAAGGATTTAAAGGATAAGTACACTTTTGTGGACTCTCTCGATATTGTCTTTATCCTTCTGATCATTTCAACATAGAATAAAACTGGGTACACACTATGGGAAAATCAGTAGAAAATAAGAAAATCAGATACCAAAGACTGCGCATGATCAGAAACGATTAACACAAAAAAAATTGTCCTATGAGAAGTTTTTGTACATTATTTTCAACCTCTATTCTGACTTGCTGTAGATCACCGAGGAAAACCGGACGATCATTCGCCCATTTTTCTTAAAGTGTGTACTGTATCCACCAGAGCATAAGTTACACTCTGCAAAAATCAGTGAGGAGAGCTGATTGGAGGGAAGGGACACATCCCGCTTCACAGAGGTACAGAGCTGAGGCTGTCAATCACAGGTTGTGTCCTGGAGCTCCCTCCGGTCACCTGTTTTTTCTTGGTGTCAGGAAAAGATGAAAAAAGCGACTCGTGCAGATAGCAGAGGAATGGGGCAGCGGACAGAAATGATGCTTCATGCTCTTAAATGAGACAAGTACACACTATAGAGGGATATGCTTTGTTTGTATTTCATGTCTGAGTTTTACAGCCAATTTAATGTCGGTGATGATATATCATATATTGGGGTGTTCTGAAGGGCAAGGGAGGGGAGCATTTGGGCAGATAGTGCATTAACCCCTTCACGCCGACCGTATGCAAATATGTGGCCTCGGCTTGAAGGGGTTGTAGCAGGGTGATGCATCACCCGGTATCGTTTTTTAGCCCCCATTCACACCTATGCGAATTAAATGCGGCTTACACTGCATTCAATTCGCAGGACATTTTAGAATTCATTTGAATGCATCTTGTTCACAAATGTGCATTGCACAAAAAAAGTGTGCGTTTTCTGGGCATTGCGGTGCGAATTACAAGCCCATTATCTTCTATGGGAATGCACCTGACTCGCAGATGCATTCCGTTCTGAACACAAATTCTCTCCGTCCCCTCACTACACCTCCCCCCTCTCCCCCCTCTCCCTGCTTACTGATCCGCAGCTACAATGCAGAGGAACCTCTGAACAACTGATTTTTATCTTTGCAGTGAAACCGGAGCTTCAATTCGCAACGCACATGTGTGAACCTGGGCTCAAAGTTTGTGGTTGGCTTTCTTGGGATAACAACCGATGCGGCTAAAACCTGCCGCCTTCCGCGTCTCTTTAGTCCCACCAGAAGGCCCGAGCGACCAGCCGACACGTCCGCCGGCTGGTCAAAGACCCGAATAAAGTTGGAATCGGCTTTGATCGGGTCTCGGCTCTAGTAACCCGGAAACAATGTCATGACATCACTTCCGGTTTACTGGAGCTTAAAGGCGCCACAATTTTTAAAAAATTACAATGTTCAAAACAGCCAAACTTGGCTATTTGAATACTTTTAAGTGCAAAGAAGGGATTTGGGGTCTTTTGGACCCCAGATTGCTACATAAAGAGTACCTGTCACTCCCTATTACTGTCACAAGGGCTGTTTACATTTCTTGTGACAGGAAAAAGAGTGATCAGAAAAAAAAATTGAAATCAGATTTTTTTTTTTTCTTTTTTTTTTTTAAAGGGACCCGCCCCTCCAAGCTCGCGCTCAGAATTGACGTATACGTAAGTCGCACCCACAAATGTAAACGGTGTTCAAACCACACGTGAGGTAATAATTCTAGCACATGGTAAACTGGTAACCTGTAGACATTTCCAAAAAGTCGCCTATGGAGATTTTTAAGTACCATAGTTTGTCGCTATTCCACGAGCATACCCAACATGTCATGCTTTGAAATTGTGTATCTATTTACTTGGCGTAACATCTTTCACATTCTACAAAAAAAATTGGGCTAACTTTACTGCTTTTTTGTTTTTTTGTTTTTTTTTTTCTAATTCATGAAAATGTACTTTTTCCCAAAAATTTGGGTTTGCAAGACTGCTGCGTGTATTTTGTATTTTTAGATGAAGAAATTACACTTTGCTACAATGTAAAGTAGCGAGTGTACAGCTTGTATAACAGTGTAAATTTGCTGTCCCCTCAAAATAACTAAACACGCAGCCATTAATGTCTAAACCACTGGCAACAAAAGTGAGTACACCCCTAAGTGAAAATGTCCAAATTGGGCCCAATTAGCCATTTTCCCTCCCTGGTGTCATGTGACTCGTTAGTGCTACAGGGTCTCGGGTGTGAATGGGGAGCAGGTGTGTTAAATTTTGGTGTTATCGCTCTCACTCTTTCTTACTGGTCACTGGAAGTTCAACATGGCACCTCATGGCAAAGAACTCTGAGGATCTGAAAAAAAAATTGTTGCTCTACATAAAGATGGCCTAGGTTATAAGAAGATTGCCAAGACCCTGACACTGAGCAGCAGCACGGTGGCCAAGACCATACAGCGGTTTAACAGGACAGGTTCCACTCAGAACAGGCCTCGCCATGGTCGACCAAAGAAGTTGAGTGCACATGGTCAGCGTCATATCCAGAGGTTGTCTTTGGGAAATAGACGTATGAGTGCTGCCAGCATTGCTGCAGAGGTTGAAGGGGTGGGGGGTCAGCCTGTCAGTGCTCAGACCATATGCCGCACACTGCATTAAATTGGTCTGCATGGCTGTCATCCCAGAAGGAAGCCTCTTCTTAACATGATGCACAAGAAAGCCCACAACCAGTTTGCCGAAGACAATCAGACTAAGGACATGGATTATTGGAACCATGTCCTGTGGTCTGATGAGACCAAGATAAACATATTTGGTTCAGCTGGTGTTAAGCGTGTGTGGCGGCATACAGGTGTGTAGTACAAAGACAAGTGTGTATTGCCTACATTTAAGCATGGTGGTGGGAGTGTCATGGTCTGGGGCTGCATGAGTGCTGCTGGCACTGAGGAGCTACAGTTCATTGAGGGAACCATGAATGCCAACATGTACTGTGACATACTGAAGCAGAGCATGATCCCCTCCCTTCGGAGACTGGGCCGCAGGGCAGTATTCCAACATTACAACCCCAAACACACCTTCAAGATGACTACCGCCTTGTAAAGAGGCTGAGGGTAAAGGTGATGGACTGGCCAAGCATGTCTCCAGACCTAAACCCTATTATCTGTGGGGCATTCTCAAACGGAAGGTGGAGTATCGCAAGGTCTCTAACACCCACCAGCTTCCTGATGTCGCCATGGAGGAGTGGAAGAGGACTCCAGTGGCAACCTGTGAAGCTCTGGTGATCTCCATGCCCAAGAGGGTTAAGGCAGTGCTGGAAAATAATGGTGACCACACAAAATATTGACACTTTGTGCCCAATTTGGATATTTTCACTTAGGGGTGCTGGTGTACTCACTTTTGTGAGATAATGTTTGGGGGTTCTAAGTAATTTTCTAGCAAAAATATGGATTTTAACTTATAAGCAACAAATGTCTGAAAAAAGTTTAGGCATGAAAGGGTTAAAGTGTTCTACTAATAAAAAAAATATACACATTTGTGTAGTGACACTAATTCTGTAGAAACTTGTGGTGCCTCCAAAGAAGGAAATAATACAGATAGGCTAACAGAACTGCATTATATGAACAAAATCATTTTTAATATTTATATTTTGACCATGCAGTCAACACATAAAGTTCCTAAAAAGTACATTCCCAAGCACAAATCACAGCAAACTTCACAGAATATAAATGACATGTGGAAAGGTTACTCTGAAAGTCTCACTGCCAAGTGATCACCATCACAGAGGCATATGGAAGTACACTCACCGGACATGAAATGACCCATTAACAAGCAAGGTCAGAAATTGTCAAGAATACATCTGCAGTTCTCTCTGAAGCTTGAACTATGAGGCCCTATGTTAAGTTTTGATTTTGTATATTTTTTCCACTTTGTTTTGTGCATTTTCTCCCACAACTGAAAGCATACTGGTCGGATAATTGGCATTTAGGGAAACTGTTACTAGTGTGCTTTAGTCTGCAAGGACATTAGATTGCAAGCCCCTTTCGGGGAACAAGGACCGATGGTAAACTGAAGGGTTCATTTCCTGTAACTTGTTGTGTAATCTTTCAGGGCTGAATACATTAGTAAAATAACTAAAATACAAACAGCCTCTGATCCTCATATGTTGAACTGGACTATAGAAATATTCCTGCTGTTTGATGTATGGAGGACAGTGACTCAGCATCTGAACCGCCAAGGAAATGCCATTGTTTTAGAAAACCTGGATCTAATATATACATGACGGAAGATAAAATGGGACTTTAGTGGATAAGAAATATCCATACGCATGACATGTTCGTCTCCCAGTGTGGCTAGTTGTGGTTGGATAACGGGACAGATTGCATATCTATGGCCTATTTGCAGCCTGGGCAGACCTCTCTTGGTTAACAAGAGAAGGTAGTCTGGGCTCACTCTCATTGAAGAAAACAGGAGAGAGATCTGTATGACATCACTATATGATTACCTAGATTTTCCAACTTTCCAACTTTATTTGTCTGCCCTCACTCCTACTTTGTTTACAGCCATAAACAGGAATGGCTGGCCAAGACTAATGTTCATTTGCATTCCAACAGAGAACCTTGCCAGATTTTACTGTAGATTATTGCAGATATTGGGGCAATTGGCTAAGTCTGTTTTCAGAAGATCCAGGCGATTAGAAAGAAATGTAATAGAGATCACTATCTGTAGAACTAGTGACCAGTCTTGTAAACCTGTTTTAATATGTATTTAACTCCTTAAGGAACAAAGTCCAAACAAATCTTAATGCCTGAAACCAGTTTTGCAACTTTCAAGTGTTAGAAAACTACGTATCTTTGCAAGTACTAATGCTAGCCATACATGTATTGAAATTTTGACCCATGTATGGCCGTTCTTGTTCATGAGAAGTCAATCTATCATTCAACTTCTCAGGAAGTGGCTTGTTGAAAAATTTTAGCTGTGAGCTGCACGTGCAACCAATCAAACGCTGATCAGTGTATTCTGACGGCAGGGGAGTCTCGCTGTTAGAATACATTGGCACAGCAGGGAGGATTCCCACCTCCACCTTAATGGGAGATGGGGAAATCTGTTCAGCTGGCTGAAAAAAACCCAAAAAAAACATATATATATGACCAGCTTTAGGAGTGAATTTCTTTCCTGCAACTATGGGTTGCATCTGGATTTTCCCCCATCAACACAGACAATGTTGACAGGGGAATCCGTCTCGCCAAGCCAGTGATTATTGCTCGTGGCTATACCAGCCGCTAGCGATAATCGTATGTAAAATGTGGCAGGATGGTCGTACCCAAGTTGATCGATCAACTTGGGTACATTCAGCCTGCCCATACATGAACCTTGGCCAGTTCAGCAGGAACCATCTATGGCTGGCCTTAGTGTATTCAGGAAAAAAATATACCCTGTTTGTTTTTTGTTTTTTATTTATTTTTTCTGGACAAATTGGACCTTCGTTTGGTAATAAAGGTTAATGGGTAGTATCTATATTTTATTTTACCTATTAACCCATTCCTTTGCGGCGCTATAGCAGAAAGACGGCTACAGCGCAGTGACAATTGCAGCAATACCACATACTGTATGTGGAAATTTCTTGTTTTTACCTGTAGTATGGCCAAGAAACAAAAGTGCACTTTGTTTTTTGTTTTGTTTTATTTTGTTTTTTGTTTTTTGTGTTAGTTTGTTTTATTTAAAAAAAAAAAAAAAGACATTCCTTCCTACCTAAAACACACTGATTTTTGACCCTGACACTGACCTAGATCAAACTCTAATCTAGCTTCTATTTTTTTTGGGGGGGGTTACATATTTCTCCTCTAGCAAGGAGAAAAAGTTGTATTCAAGAGGTGATAAAAGTACAGAGGTGGGCTATAAAGTTGTTATTCACTGTGATAGCCAATCACAGGCTATTACAGTGATTATACGACCAAGAGCTGGCTCTCCCAACTCCCAATTGTTAGTACTTTTGGTGTCAGTGACAACCCTGTCTCCATGCTGGGAGTGCGCGCTATACAGCATACTCCCAGCACAGACACAGGTGTGTACATATGTGGCCTCACAGAAGAAAACCCAATTCAGTGAGGCAGCATATGTGCGCCTGCTCACCAGGAAGGGTTTAAAAGGTTAGTTCACCCTTTCAGAAAAAAAAAATGAAAAGGTGAACTAACACCCTACATCCTCCCCACTTCCACCCCCTGGTCCCCCCTGCACTTACCTCCATGGGTGATAAAGTTCTACTTTCCACACAGCATGATGCAGCAGTCCGGGGAATTGAAAACCATGCTGTTCTACCTCTTCTTTCCCTAGGGAAACCAGGAGAGATCAGAGTGGTTCTCATTCGTTAACTCCAGCACATGAACACATTAACCAATTGGAATCGCTGTGATCTGTCCCAACATCCCTAGGGAAAGAACAGATAGAACAGCATAGTTTTTAAACCCCAGGACTACTGCACTGGGCTGTGTAGAGGGTGAAATTGTAGCACCCATGGAGGTATGTACAGGGGGACCAGGGGTTGGGGAGGGTATAGAGTGTTTTTAGTTTTACTTTACTTTAGGGGTGCAACGAATGTTTGTTTTTTTTTGGTGCCGAAACCGACGCCGAAAACTGAAACAGATACTGAAACTGACCGATACCGGAAATTACTGTTTTTAAAAAATATTTTTATACAGGAGATGGTCAGACTGGGGACATGGTACAGGAGATGGTGAGAGACTGGGGACATGGTACAGGAGATGGTCAGAGACTGGGGACATGGTACAGGAGATGGTCAGAGACTGGGGACATGGTACAGGAGATGGTCAGAGACTGGGGACATGGTACAGGAGATGGTCAGAGACTGGGGACATGGTACAGGAGATGGTGAGAGACTGGCGACATGGTACAGGAGATGGTCAGAGACTGGCGACATGGTACAGGAGATGGTCAGAGACTGGCGACATGGTACAGGAGATGGTCAGAGACTGGCGACATCCGGATAGATTGAGGTAGAGAGTTCTAGAGGATGGGAGAAGTCCTGGAGATGAGCATGGGAGGAGAAGACAGGAGAGAGAGAGATTTAGAGTGACAGTAGATCCTGCTCCAAAAAGTAAAGTGTATGTAAAGCCCAGCTTGGAGTAAAATGTGGAAGTGTTAGAGCTTCTGTATGGCTTTTATTGTTGTATATGCACCCCCCCCCACCCCAGAAAGTGATGCCCGCCCCAGAATGTGATGGTAAAAGCTAAATATTTTGTCACGGGTACCCTTCTGGTGACTGTTGTCTAAGAGGTGTTTAGAATGAAGCAGTGCTGCCATTGCAGTGTAGATCCAGAACCTGGTTTTGCTGTCTGTCAGGGGTGGTACAGAGGACCACAAGACTGGCCAAATCCTAATTACAAATCTTTTGCAAAGTAAAAAAAAAAACGTGACTTGTATATATCGCAAGGGTGTGTTTTTAACTGCTGTTGTGAAGTGAGTGCAGTTAGCCATATAATGGGTGTCTAAATGCAGTAATTGCTAGATGGGATATTTGCTAAGCGCTTTTGTTTCAGACTGCGGGCTGGCAGATGCCTTTGTCTAAACTCCTAGGGATTAGTTGGATCCAGTCTTGATGTTCATTCCCTGAAACAAGCTTTGATGTTTAGAAACCATCCTGCTAATAGGAGATTGTACAGGTGAATACATTTTGTGTTTCTCTTTGATTACATTGTTTTTTCAGTTCTTGTCATAAAGATAACATCTCATCTGAAGGGCAATGGTAAACTGCAAATAGCCTAAACAAAATGCCCTTTATCTTGGGGATTAGTATTTGCAGCTAAACCGGTCACATAACAACAAAACTACAGTGCAGTTTCAGCAAAGCAAATGTTTTCTGGAGATCAAAAAAACAAGACAACACAAAACCTTGTTTGATGGATTCCTTTCCCTGTTAGCCCCTTTAACACGGACGGTCCGATCAGGTCCGCCTGTCAATTTTTCAGGTGGACTTGATCAGAAGGTCCATGCATTCCTATGTGCAGGCAGGTGTAAAAGGACTTGTGTTTGTTTTTATAGTAGCCTACCTCCTGGTTCGATCCGGGGATCCGTCCTTCTCCGTTTAGGTGGATTGGAGGGTAGCCTGGTATACGCGGACAGCGGAGTTGGTTTACTCCCAGGCATCTATAGAGCAGAGCATGCTCTGTCCTTCTCCGATCTGCAGATACTGCGTCATCCTCCCGCTCTGCTCTGATCACCAGGAGATCTGTGAGCGGAACCCCCACTAATCCGAATGGAATCTGCCCCATGAGGAAAGGGCCTAAGGGGCATTTTCACATGGATGGTCTGATCAGATCCACCTATCAGTTTTTCAGAAGCTCTGCGTTAAGACTCATACACACGGACCGAATGTCGGAAGACATTGGCCGTTTAAAAAAAAATGGCCGACATTCGACCTGTGTGTACGTCGGACGTGCATGCTGGAAAACCAGAAGCCGAAGACTCTCTATCAGCGCTCTCAGCCAATGGCGAAGAGAGCTGATCGGAGTGTTCTGGCGGGGGGGGGGGGCATCCCCTTGTAAGAACACAATAGCTCAGCAGGGGAGATTGCTGTACTGGTTAGTACTGCTGCCCTGACTGGATTTTTTTTTTTTTTTTCGTGCAAACCGCTGGGTTATGCCCTGTACACAATAGGATTTTCCGACAACAAAATCCATGTTTTGTTTTTTTTTCCGACAGATGTTGGCTCAAAATTGTCTTGCATACACACGGTCACACAAATCTTGTCGGAAATTATGAACGGCAAGAACGCAGTGACGTACAAAACAAGACGAGCTGAGAAAAATGAAGTTCAATAGCCAGTGCGGCTCTTCTGCTTGATTCCGAGCATGCGTGGAACTTTGTGCGTCAGAATTGTGTACACACAATCAGAAATTACGACAAGGATTTCGTTGTCGGAAAATTTGAGAACCAGCTCTCCAATTTTGTGTGACGTAAATTCAGATGGGAAGTGTCCGATGGAGCCTACACACCAGGCTCCCATAGAACATTTTCCATCGGAAAATCCTATTGTGTGTACGGAGCATATGTGTTGACCAGGCTTTAGTCTGCAGGCAGGCAAGCCTCTGATCGCAGGTAAAAAGATAAACCTGACATGGGTCCTTTTTTAAAGTTTGATTTTCTGCCTCCATCATATGATGGAAGAAAATCTGAACAGACAGATGTCACAAAAGTGACATCCATTCTGTTCTTGTTCTTGTTCTAATTCAGCAGAGGGATCTGTTCATGGATCCCCTATTGATTAGAATGGAAACTGCTGGTGTTGGCCATAAGGTGTCTTTAGATGTGCGACACGTGTACCCGAGAAAGGGTTTATGTTACACGTAATTATAGTTATAGGAAGGTTAGTGTTAGAGTATTGTAATTGCATTAGTAGATTTTCAGACACTGGGGTTGATTTACTAAAACTGGGGAGTGCAAAATCTGGTGCAGCTCTGGATGGTAGCAAATAAGCTTCAACTTGTTCAATTAAAGGTTGTAAACCCTCAAGGTTTTTCACCTTAAAGTGGAACTTCTGTCATTTTTTTCATCTTTCCATCTACAGTAAAACCTTGGATTGCGAGCATAATTCATTCCGGAAACATGCTTGTAATCCAAAGCACATGTATATCAAAGCGAATTTCCCCATAAGAAATAATGGAAACTCAAATGATTCGTTCCACAACCATTTATTCATAGGTCCTTCAGTTTATAGTCCATATAAAAAGATTATAGCAATGTGACCAGGTTGTGTAACCATAAAATGTCCATCCACAAGGGGATTAGAAGCAAAATCCAGCAGGAGCTACAGAGTATAAAAGAGAAGAGAGGCCCCTCTAAGTGTAACAATATGTTGCTAAATGTTGTACCTTCATCTAATGTAACCATATTGCTACACTTGGAGGCTCCTCTCTTCTCTTTTATACTCAGTTGTGACATGACGCTACTTGTATATCAAGTCCAGAATGTATTGAAACATTTTGCTTGTCTTGCAAAACGCTCTCAAACCAAGTTGCTCTCAAACCAAGGTTTTACTCTATTAAATCTTCTGAAGCTTCAGAATGGCAAAGATGTGTTTATTACAAGTTGAGCAGGCTGCAGTTCCTCTTTAATACATTCTATGTATTGGGGTAAAAAACCTTCTGTACTTACCTGAACCCGATCGTTCCATCGGTGGGGACAAGCACAGCAGCTGTCTTGGATCCTCATTGAATAGATTGATAGCAGCGCAGCCATTGGCTCCCGCTGCTCTCAATTAAATCTAGTTACATGAGAGTCGGGGGGGCGGGGCCGAGTCCTGCTGTCTGTGTCAATGGACACAGCAGCAGGACTTGGGAGCGCACTCGCACGAGTGCCCTGCTGGAATGCGGGTCTCCGAGGGGGCACTCGATGCAGGGAGGAGCCAGGAGCACCGCTTGGGGTCCCCATAAGAGCAGGATCGGGGCCACTCTGTGCAAAACTCTTGCACAGAGGAGGTAAGTATAACATGTTTGTTGTTTTAAAAAACAAAACAAAAAAAAAAAACTTTACAACCCCTTTAAACTTTGACAAAAAAACTGGAAACTGAATGGTTTCTATGCAGAGCTGCACCAGATTTTGCGCTCTGTAGTTTTAGTAAATCAACCCCAGTGTTTGTATAAATAATTCTCAGTACATTTTGTTGACTTGATGAATGGTTAAAAGTTCGTTTGCTTTTGATTTGGGAATGACAGTCATTTCCTGACCGAAAAACATATTTAGAAATGTTTTATTTGGAGAAAAAAATTTCCATCCTTCCTTGATTTATTTATTTATTTATTTTTACTATAGTTAAAAATTAATGTTGATTTGGCATCTACTAACGCTTACACAATCGAACGAATGTTATTAAAATGAAAAAAAATGTAACATGGTGTAGGGCCAACTTTATGCCTAATACACACGGGTCAAATGTCAGGCGGCATCAGCCGGTCCAGTTGAAACCAGCTGACATTCGGTCTGTTTGTACAGATGAAAAAGGTTGGCCGACCAGCTCCTTGTCTGTGCTCTCAGCCAATGGCTGTGAGCGCTGACCGGAGTGTTTGGCGTTCCCCTATCACCATTGCACAGCAGGGGAGATCACTTCAATGTTAGTACAGCGGCTCCTCCTGAGCTGTCAGTTTTTGTTTTCGTTCGAACGAAAAATAACTAGTGGTGTGTACGAGGCTTTAGTGTTAGAAAAAGGGTTACTATGGGGGCGGGGGTATAATGCGACACCAGTGGCTCTGTATCAAAAAGTACCACCAAGCTCATGATGGTAAACGCTAATGTATTGGTTTGTGACACTGTTGGCCAAGCTTTCCCAAGTGAGAAAAGTTAATGGTTTAGACCAGCCTTTTTCAACCAGGGTGATTTCAGGTTTCTTAAGAGATGCCTTGGTAAAATACCCAAAAATTGTATACAAGCCAACAGGTGGATCAAGCCTACCTTTTTAGTTACACAAAGTCACTCGTTTTCCTTGTGCACCAATACAACTTTCCAGCCGCCAGCCTCCTAAAAACCCTGTGCAGGTGTTTCGTCAGATTTGGTGACCCGTCAGATTTTGTAACAGAAGTGACATTTTGTCACCGCCATCTTGCCTTACCCCGCACTCGTCCACAGTAAGGATACAGTGAGAAGGCGGCAAGCAGACATCTTGTTACACCCACTGGAGTCCTGCATTTCACACGTATTTTAACCTCCCTGGCGGTTTTCCCGAGTGTGGCTCGGGGTTAAAATTCAGGACCATTAGTGGTAACCCCGAGCCACACTCGGGATTACATCGCAGGATCCTGGTGCCTCATTACTTACCTTGTCCCCGGGATCCTGCGATGTCCCCCGCAGTGTCCGCGGGCTCCGTCCTCCTCCAAAGCCTCTCCGTGCCAGGCTCCGTTCCCTGCGAGCGGCGCGACGCACGGGGGCGGAGCCTGGCGGCAAATTCAAAAAAAGTGTAAAATCATAACACATACAGTACTGTAATCTTACAGATTACAGTACTGTATGAAATGATTTCACATCCCCTTTGTCCCCAGTGCTTTGGCCCATGCCCTGCATGTAGTTTTATATTGCATATACTGTTCTTTCTGCCTGGAAACTGGAGATTGTCCATAGCAACCAAAAAGTGTCCCTTTACGTCAAAAATGGCTTTAGACCAGCTAGAAAACAGCGATAGTAAATTAGAACACTTGCAGAATTGAGCGATAGTGAATCGTGTGGAAATTAATTTTATTACTATTTATTTTTATTTTTTTAAATTATTATTTTTTTTTTTTTTATTATATTATAACTTATGTTTTTGTGTTTCAAACTTTATCATACCCGGGATATCTACTAGACTCTGGTTTGGACAGATTTAAGTGTGTTATTGTTAAGAATTACAGACCTACAATATAAAACGCCAAATTTCCATGCAAAATAATTGTACCGCTTTCAGCACCTAAAATCCGAAAGAATCATACCGCCAGGGAGGTTAAACAGTAAACTCCTATAGTAATACAGTATTTAAAAATCCGTCTGACTGTTTAGATGTTGAATTTTCAAAGCAGCGGCAAACCTGCTGATTTCACAGGTTTGCTAATCTGACAGAACACCGCTACTTTGAAAAATCAACATCAAAACAGTCTGCCGGATTTGCAAATACTGAATTTTGCTATATAAGCTGAGTTTACTGTTAAAAATAAGTGTGAAATGCAAAACTCCGGTGGGTGTAACAAGATGTCCTCTTGCCGCCTTCTCTCACTGTATCCTTACAGTGAACGAGTGTGGGGTGTACCAAGATGGCGGCGACGGAACGTCACTTCCATTACAAAATCTGACCGGTCGCCAAATCTGGTGAAACACAAGCACCCAATGTCCCCCTTATCAACCAATGACATAATCGGTTGATAAGGAGGACTTGGGGTACTTGCAGAGCATCCTTGTTTGCCCCTCCCCTGCCTGTCAGCATCGGAGTCACATTAGCTGAGTGAGGGAGAGAAACTGAGGGAGAAGAGAAACATTGGAATACTAGTCAGTACCAGTGTGCAAAGGTGTATTTGCTTTGGAACGTGTGTGAATGCTGTCTGCATTATGTAAAACTATTACTTTTGTTTTTTACATTTTAAGAATGGGGTGCCTTGTCTGAAAAAAGGTTGAGAAACACTGGTTTAGACTTGACAGATTCGCTGCTATATTTTGCCCAATATAAGGCTAGCACTGAGGGTGTCTGCACAATACATAAACATGCATACTCCATAGGTGTGTATCTTGCTTCTCTCTATGTCCAACTTTAGTCTGCCAAGCAAATAAAAGCTGCAGGATAAGTTTTTACCTGTTGCTTAGACCCCATTTCACACTGAGGCACTTTTTCAGGCGCTTTCACACAAAAAAAAGCGCCTGAAAAGCTCCTGAAAACTGCTTCCCATTCATATCAATGGATCCTTTTACACTGGGGTGGGGCGTTGAAAAAAGTCCTGCAAGCAGCATTTTTGGAGCGCCTCAAAAACGCCCTTTGTCCATTGAAATGAATGGGAAGCGATTGAAAAGCGCCGCAAATCAGATCATCTGAGTCACGTGACCTTAAAAAAAAAAACTCGGCTAACCTGAAAAGCACCACAAAAACACCCAACGTTTTATGGACAGTTTTTGAGCGCCTCAGTTTGAAAGGGGTCTTAGCGTTAGACAGTACACAGACAGGAGAGAACAGCAGCCTTATTTGTCTGTTCTTAGCTGTATCATGTGACATTGTCATGTTGGTGTTTGGCAGTCAGATGTCTACTGACGGATTTTTTTATTTATTTATTATTTATATTTCAGGTACTTTGTTTAGCACCGTCAATTTACACAGCGCTTTACATATACATTTGTACATTCACATCAGTCCCTGGCCTCAAGGAGCTTACAATCTAAGGTCCCTAACTCACATTCATACTAGGGCCAATTTTAGACAGGATCTAATTAACCTACCAGCATGTCTTTGGAGTGTGGGAGGAAACTGGAGTACTCGGAGGAAACCCACGCAGGCACAGGGAGAACAAACAAACTCCAGGCAGGTAGTGTGGTGGTTGGGATTTCAACCAATGACCCTTTTTGCTGCTAGGAAGAAGTGCTAACCACTACACCACTGTGCTACCCATTGATGAAGGGAGGACATCAATCAGAAATATTAGAAACCCATCCTGATCACTAATGTTGTCCCCCAAGTTTAGCAGCATCTGTACCGTGTCTTTAAAACATATCCCCTCTACCTGCACTCTTTACTAACACCATTTTGGTAGGTGGACATAGTCATCAGTGTATGGAGCAGTTAGGAGAGGTCTAATCATCTAACTCCCATAGGATGAAGTAGTCACCTCTTTCATCATCAATGTACTACTATAATTCAATTCTCTTTTTATCCTGACAAACCCCCCTTATGTGTTTTATGCAGGAAGATGGCACAATTTTATTTTAGATTTGGCTTGTTTCATTTTTATTATTTGTTAAATTCTCTTTGTATATCCTCAAAATAATTCCAGACATTTTAACTCTTGAAGCCAGATGTTGGTGGTGCAGATGAAAATGATATACCACAGTGCAGGCTTGTGTACAATACTTTGCTTAATGTGTGTGGTTTAGGTAAGGAGAATAATTTAGTAAATTTGCAGTTTGTAAGTGATTTGTAGGGGTGTAGGGTGTGTTCATACTAATATGCATTAGTCATAGGTATGATTTCCTTTGCTAGCATGTGCTTGTCTATTTGGATGTTGCTGACTTCAGCGCTGGTTTATAATGAATACATATTTAAAGCGGACACTCTTTTTCTTATGTTTGGCTTTAGAAAAGGGCAGCCTTTACTGCGCTTTGGGGATCAGATAGAATACCCAAGACATCTCTTAATGTCAAAAACTAACTTAAATATTGGCAAAAAAGGGTCACAAGAAGTCTTCTGCTCAGATTATATGTGCCTGTATAGACACCATAAGGCATAAATGGATTGGAGGTTTCCGAGGGCAACCAACCTCAGGCGTGACATATGAACAAAGCAAATCCCTCTATATCTTTCTTCTGGCGACTCGACAATGCAGAACATCTTTCTGCAAGCGCCTCCTTTATTGTGCATCTTGAAACACCCACACCACATGTTTTCAGAGAGTCCTGTATTTTGCCTGAAGTTATTTGTGGATTTTTCTTTGTATCCCGAACAATTTTCCTGGCAGTTGTGGCTGAAATTTTAGTTGGTCTACCTGACCGTGATTTGGTTTCAACAGTACCCCTCATTTTCCACTTCTTGATTAGAGTTTGAATACTGCTGATTGGCATTCTCAATTCCTTGGATATCTTTTTATATCCCTTTCCTGTTTTATACAGTTCAACTACTTTTTCCCGCAGATCCTTTGACAATTATTTTTGCTCTCCCCATGACTCAGAATCCAGAAATGTCAGTGCAGCAATGGATGTAAGATGCAAGGGTCTGTCAGGAATCCAGAAACACATTGAAAATATATATATATGTTTGGGTTTTTGTGTTTCCTATGCACAACATAGGCCTTTAATGCACACTATACAATTTTTGTTGTTCGATTTTCCTTTTAGATTTACCTTATGTAGTGCAAGGCCTGGCCTGACCGCATACAAATTGAAAGTGTTCTGGTTTGACCATAATATATGGTTTTGGTAAATCTAAAGGAAAAAAAATCTAAAGAATATTGTATAGTGTGTATCCAGCTTTAGAGGCAGAAAAAAAACCCAACAAAGTTGTGTTGAGCTTTTGAGCATAAAAAAAAACACCTGACGCACCTATACGCAGGTAAAACACACCTAAGCACTAGGCATGTTTAATGCTTAAAGTGGAGTTCCACCCAGAAATAGAACTTCCGCTGATCTTGGCCCCCCCCCCCCCCCTTCACGGGCCACATTTGGCACCTTTTTAGGGGGGAGGGTGAAGCAGATACCTGTCAAATCCTGCTCCAACTTCCGCGCATAGATCGCCACACAAAGTGTCTTGCCCCTCCTACGCAATGTCTGGCCCCTCCTTCTTCCCCAGCTGTCTGTCCCAGAAGACAGCAAGGACCATTCAGATCGTGCAGCGCGACTCGCGCATGCACAGTAGGAAACCTGTTAGTCCTTAGTAAGGACGTCGGTGCCTGCACCTGAAGCTGAGGGTCGGCTTTGGGTGAGGACATTGTGGGCTCCTTGGACAGGTAAGTGTCCTTATTTTAAAAGTCAGTAGCTGCTGACTTTTACATTTTTTTTTTTTTTTTTTTTTTTCCCAGGTGGAACTCCACTTTAAGCATTTTTTGCATTTCAATGTCCAGAATAAACAAATGTTGTGGCCAATGAAGTAAATAAATTCCCAAGCGCTCGATGTGCTGGTTGGACTCCTCGAGAAAACACTGCAGAGTGCACAGGACAAGATCGGTCCTAATTTCCTGCAGGATCAATGGGTATTTTTTAATTACTTTTTGAACAGATAAAATAGCTTTCAATGGTAAATTGATCAGACCTAAAAAAAGGAAAATAGGAGAAGTTCACGTGTATAGTTGAGCTGTAATAGGGAAGCAGGTACAGAACAGGTTAAGGCAATATAGAAGGTGCAGTATGCCGATTTGTTTTCTTATTTACTTTCACTTCCTTTTTGTGACTTGGCAGCTTTGTATGTTATTAGCTGTATTGTTACTTGAACTGTTTGGTTACTAAATATAGAATACAGATCTACAGTGGATATAAAAAGTCTACACACCCTTGTTAAAATGTCAGGTTTCTGTGCTGTAAAAAAATGACAAAGGTAAATAATTTCAGAACTTTTTCCACCTTTTTAATGTGACCTATAAACTGTACAACTCGGTTTAAAAACAAACTGAAATCTTTTAGGATGGGGAAGTAAAACTAAAAAACTAAAAAAATGGGGTTGCATAAGTGTGCACACCCTGTTATAACTGGGGATGTAGCTGTGTTCAACAATCTCCCGTATTCTTCATATGTCTGGGCTATGGAGTAGAGTGGCAAGACGGAAGCCTTTTCTTACAAAGAAAAACATCCAAACCCAGCTAAATTTGACAAAAACACATCTGAAGTCTCCCAAAAGCATGTAGGAAAATGTGTTCTGGTTTCATGAAACCATGGTTGAACTTCTTGGTGATAATGCCAAAAGATATTTTTAACTTTTTGCTATAATAAATATCTCCCAAAAATATATATAAAAAAAAACATTTTTTTTCTTCAGTGTAGGCCGATATGTATTCTACATTTTTTTGATAAAAAAATCGCAATAAGCATATATTGATTGGTTTGCGCAAAATTTATAGCATCTACAAAATAAGGGATAGTTTTATGGCATTTTTATTTTAAATTGTTTTTATTAGTAATGGCGGCGATCTGCGTCCTTTATCGGGACTGCGACATTATGGCGGACAGATCGGACACTTTTGACACTATTTTGGGACCATTGTCATTTATACAACGATCAGTACTAAAAAAAAATGCATTGATTACTGTGTAAATGACACTGGTAGTGAAGGTGTTAACCACTAGGGGGCGGTGAAGGGGTTAAGTGTGTCCTAGGGAGTGATTCTAACTGTGGGGAGGAGGGGCTACAGCTCACATGATGGCGATCACTGCTCCCGATGACAGAGAGCAGTGATCTCTGTCCTGTAACTAGGCAGAATGGGGAAATGCTTTTACAAAAGCATCTCACCATTCTTCCTCTCCGTGACACGATCGCGGGCACCCAGGGGACATCAAGTCCACAGGACCCGCGGTCATGTGCGCGCCTGCAGCACCGCTTCTTAAAGGGGATGTACCTGTACGCCCTTGTGCCATTCTGCCAACGTAAATCGGCGTGTGCTGGTCGGCAAGCGGTTAACCACTTCCCCGGGTTGACGTCATATAACTTCTGTTTATCCGCTTGATTTCTTTTACGCCCCCCCCCCTGCTGCCGCCCTCTGGTGCTTTCCCAGGCCTCACCCGTGCAATCGGGGAGCCAGAGGATGAATCCGCTACCAGCAGCGGTTTACCATAGAGCTGGCCGTGGACCAGATGGTCCCTGGCCATCTCTATGACCCGCTGAGGCCCGAAGCGACGCCATGACGTCTCATCCGGCACTGGCAGATATAAACACTGACTTTTTTTTTTTTCCAGCTGGAAAGCCTGAGATCGATTTGATTTTTTTTAAATGTATTTATTTATTTTTAAAGACATCAAAAAATAAAACATTATAGGTCGTGCCCACATATGTAAATAGCATTCAAACCACACATGTGAGGTATCGAGGCGAACGTTCGAGGTGAGAGCAATAATTTTAGCACAAGACCACCTCTGTAACTCTAAACTGGTAACCTGTAAAACATTTTTAAAATGTAGCCTATGGAGATTTTTAAGTATCAAGCCATTCCACAAATATGCGCAGTTTTAAAGCATGATGTGTTGGTTATCTATTTACTCGGCGTAACATCATCTTTCACGTTATACAAAAAATTGGGGTAAATATTGTGTTTTTTGGTTTTTCCAACTCCTGAAAGTGATTGCTTATACTCTCGGATTTTCTGTAGAGGGTCTAAAGCAGCCCATAGATGACTTGATTTTTCCGTCCATGGTGGACGGAAAGAAAATTTCTGTATTTTCCCAATTGTTGATGGGGAATCGCTCTCACAGCTGTTGTGTTCTGCCGGCAGGAAGCCTTCCTGGCCGGCAGAACACAATGATTATTGCTAGCGGTTGTAGCCGGCTGCGTTAATCAAATGTAAAAATCCGACAGGCTGGTTGTACCCAAGTTGATCGATGGGGTCCATTCAGCCTGCCTATACATGGACTGAATCTCGGTTGGTCCCTACTGAACTGGCCAAATTTTGATCCATGTTTGGCTGACCTAAGGGCTCGATTACACCAGCAGACCGTGTTCTACTGCAATTTTTGCTGTAAAGGGAACAGGACAGTGTGCTAGTAAAATGTATCGCAGCAAACCTTTTTATGGGCTCATTTACAGTTGTGTAGAGGGGGGCCTACACACTATACAATTCTCTTGTACAACTTTCCTTTAGATTTACCAAAACCATATAATATGAGGTCAAACCTAAACCCTTTCAAATGTATGCAATCAGGCAGGCCCTTGCAGTACATAGTTGAAGGTAAATCTAAAGGAAATTGAACAAAAATTGTATAATGCGTGTAAGCCTTTTTTTGACACATTTGTTTTTTTTCAGCAGAGCAGTGTGAAAGCTCCTGAATATGTCTCAAGCAATTGTCGTGCGACAAAATACACACAATTGTTGCAAAACGCACAACACCAAACAAGATTTGCTACATGATCTTCTTTGGCATGTTTTTTGAGGGGAGGGAGGCCCATTCAAAATAAATGGTGACGCTCAAAAATTATGCAACGTGTGACTGGGGCCCTAAAGATACATTGCTGTCAGACATGCAGTTAATGAACTAGGTGTGTGTTTTTTTTTTTTTTTTTTTTTTTTTTTAAATTTTAATTTTAACCCAAACTGGGCTACAATTTTGAAGACTAAATCGTAGAGTTGCGCTTTAAAGGCCCCTTTCACGCGGGCGGATAGAATTGTGCTTTTAGCTGCAGACAGATGAAGTTATCTACCGCAGCTAAACGCACACAATGCTTTTCCTATGGCCCCATTCACACACTGCGTTTAGCGACGGTTGACGGTTTGTTACATGGGGTTTTGTGCAGATAGAAAAAATAAAGTTGACTGCGTCCAGGAACGATTTAGCACAGCTATCTGCACATAACTGCAGGTAATCGCAGTGTAGTATTTCTCCTGCCGATAGCAGCGGCAACAAGGAAAGAAAAACAGGAAGCACATCAGAAATGGCAATAATGTTCCAACGCAGCCGCATGTAAATGCAGCTAATCGCAATGTACAACTGCTGTGTTAATGCTGTGCCGGGATTCTCTGAATTTCAAAATAACAAAACATGCTTTTAACAGCGTCAGAACGGCCACCCGTGTGAAAGGAGCCTAATCCACCCTAATAGCACTGCTGGAATGTTGTCGTGCCTTATTTACAATATTCTATGACAAATTCATTTCACGTGAGGGGAAAAAAAGTCTAGGGAAATCTAACAATAAAGGCGCTCTTGGTGTCCACACATGTGCTGTGCTGGCCTAGAAGCAGCCATGATTTTTTTGTGAATGGTGTCACATTGCTGGAAGGGACAGTGACCTGATGAGCCTGTGACCTGAAGCTGCCTGTCATAGCTCAGCTGACCCTTCCACAGCCATGTGTTCCCGCTCTCCCCCCTCAGCCCTTCCACACATGAGCCATGTTTGTGTTCCTGAGGTCTGGAAAGCACAAGGCCGGCTTTCTAGAACTGACAGCTCTGAGCCTGCCGGAGCTCTTTGTGCAGGATGCTTTTGTTGCAACCAGCCGGCTGCTTCCTTTCATGAATAATTGAGACGGTGTTAAGTTCTGAATAAAAATAATAAAGAAAAGCGCGGAGGAGGGGGGATGGAACCACCTGAGGAGTGGAAAATCCACTCAATGGATTCTATAGACAGAAGGCTGAGAAGCCCCCAAATAAAGTGAGAAGCGGTGAGGAGGCGAGGGTGTGGTTTGTCTGGGAACAAAGCCTGGCTGGTGGTCTTGGCTGAGGGGGGAGACAGTGTCTGTAAGGCTCAGTCCTGACCATTCACTAACCAGCTCAGCTGCCTCCCCCTCACCCTAAGGTGTGTGTTTGCTTCCTCCTGGACAGGAATGTGACTGATCAGTAAGTAGGAACACCTTTCCTTACTATTTGCTTGGTGTGTGTGCATGCTTTGTTAACCTTTTCTGTGCTGTGTAAGGCTCGGATCTAAAGCTTACTGGTGCCAACTTCCAGCAGAATATCGGTACTGGCAGAGCCATGGTGGTCTTCATGGTTACCCGTTGTGTTTTGTGTGTTCTGAGTGTTGCCTGTGTCCCTGTGAGGCCAAAGCAATTTAATCTGACATGGTATGAGTTTTGGATAATTGCTGCAGAATTGGTCAAAACTTGAACTACCGGTGGCTCTCTCAGCACCAACCGGCTAATTTTTATTTATTTTTTTAAATTGTCAAGACTAGGGTTACCACCTCATCCCTGTAAAACCGAACACATATTAATTACACAGGTTCTGTGGCTGTTTAAGGTGGTAATTAAACTCACTTGATGTCTTATTTGCATTAAATTAGCCTCAGAACCTGTGTCATTCATATGTGTTCAGGTTTAAAGGGATGAGGTGACAACCCTAGTCAAGACACTGGGTGGAAAATTTGTGTACAAACAGTGACTACATTCAGTTAGATACAGTGACTGTTCGGGTATTGTGACAGCTGTGTGTGTTGGCTGTTCAAATGCATTAACCTGCAGGGGAGATTCTTTCTTGCATGCGATTTTAGCGTTTCATTTACAACATGTGTCAGAAATGTAACACTCCCATTGGTTGTGCTCTCAACCGAAATGTCAAACCATCCAATGGCTGGTGTCATAACTGATCTCCTGTGCAGCATCATGGCAGTTGCAAAGGTGGCAGCTTCCTTGGCTGAAAACGATAAGGGGGTTTACTTACACTTTAAATTGGCCATAAATAATAAAACAAGCTGATTCCTCCATCCACACAATACAAACAAGGTAGCTACAGACAACTGGTCTGTCTGCTGTCAGAATACATTGGTTAGCGGGTGCAGACGCTCATTGACAAAAGTTTTCCAGTGGTCCCATTTGACAGAAGTCCATCTAACCATCGAGTTCTGTCAAGTGAGGCAACCACACATGGATCGAATCCATCTATTGCCAGCATTAGGCACCTTTCACACACCTCCGTAAAGTGGGATCCACTTGCTCAGCGGGGGATCTCTCCACTGATCCCTGCTGAGCACGCAGATGACAGGTCTGTGTCTGCTCCGCTATGCAGAGCAGACACAGACACAGCCTGCTCTAGTCTATGGGGCAATCTGTTGGAAACGGACCGCCTGTCTGTCTCCATGCGATCCCCTATCCGTTTGGTGGATCGGAATAGGTCCCCTAGCCGTCTGTTTTTGGCAGACAGGATTAGATCGGAAAGTGGCGGGTATCCACCGCTCCATAGAAGAGATCGGAGGGTCCGATCAGGTCCTCCTGAAAATCTGACAGGCAGACCTGATCAAATCGCCCATGTGAAAGGGGCTTTAGGCTATAGCTAATATTATTCTCCAATCCTCTCTAAACGGCGTGCATAAAGGAATCTTCCCTGCCAGCTATTATATGCCGACAGCTGACACCCACGGCTGTTAGAGTAAAAAACATGACTGTATCTGATTGGATCAGAGTGGGCAAATTTCTGGCCAGAAAAGTTGATTATAAAGTTTGATTTTTTTTTTTTTGGAGCTGGGTGGTGCTGACTGGGAGCTACACGTGTAGGGCAGCCCATTAATTTCATTGTGCTGCCCTACGTGTGTCAAACGTACCAAAGAAGCTTATGCAACTTTTTGGGTGTTGCATCTGCTTGCCGCGTTTGGGGTGCCATTAACAATAAATTTCACCACAAGCACAACATGTGTTCACAGAAGGCTCAGGTGTGAATGCAGCTTAAAGCATATCTAAATTGAAAAGCAAAAATGTAATATATTGCAGTTTAACAATCCTTTGATGTGGTGGCTGCATTAGTTTTCTTTTATAGGCTCTTTTGTTTTTCACCTGGTGATCCTGCCACTCATACACTTCCTGTCCTAGGGTGACAGTGTTTTGTAGCTGTACGGTATGTGGAGGCGCAGCCTTGCCATTTTAGCTTTAGGTTGATGGAGTCGCTGAGGGGCGTGCTTGCCTTGTGTTTCTGGTGCCCCGCAAGCTAGATAAACAGGTTTTCATTTGTCAGGCATTGCCATTGGAGACCCCTCATTGGCATGGGGTCCACCAGGAGAGCAAATGTGGCACAAACTGATCACAGGCACTCGATACTCTTTCTATATGAATGTTGCCCTATCGTCTAATTTCTGGAATCCTGAAGAAAGTGTTGGTTTCCCTGAATAACAACCAGTTTCCAGACATCATTTTTATATTGCAGCTTAGAAAATTAAAGCAGTGTTGGTTACTTTTCACTGTGCGTGTAATTTTAGGCTAGACTGTGGTGCAGGAAACCTGCGATCTGTGCGTGTTTCCCACACCGCAATCAAAACGCACTGTAGTTGGGATCTCCTGTGGGTGTCAATGTTAACATCCAAATGCAGGTTACAAATGCAGTGTATTTGCCTGCACTGGATTGCACAATACATTAGTACCATATGATCCGGTTGCAGTGCGTTTTCAAAAGTAGTGCATGCACTACTTTTGATGCGATTTTGAGCTATTTCAGAATGAATGGGCTCAAATCGCACTGCTGTGAATCAAACAGGATTACACAACACGTTCCTGTGCATTTCATGGTGTGAACCGGGGCATAATGGAGATTGTGCCATGCCTGTTTTGGTTAACATTATCTTGTGTTATCTGTCATTATTTATTACAGATATTTCTATAGTGCCAACAATTTGCGCTTTTCATATTGCGCAATCGCGTACGTCTCTGCCCTCAAGGAGCTTAGAATCGAATGCAGACTTTCTCAACCTTTTGAAGACAGAGGAACCTTTGAAATAACTTTCTGATCTTAGGGAACCCCTGCTAAAAATTACTATATCATAAATTCATTATACACTAGTGATGGTCAGGTGGAAGAATGCTCCTTACACTTGTGGACATTGGGATGAAGTAGCACCTTACAGATAGTTAAAAAGATCAATGGTGTCAGAGGGAACTTATCTGAGAGTCAAAAATCGCTCAATGCTCAAGGAACCCCTAGAAACCTCTGGAGGAACCCAAGGGTTACATGGAACCCTGGTTGAGAAACCCTGATCTAAGGTCCCTACCTCACATGTATACACATACTAGGGCTAGTTTAGACAGGAGCCAATGAATCTGCCAACATATCTTTTGGGAGTACAGGGAGAACATGCAAACTCCATGCAGGTAGTGTGCTGGTTGGGATTCAAACAAGGAACCCCAATGCTTTTAATACATTTCCCCTCTTTATTGATGTATTTTTTTTTTTTTCAGTCCTAACTGAAAACAAATACAGTAACGCTCCATTCACATTAGCACGTCTCCAAATGTGATGATTTCCAGTGTGACTTTGATCTGACTTACATTCTCTGGACCAAAGTAGTGCCAGCAACTTTTTCAAAATCCCTGCAACTTTACGTGGCATCGATCTAACGAGTACCGATGCAAACAATGGCCTGCGACTTGTCATGTTCAAGGTCGCATGACAAGTCGCACAAGTGTGAATGGGCTCTAATCCATAACAACTAATTGTATTTCTCTTTACTAAAGTCCAAAAAAATAAGATTCATTTTGATTGGCTTCTATTATATTTTTCTTTGGGAGCAGACACTTCAGGTTCAAGGTTCCTGTGGATTTACAGTCCTAACCACAGGGGATAGGGGGGAGACTGTTTTTTTTGTTCTTCTTTGGTCGCGTTATCTTCAGACAGTTCCCAAATTGAGATGGAAAGATCTTTGTAGTCACCACATACTAATGGCCTCTTATAGCTGAGTGTCTCTTGTGTTTGTCTGTTTACAAAAGGCCGTCTCTACATAATAAACAACCGCCCGCTAGTGTGACTCCTCTGTACAGTAGATAGAGTAAACAATGTAACCACTAATCTGCCTGGCTTGGTTTCCAACTTTCCAACCCTTGCTTCTGTCTGCTCACACACAAGCTGTTTATAGAAGAGTCACACCAAGGTGTCCATAGACCTGGGAGGATGGTCCGATGTGCGTAGAAATGATCAGCTCCAATGAGAAGGGGTAGAGCCACGGTCAGGGCCACTTAGGCCTGGTACACACTATTGACTTTTTTTCGTTCAAAGCCGCAAGTTGAACAAAAAAAAACCTGTCAGCTCTGGTCGGAGCCGCTGTACTAACCATGTGAGGTTAGTCCAGCAATCTCCTCAGATGAGCTGTTGTGTTCTGACAGAGGGACGCCTTCCTCCGCCAGAACACTCCGATCAGCGCTCTCTGCCATTGGCTGAGAGCGCTGATCGTCAGTCGGTCGGCTGCTGGTTTTCTAGCGTGCACGTCCATTTTTTTTTTTTAACCGGCCGTTGTCTCCCGACAGGGACCGGGTTCATGACCTTCCCAATAATTGTTCTACCCCAAGAGCAGTTGGCTGGCATTATGTAGAAAATTGTGGATGACTGCTGTTTTATACTTGGTTTTTATGGTTGTACTATAATAAGGCCTCATTCACACTGGTAATTTCTCTTTGCATGGCACAACTTGATAGTGCATGCAATCCCAGATGAGAACCATGGAAAAAAAAATAGTGCATGTCCATTAAATAGTGTTGTATTGCATTCAACACAAGACATGTTTTTAGTGTATGTCCGGGCAGAAAAAAAAATCCGTACATTTATGCAATACATGCACATACCCATGTTTTATACTAGAAGTGCCTGTGTACTCCTAGTGTGGTCACCAGTGTTTTTATGCACTTGGAGACCACCAATACCTGCTGGGGGGCACATAGAGTGATAGAGAACATTTGTTTTCTACCGTATGTGGCCCAGTTCACACTGTAACACAGCTCAGAGGTGCAGTGCAGGGAGCCAGCAGCACAACTCACTGAGCTACTGTGCGGTGACACAAATGAAGTGTCACTTACTGCACTTCAATTATAGTTGCCAAAAAGAGAGGAAAAAGAAAAGGGAACTGCGTGATGCGCTGAAATGCGCATCACATTGCCTCCTACCGCTGGTTTACTGCATCTGAAATGGGCAGCTGCCTGTACACTAAACTGCTCCAGTTTAGTGTGAGAGCTATGTGAGCTGACTTATAGGCTAGGTTCACACTTGTGCAATCACAGACATCGCATGTGATTCGCACCATGTTGCCTTGCAGATCACATAAGATGCCTGTGCGATATGAATTCAGCCATACAAACTGTATGCCATCGTATTCACATCAAAATGGTGCAGGACTTTCTATTGACACCCACAGCGGTTCGCAAAGGGCAGGGTGAACTGCCTGCAAATTATATGCGATGCAGGAACCCGCACTGGTTCCCGCATCGCATATGTGTGAACCGGCACTAAAAGACCCTGCAAGTACAGAAAAATACCTGTTGATCTGCCAGAAATGCCCTGGTTCAACCAAGTTCATACAAAATTTGAACTGTGTGTGGTAGTCTCTGCTCAACAAAAGTTGATCTGTCAGATTACAATGAGCTGCTGTCAGAATACAATGAGCTGCTGTCAGAATACAATGAGCTGCTGTCAGAATACAATGAGCTGCTGTCAGAATACGATGAGCTGCTGTCAGAATACGATGAGCTGCTGTCAGAATACGATGAGCTGCTGTCAGAATACAGTGTTCTGATGGGGCTTGTGTGGATGAAAGAAATCTGTTTTTTTTCAGCCCGCTGGCTGAATGTAAGAAAAACTACCAGTGTATAGCTAGCTTTAGGCTGGCCATACATTATACAGTTTTTCCTAATTTCCCTTGGATCTACCTTCAACTACTGTATGTAGCCCAAGGGCCTGTCTGCATACAAATGAAAAGTGTTTAGTTGTGACCTCATATTAATATATCGTTTTGGTAAATCAAAAGGAAAATTGCACAAGAAAATTGTATAATGTATGGCTAGCCTAAGGCCTGTTATAGGATGACAACACACAGCATTTTTGTGTACTAAGTGGTGTCAGCCCTGCCCAATCGACTTTAGTACAACCAGCCTGTAGTATGGTCGTGTGGTGTGTGTTTTTTTTTTTTTTAATCGCATCCAGCTGCTATAGCCACCAGCATTAATTGTTGTATACTGATGGGTGGGAATTCTCCCGCTGTCAAAATACTATCTCAACATGGGGGAATCAAGCAATTTTATTTAATTTTAACCCGTGGTTGAAGAAAAGAAAATTTCATAATGTAATCATTCTGTGGTCTGGTCTGTTAAGCAATGGGGGGTAATTTCTGATATGATGAACATACATTTTTGCAGTTATTAAATTTAGATTTTAATAAAGCTTTTTTTTTTAACAGACCAAATGGTATAAATTAAGAAGTTCATTAATTGTTGGGGCTTATATACACTTCAGTATACACAATACCGCACAACAACACTGTGTTGTAATATAGACAGTGGGTTTGACCATGTTTACTGAATGAGTAGATGCTGTTTGTTTATGCTTGGTTCACATCTATGCGGGTGGCTGCAGATTATTATTATTATCCAGGATTTATATAGCGCCAACAGTTTGCGCAGCGCTTTACAACACGAGGGCAGACAGTACACTTACAATACAAACCAATACATGATCAGAGGGCCCTGCTCATTAGAGCTTACAATCTAGAAGGGAGGGTCAAGTGGAAACAAAAGGTAATAACTGTGGGGGATGCGATACCCACAGTGAAAAGGCGCTGCTGTGAGAAAAATGCACGGGCTGCCATTTATTCTGAATGCCACCCCCACACATGTAAAAACGTTGTGTGTTTGCGGGTGCAGGAATCGCAGGGTCAAAATGACCATGCGCTTTCCCGTCGGGCCGCGTTTTGAAAAAAGTGCATGCACCTTTTTCTGCGGGAAACGCAGGCACAGCAGCCTATTCAAAAATAATGGACTGCTGTGTCCAAGCAAATGCAGCTGCCACATGCACATAGGTGTGAACTAAGCGGAGTTCCACCCGTATAAAAGTCAGCAGCTACAAAAAGTGTAGCTGGTGACTTTTAATAATCGGACATTCACCTTTCCCACGGTCCAGCGATACGGGCGAACGAAGCCCCGCTCCTCTCCCTCTCCTCGGCGCCCGGCATTGTGACTATGGGTGTCCGATTGTGGCTTCACAGCAGGGCACGTACTGCGCATGCGTGAAACGCGCTGCGCGCAGTGATTGGCCGGGCAACCTTCTGGGACCTGTGACATATCCCAGAAGATTGCATGGAACGAGAGGGGAGGGGTGAACTTCCTTCCGGCTCGGCAGAGCCGCGGGAGGAAGTGGTAGCTGGATGTCCCTAAAAAAAAAAAAAAAAAAAAAAGGGGGGAATCCGCTCCCCCCCCCCCCCCCCCAAAAAAAAAAATGACATGCCATATGTGGCATGTCAGGGGGTCACCATCACTTAAAGCGGAAGTTCCATTTTTGGGAGGAACTCCCCTTTAGTAGGGTGAACCTATGTTTACTTTTAATACCTAATCGTTTGTGATAGAAATTTTAAAGCTGGACTCTAGGCAGATATAAAGACACAAATGAATACAGCTCTGTAATCATTCATTTATCATTAAATGCCCGTTCACACCACAAAACCTCTTCCAGATCCATTCTGAATACTTTTCTGTATGCACAATTTTAACATGTTTTTGTTGTGTTTTTAAAGCATTTCTGGATGCATTACAGATGCTATTTATTTATTTTTTAAAACTTTACTGGGGTCTGGCGTGTTTTGATGCATTTTTTTATGCTTTTTACCGCGTTCCAGTACAGTTCTGTGCAAGAAAAAGGTAGCTTGTTGTACTTTTTTTTTTTTTTTTTTGTACTTTTTTTTTTTCTGGAGCCGAGATGCACTGGAACGCACTGCACTGGTGTGAACTATGCCTTTTGGAACCCATATATCCTACTTTCCATGCTTTTTTGATGCAGAAAAAAAATGCCGCACTGTGTGCGGTGTGAAACATGTATTTTTGTAAATACAAGCAATGTAAGTACCTGAATTTGGCCTGTTGTCAGTCTCATGCAGTTCCTGTACAGCAGGGCTGGAGTGTGAGAGAAAGAAGCAGCGCAAAGAGCAGAATACATTCAAATGACAAATAGCATGCTGATAGGAAGAGAAAGCCGAGTGATTGAGAGATGAACTATGTACTGTACTGCTTCTTCTCCTTCACTGTCAGTTACAGGCTAGGCGGGTCTAAGATGACCTGGACTCAGAGGAAGCGTATTGAATGATGCTGGCCATCAGACTGAGGACAACTAGCGGCAGAAAAAAAAAGGACTGCAAAGGGGGAACTCTGAAGTGAAGCTGATTATTGCAGCAAAAATTGGATTTGTTATGTCATCCTATTGACCTCTTTAATGCGGGCACAGAGGCCAGTATAACATTTTTTTTGCTGTCTCTAACCTCCAGGTGCTGTGTGCTGGCAGCCCGTTGAAGTCTTTTAGGATGCAGCGGCTGCACAGACATTGATTAGATGAACGCTCTTTCATCCTATTTATTTGTCCTCAGGGTTCATTCACACCAGTCTACATGCTAAAACATGCAAGCTGGTGTCCGTTGTGTAATGACAGTGAGGGGTATTGCCTTGTGTTACAACGCGAGGCACTGTGTACTTTTTTTTTTTTTTTTAACTGTATTGAAATGTCAACAAATGACATTTTGTCACTTCTATGCAGTGCAGTGGAAAAATGTGCTGGCATGAAGTGAGGTACAGTGTGACAAAAATGCAGTATGCATGTATTCAAGCTAATAAGTAATGACTCCCCACTGCTCATATTTTCTGCATATAGTTGCTAATCTATCCCTGTATAATCTTTCTTTCCCCGCGGTCACTTGACTGCAAAGCATCGGCATAGTGTGTCTGTCTGTGTGCTGAGACGACAAGGCCATCTTGTAAAACGTATTCAGTTTCAAATAGAAATGAAATGCAAAACCTTTTTGTATAGATAGAAAAAAAACATTATAAACACCACTTTTTTTTCCTTTTTTTTTTTTTTTTTTTTTTTTATAAGTGATCACCTTCCCTCTGCATAAGAGCTGGGAGGAGAAGCAGCAGCACACTGAGCTTTCCAGTGAATGGCTGTGCAGTGGGAGCGTGTCGGGACAAGTCTGATCTTTGAAGGAGAGTACACTGAGTTCCTAGCATAGCTAGAGAACAGACCATGATGTGCTCTCCTGCTTAGTGTGGTCAGTTTTTAATAGGAAAGCAAAGGGGCTAGCAGGAACACCCAGGGATTTCACATAAAGGAAGCAATAGGAGAACAGGATCCTTTCTCATGCAAATACATGGTACAGCAGGCACATATCAGGAAAATAAAGTGTTGGGGGTAACAAACACTTTAAAGGATAAGTTCACCTTTTGTAACATGTTACATGTTACAGCCCTATTTAGGGTGTAACATGTTACAAATGCATCGGCTGCCACCTCCGTTTTGACAGCGAGCAGGGGATCTTCTCTCCCCACTCGCTGTCACAATCTGAAAAAACAAAAAAAAAACAAAAAAAAACTGATTCTGTGAATGGGAAAATGACATGTACCGGCAGCCTTTATGGCTGTCAGCTTGTAGTTCTCTCAACAAACTACCAGGGCGCTGTTGGTAGTTGAGCTTCCTGTCAGAATGTATCAGAGGTACGGGCAGACAGCTACACACACACACAGTCTTCAGGACCGTGGCATTGCACCCACCTTCTGCTGATTTTGGGTGCAATGCTTTACTGGTCCCTAACAAAAAATAATAATAAATGCATATTTTTTTTTACCTGCAAAAAATGTGCATTTATTATTATTTTTTTTTCAACTTTTCCTTTAAAGTAGTGACATTATTCCACTGGCGTCCATAGTGGCGTTGTTGACCCCGAAAGAATTCACACCCACCAGCCTCATGCATATATGCTGGCTGGAGCTTTGCCCCATCACATGACCACTTGGGAAAAAGTTAGGGGGGGGGGAAATATTTCATTGAGATTTATTAGTAACTGTAATGCAGGAATTATAACCGCAACATTATTTCGGAGGTGGATGATTATACTTTTAGTTTCATTCTACTACTTCTACTTTAAATAACCTAAACCATATCAAATGTGCTATTCAATGAAAAGGTACACATTGCCTATCCATAGTTCTTAATCAGATGAAAATCTGCTGAAAAGAAGTTTACCAGTTTATCAGCTCATCATGAAAAACATGTGTAAGAGGTTTAATTGGATTTTTCTGGCCTGTTCTCTGTTTGATGTCACTGTAAAGGCAGCCGTTTAGGAAACCCCCTTGTAGTGAAAGAATGTTAATACTCTGTGGTAGAAGATAAATTGTGTCTCCTGTGTCCATTTTTGGATGGAAATCTAAAGTAAGTGGTGTATAGATAATTTGATGGCAGGCAAGCTATTGCCTGTAGACATTTTCTGAAAAAATGCACAGAACTGGTTTCTTTGGTGTGCAGCCATGTGATATGCAATGCAGTGACCTCTGTACACCATTGAGATGAGAAAAGGTCCACAGGGGGGGACCAATATATCGACCTATATCGACCTATATCGACCTATGTCGTTCTTGAACTGCACTTTAAAATATTGAAGAAGGTCCTGGCCACCAGGTTGATGAAAGTCCTTCCCTCCCTGATTAACATAGATCAGATTGGGTTTTTGCCTGGTGTTGATCTTTGTAGAGTTTTTACACACTTACAGCTGCCCTCAGTTGACTCTGATACTAGAGTATTGTAAACCCTTAATATCAAAAAAGCTTTTGATTCTGTTCTGTTTACTGGTGCTACATAGTTTCTGTTTTGAACATACTAGGGTTTGGCCCTTTTTTTTTCGCAGATGGATCAAGGTATTATACAAATCTCCAATATCGCAAATTAAAATGGGAGGGGAGCTCTCTTCTCTTTTCAATAGGGTGAAGGATGAGGCAGGGTTGTCCCCTCTACTCTTATTTGCACTGATGATGGAACCCATTGCCTCAGTGTCAAGGCTCTCTGGATAGGTGGTTGGGATATGAGTAGGCTCCATAGAAAAAAAAAAACTAGCGATGTGTGCGGGTGACCTTGTAATCTATCTCAGGGATCTGGGACTGTTGCTCAGGAAAGCTCTTATGCTGCGTACACACGACCGGACTTTCCGGGCAAAAAAGGTCCAACGGAATGAATCCGTCGGACATTCCGATCGTGTGTGGGCTTCATCGGACCTTTTCTGTCAAATTCTGACAGACCTTAGAAATAGAACATGTTTCAGATCTTTCCGATGGACTTGATTCCTATTGGAAAAAAAATTGTTCGTCTGTATGCTAGTCCGACGGAACGAAAACGAGGCAAGGGCAGCGTTTGGCTACTGGCTATTGAACTTCCTTTTCTAGTCCGGTCGTACGTCATCGCGTTAGAAAGGATCGGACTTTGGTGTGATCATGTGTAGGCATGTCCGTTTCGTCGGAACTCCGTTAAAAAGTCCTTCAGAGTTCAGTCCGACGAGAAATCCGCTCGTATGTACGTGGCATAAGGCTCCTCTCCCAATTTCCAAACTTTTCTGGACTGCAGGTAAATTAGGATAAGTACCTGATTTTCCCTATTGACCCCGGGGCACGCCCAGTAGTCGACCCAAATCTACCCCTAAAATGGACAGACACTTTTCGATATTTGGGTATCTGCCCTAATATTGCTGACTTTTGTAAATTAAACTTATTCCTATTATTGCAACTCATGAAACATAAGTTATAGGCATGGGGGAATCAGTCATTGTCTCTGATTTGGCAGGATTAACCTGGTGAAAATGAAAATACTTCATCCATTGCTTTATGTACCCAGGCACTCCCCTGTGTGAATCCCTAGATCAGTATTCAAACCATTTAATTAATTGGCCTCTGTGCTTTATGGGGCTCCAATCCCCCAGATTTTGCTTGTCTGCTCTTCCAACGCCCTGGCCTCAAGGGGGCCTGGCATTCCCTGATTTGCTTGCTTAGTTTTTGGCTGCTATCCATGCACACAATTGGTTGATGTTGTATGACTCCATTGCCCCCTGGGTTCCTACGTGGCACTAAGGAATGTCCTTTTATAGGGGTGCTCCTCCTTCCATTTCACCTTCTATGAGGGCAGTAATTAGGGCATTGACCCAGGTCAATTCCAGATCGACCAGTGCTCTTAGATGTAGGCCCCCCTATACCTTATGGCGGAATCCTACTCTTCCCGATTTCATTTTTTTTGTTTTGTTTATTTTTCTCTTCAGCACCAGACTCTTTTCTTAGGGCATTCAAGGGTGTGAGGTACTTCAAACACACATGCGAAAATGGCTCTCTGAAGTCTTATTTGACAAATTAAAGCAACGGTTTGGTCTTCCTAACCCCTATTTTTTCAGATACCTGCAGCTCTAACGTGTGTCAATTGCAATTTGGGGTGTCTGCACTAGATCTCACTCCTTCCAGGGTTGAATCATTTTTGAGTTGGCCCACCCTTTGCAGCTATAACGGCTTCAACTCTTCTGGGGTGGCTGTCCACAAGGTTTAGGAGTGTGTCTATGGGAATATTTGACCAATCTTCCAGAAGTGCATTTGTGAGGTCAGGCACCGATGTGGTATGAGAAGGCCTGGCTTGCAGTCTCCGTTCTAATTTATCCCAAACAAATTATCAGGGTGGGGATTGGACTCTGTGCAAGCTAGTTAAGTTCCTCCACTCCAAACTCTCTCATCCATGTCTTTTATGGACCTTGCTTTGTGCACTGGTGCGCAGTCATGTTGGAACAGGAAGGGCTCATTCCCAAACTGTTCCCACAAAGTTGGGAGCATGAAATTGTCCAAAATGTCTTGATATGCTGACGCCTTAAGAGTTCCCTTCACTGGAACTGAGGGGCCAAACCCAACCCCTGAAAATCAAATGATTTGGACCAGTGCACAAAGCAAGGTCCATAAAGGGGGAAAGCCAATAAAAAGAATTAAAAAAAAAAAAAGGTTGTTTACTGTTGTACCTGCCAAAGGATTTGTATTTTTTGTTCAGCTATTCCTGTGATTACACACCTCAGCTGTTAAGTGGAATGACTCTGATGGGACTACCACTCCCTGGTTTACCATTACTTTCCTACATCAGCTCCTTGCTCCTAAAGTATGATGCTTGCATGAGGGTTGACTCCCTGCCCAATAACCATGCTGAAAGCAGGAAGCTGTACCTGTTGAATTGAGAAGTTAGAATTAGGAACTACATTTCTCATTTGTTTTGCTGTGTAGTGTAAAAAAATTGGTACTGCTGCTATAGATGAAAATATATATATAATATATTTAAAATATATATGTTTCCTGATTTCCTCTAATCCTCTGCACATGAGAAATTAGATTGAGCATGCCTAGTGTCAGCGCTGTGGGCCAAGCAGACTCAATTGCATACCACATTGGTGCTACCATAACATGTTTCAGCCACTAGAAATGAATTGCATTGTTACACTCTGTTTTATATATGGCCTGGCAGGTGTGTGTGAATCAAAAGAGCAAAATAGTTACAAATGTTCTGGCAGGTTACACCATTTGTATGTGTTTTCAGTTCTGTATTTAGTAGTGTGCTTGAAGTTCTGACCTAAAGTAGAGTGAAAATCAAAGGCCGCATGTGCCTTGCGGTAAAGAAGAATCATTTATATTGTGTTTAATATATAAAATGTATTTGAAGAAATAATGAATGCATTGATTTTTTTCTAAAGCGTGTTTCAGTTTAACTGGAATTGCTTTAATTGCGTACATAAGTGAGCGTACTCATATTTAGTTCCAATAAGTACGGTATCTTCCGCAGAAGAGGGCACACAATGGAAATACTGTACTATTGTTAGTGGCAGCATCTGGGTCAGTTTCAGCAGTATTCCTCTGTTTAACCATCCATGAAGTCATTCTTATCTCATTGTGGTCTCTCTCTCTCTCTCCCTTTTTTTTTTTCTAGAGAAATATTTATCTATGAGCCTTGGAGAAACATCAGAAGGAGCATTTTGATCGCCAGCGGGTTTTAGATTCTGCACATTGCGTTTATAAAGACATTCCAACATGTTCAACTTGATGAAAAAGGATAAAGAGAAGGATGGAATCAGAAAGGAGAAAAAGAAAGAAAAGAAAGAGAGGATGTCGGCTGCGGAGCTGAAAAGCCTGGAAGAGATGAGCGTGAGGAGAGGATTTTTTAACCTTAACCGTTCATCTAAACGGGACTCAAAGACCAAACTGGAAATATCTAATCCTATACCCATTAAGGTAGCTAGCAGTTCTGAGCTTAACCTTACGGACATTGACTCAGATAATGTCAGCAATAGAGGAAGTGCCCTCTATGATTCTGGACACCTCAGTACTGCTAGCTCCAGTGATGACTTGAAGACTGAAGAGACCTTTAAGGGTAGCGTACTTCAGCGTGCTGCTAAGTTTGGTTCTCTGGCTAAACAAAATTCTACTGGAGTGGCACAAATGGTCAAAAGATTCTCCTTCTCTCAAAAGAGCAAAGATGAAAGTCTGTCTGAAACTTCCACCCCTTCAGAGAATTCTGCTGCTCCTTCCCCACAGGTTGAAATCAGAGCATTTGATGCACAAATCAATCAACACTCTGTGCCTTCAGTGCAGGTGATCCCATCAAACGGCAGTCCGAATGTTGTCAAAGTCCCAGAAGTAGTGGGAAAAACCTTCCCAGCCGATTTGAGGTTGCCCTCTGTGCTCCCACCTCAGGCACCGGTACCCAGAGAACTGGAGCTTCAGAGAAGAAACACTGGAGATTTTGGCTTTTCGCTACGTAGGACAACTATGCTAGACAGGGCACCTGAAGGGCAAGTGTATAGGAGAGTTGTCCACTTTGCAGAGCCAGGTGCTGGTACAAAAGACCTTGCATTGGGCTTGGTTCCTGGTGACCGATTGGTGGAAATAAATGGTCGTAATGTGGAGAATAAATCTAGAGATGAAATTGTGGAGATGATCCGCCAGTCTGGAGATACAGTGAGGTTGAAGGTTCAGCCCATTCCTGAATTGAGTGAGCTAAGCAGAAGCTGGTTGAGGAGCAGTAAAGGTCTACGAAAAGAGGCTAGTGATGTAAGTATCGTACTACTGAGCTTTTCTAATGCTATGTTTTCTTAACATTTAGAAATATCTTCCAAGTGTTCCAAGGTATTGCAGTCATTATAATACTGCAGCCCATTTGTCCCGAGTGGTTATTATTGAGAAGCCTCTTAAAGAAAAGTTTGTCTATTTATTAACTCTTCTTTATCAGTGTATTCTTGGTTATGGTCGGAATTGTTTTTCACGCTTCCGAAATATATAATTAACCATTAAAAGCATGACATCTATCTTGTGTGTCTTCTCTATATATTTGCAGATGGAACACTGTTTTAGTGATCGCTTTACCATGCCCTAGGTTTTCTCAGCCCCGTGTAGTTTGGGTTGAAATAAGTTACTTCTAGCTTGTGGTGTTTTGTTTCAATACAGATTTAAAAACACACTTGTTATTAGTTAAACTGGATTCATGTAAGATTTTTTCCTGTAGAACGTAATATCTCATTTTCTAAAGGTACCTATTATTATGATGCTTATAGGCATTCTTGTGAATCATAGTAGTCAATTGGCATTCATGGATTTTTCTGACCTATAGAAATTGTTCTTCCAAAACAGGCTGGTCCCTGGATGGGTCTGCTGAGAGCACAGACCTACACATTTGTGCAGTACGAGTTTGAATATCTATTAACCAATCTGTTACGAATGTTTATTAGATGAGCTATGCATACATGATTGAAATCCTGTCTAGTGTCTATGGCATATCTGAACATGTTCTAGAAAAATGTGAGTTGCCTGATTGCTATGAGTTTAATGCGTCTCCATTTTGTTTTGTTTTTTCTTGATTTTTGTTTTGTTTTTTTGTTTTTTTGTGTTTTACTATCTTTGTCTGTAGTTAGTTCTGCATTCACATGAAATGCACTGCACGAAAGTCCATTGAACGTCTTGTGATGTGTAGATGGAAATTATTTTTATTGCAAGGAAACAATGTGGGTGTTACATGTGCAACTTTTCCAGTTCAACATTTTTTTGGTAGCATAGTAGTGCTATTCTACAATATCTAGCTATAATATGAATTCCTAGCTTGAAGAAAGTAATTGTGATCTTTGCTACCTTTTTTTGCACTTGACCTACAGTATTGTATGATTCTGACTGTAAAATACCCATAAGGTTTTCAGCCCTTCCACACTCTACAAATCCAAAAAAACTGAAAAAAAGCTTTAACTTGCATTTTGTTTTTTTTGTTTTTTTTTGTTTTTTTTTATATCTCCCTAACTAGATATTTCAAAATTCAGGAGTACAGTCTTCTGATTCCTGACAGTCACTGGTGTAAATCACATCCTTCACAGTTACTACAGCAGCAGGCTGAGATTGTGATTCCTGACTCACTATGAGTTCTGTTTCAAATTCCAATGTGACAACCACACACACACACCACTAAACTTTTCTCTCCCTAGTTACTGCTGGAGTTTCACATTAATATAACGAAAGTCATAGAATAAGGGAAAATAAAGCCATATGCATAACAGCAAAACTGAAAATTATATCCAATTGTTCCTAAGACTTGGCGTGTTGCACGTATCTATTTTCTTGATAGAATAAATATTGGAATCCATAGGATAATCTGAGTTATGTGACAATTCGTGTAAGGCCCCATGCACACGAGACGCCGATGCAAACTCTGCTGAACTCTGCTCCACTTGCCACGTCACTTACCACACGTTGCCACGTCACCTGCTGCAAGTTGTGGATTGTCCACTTGTCCTGTCACCTGCCACGTCACTTGCCACAAGTTGCGGATTGTCCACTTGCCACGTTACCTGCCAAAAGTTGGATTGTCATTTGCCACGTCACCTGCCACAAGTTGTGTATTGTCCACTTGCCACGTCACCTGCCACAAGTTGCTTGTTCAAATCTAACAACATATGGGTCAAATTCCAATTATACTTCGGATAACAGCAATGCTAGTGGTGTATTGGATTGGATGAAGGGCTCATTAGGCTATATAAATGGTCTATGAATCATTGCAAACAATTACAATTGTTTAAAATATTTTTTGCCATTATTTTTGAGATTTTTAATGTAAAAAAAAATAGGGTGCCTTTTAAAAACGATTGAAAAAGGCAAATGCGGCTAAGTGCAGTACCAGCGTTTAGCCGCGTTTGGGTCTGAAACGTGGAAAACTTTGGCGTCTGAACCCATTTTTTTTTTTTTGCTTCTGGAAAAACGAGGCTAAACACAACTGCCTAAAAACGCCAAAAAACGAGACTGTGTACATAGACACATAGGATAACATTGAATGAGTTCAGGGGCAGTTGAAAAAAGTGTCCAACTGCCTCTGAACGTGCGCTTAACAGCGTCTCGTGTGCATGGGGCCTAACTGATAAGACTTTCAGTTCTCTGTTTTCTGTGTATATCGCCTCAGCTGATGCATGCAGCCAGCAATTCTGAGAACTGGAAGTGATCAGTGTCCTCTTACAATACACAGAGGAGCTACTGAAGGTTGAACCTCTGATTCTACTACAGAAATTGTAAAGGCTTTGACTACCAAAACCCAAGAAAGTTTTTACTGAAATAGAGAAGCTCTGATTCTTAGTGTTTGTGGGGATTCCAACCAGTCAGACTTGGGCAGGAAAACGAACAATTTGTATTGTATTTTTCCATATCCACTGAGAAATTTTATGGTTACCTTGTGTTAGTCACATGGCTCATAACAATATGATCAAGAATAATGCTGAACAAAATGTGTTATATAGTACGTCGCCTGCTTTTGTCTTGAAGCGAATCTGTATTTTATCCATTTAGGACAAAAGTTTACGAATACCCTCTCCTATTGGCGGTACTTTCCTTCCTACATTAAATTCACTTACCAAAGCCCCATGGCATACCTGTGTTTGAGCATCCAAATGCCAGGCTCAAGGGGGCAATGGAAGGGTTCCTAACCTTGCGTAAGCTGAAACCCAAAGCCAATCTGAAACTTAATCTACATTCACACCTGTTTTCAGCAAATAAAACGCTCGTTATACGCCCGAAAAAACGCCCAACAAGCAAAATCCCATTAATTTCAATGGCACCTGTTCACATCTGAGCGTTTTGTCACCTGAAGCAAAACACCTAAAAAAAACGCCCTAAGCTCAAAAAAGAACATGAGCTTCTTTGGGCCAGATTACGGGTGTTTTTTGCCTTTTTACATTGGTGATCTGAACAAAAACGCAGAAATATTGCGCTAAAACCGCTGTAAAACCGCACAACTTTGAAACACTCAGTTGTGAATGCAGTCTTACAAAAGGGATTCTGGTAGGATAATGGGGTGGCAGGGGAGTGAATGGAAAATAAGCATCAGTAGCAGAGGTGACGGGCTGTCCAGCAAAAATGTCTGTCCGTTTAGGTCATTGTACAGGTTCCCTGATTCACCACAAGAAAAACAGAAATGGAAGGCGCGCACACCTAGTGCATTATCAAAGATAGTTTAATAATAAGACATTTTTATATAAAAGTGGGTACTCACAAAATGCAACTGACAAAAGGCCATAAACACAGTGCATAGACATGCACAGAACACGGGGTACAGCTAATGAGTTTCAGGGGCGCACCCCCTTCCTCAGATCTAGGCGCGCCTAAGGAAGGGGGTGCGGCCCTGAAACGCGTTAGCTGTACCCCGTGTTGTGTGCATGTCCATGCACTGTGTTTATGGCCTTTTGTCAGTTGCATTTTGTAAGTACCCACTTTTATATAAAAATGTCTTATTATTAAATTATCTTTGGCAATGCACTAGGTGTGCGCGCCTTCCATTTTTGTTTTTCTTGTAGTTGTTTTCGGTTTACACCATCTGAGGAAGGCAGCATCCACCCAGTTTTGGATACCATATATACTTTTCACACCAACATTTTATCTGACATCTGTTACTCCACACCTTGGAAGACCTATTAGCGCCGGAAGTGACTGTTTTTTGTATCTCTTCCCTGATTCACTGTTCGATTATGTGTGGTCTGACCATTTAAGTGTAATGATGGCCATAGATGAATTGAAATTCAGCCAGTTGAACAAGGGCTAGCCAAATCTTGATCCATGTGTTGATCGCGTCGTGCACCATGCTTCATATAAACTGTTGCTTTGAAGTCTCTGTTAACAAATTTTCTTGCAGTTTGAGTATAATCCTGAGAAGTATTCCTATATGCCTGCAGGCAAACTGGTGCTTAGAAGCTTTTCTTTTTCTTTTCTTTTTTTCTTTTTTGTCTTTAATTTGAGGTATGTCAACAGCTGTTATGTACTTTTTAAAGAAAGCTAACATTATCCATTGAGTGTCAGCTTTTGTGATTTCTGTCAGTTTAAAGATATATGGGAGCTTCCTGTTGCTGCCTTATTTTTGAAAGTGACAGAGTCAGTCATCCTTATCCTTGCTTTACCTTTTACAAGCTATGCCCTTCCATACTGAATTCAGTTCAGTTGTGTACTCTGGTTTAGTGTTCTTAGGCTATCTTAATGTTTCTAATTTTACTGATCATTATGAGCTTGAGCCTGTGCATGCCAGGGTATTTTGTTCAAATACTGTCTTTTCTTATTCTGCTGAAAATACATCGGTAGCATGAGAGAAAGGCTGTGAAGAGGTTTCAGCCCAGCTCCTTCGAACTTCAGATCCAAGCTCGTCGAGCCGGGTGGTGGCGATGGGGGCCACCCACGGATTATTTGTGGCAGATTCAGCAGGAAAGGCCAACATTCGATCCTGTATGGCCAGCTTCAGGTTGACAGTAATGTGAATGTCTCCTTAGTTTGAAACCAGCTGTTCAGATGATTACGGGATGGTAGGATGACAGTTTTGGGTACTTTGTACCAACTGCATTTAAAAATGCATTGTAATTTTAGTGAATGCATTATTTAAAAAAATGTTGGTCCTTTTATTTTGTCCTTATGTTCAGTTTTCTGGCTAAAGTTGACTGTAAAAATTAGATAGCACAAAAACTGCGCTTTAGGATGCGTGTATAAGGTCAGAAATTAAGGTTGCTGCCTCCCTTACACAAGGTACCTGGTGGGGTACTATGTGGAAGTATGAGAATAAAGAATTGGGTATATTGGCGCTACCTAAAAAACCATATATTAATCAATGTATTTAAATACTGGGATATCCTATAATTTGGCACCCCCTACTTGTAGTTGTAAATCTAAGAGGTATGCAGTATATAAAAGCCCCCCTTATTTACAATATGGGTAGTGCCACAACCTCTAAGTAGGTTCGTTTCCAATGCTCATATGCTCAAAAGATTATGATAGACAACAGGTGTCGCACAGCTTACTGGATCCTACTGTATCTGGAAAAGAGACCAGAAACTGGATTCCATATAGTGCATTTACTAGGAACCATATAACAATACAATAATGTATCCTAATCCAATAGGTTGCATATAATCATCATAGGATACAATTGCATAGACCAAAAACTACTCAATAGCCCGGGAAGCAACAGCAATTAGATTTTCAACAAATATTGTAACAGTCCCATATATTGATGTTAAGTGATTTGTGTAGATTCCCACAGGTGACTTGGTGCTGCAATAATTTGTCAGGTGACTCTCGTGCTCCCCCTTTGGTTGCTTACTCACCAGCTCCCAGAACCCCAATAGGGGTATAACGCTTATGGTGTGATACGCTGGGTTACTTCCATCTGATAGATCCTTATGTTGTAATCAGCTCCCCAAGCCCCCCAGCGGGGTAATCCACCTGTATTGGGAAATGGATCGCCTTGCTGCCAGGTATTCTGCTGGATGTCTCCTGTACTTTTGAATCCTTGAGGATGTTGCTTCCACTCATATATTTAGGAAAAAAAGAGAGCTCCCATAGCATAATAACGTATGGCCACTTTATTTAAAAAACACATCTAAACCAGCACCGCTGATTTTATGAAGGAAAATTTCCAAAATTAAAAATGACAAAAAATATACTGAAATAAAATAAAAAATAAATGAAGATGAAAAGAAAAAAATAATAATAAAAAGTCCCAATCAAAAAATTGAAAGATAAAATAAGTAAATCTACCAAGTCCAGGCACTGGTTATGTATTTCTGTCCAGATGACTTAGGACAGCAATGATTGCCAGGCAGAGTCCAATTTACAATTGAATGTATAAAAACGGTCCCTCCAAACAGGCATATGGAGCGCAATGAAGGTGTGAGGCTACCAGCTGCTAAACAGCGTCCTCCTCTCTCCTATGCCGTGGGCAGTCTGCTCCACGGCATAGGAGAGAGGAGGACGCTGTTTAGCAGCTGGTAGCCTCACACCTTCATTGCGCTCCATATGCCTGTTTGGAGGGACCGTTTTTATACATTCAATTGTAAATTGGACTCTGCCTGGCAATCATTGCTGTCCTAAGTCATCTGGACAGAAATACATAACCAGTGCCTGGACTTGGTAGATTTACTTATTTTATCTTTCAATTTTTTGATTGGGACTTTTTATTATTATTTTTTTCTTTTCATCTTCATTTATTTTTTATTTTATTTCCGTATATTTTTTGTCATTTTTAATTTTGGAAATTTTCCTTCATAAAATCAGCGGTGCTGGTTTAGATGTGTTTTTTTTTTTTTTTCAAATAACGTTTTTATTATTATTTCGTTTTTGCATTACATTATGCATTAACAAATGGTAAATGTAACATTGGTACAAAAGTGCAAGTTTTCTGTATAGAGTGCTAACATTCAATTGCTATGTTCCAATATTTAAGCTTATAACTTTAACGTGGTTGCGGATCACAACCTAGTTCTCTGTAACTTATTGAAATCGTAGACGCACATGGTATAGAAAAGTAGAAGGGGATAGTAGGAAAAGAGGAAAGTATAAGGGGGTGGTATAGTAGGTATATCAACGGTGGTGTTACCTGGTCACGGTGGGTCCTCCCGGAGGTGCCATAGCTCCCAGACCCTGTTATGTGCTTCAAGTCTATCCTGTAGTCTGGCTGTCATCTTCTCCATCACTTCTATATCCTTTATTCTAGCATATAGATCCTCAGCAGAGGGGGGGGAGGGGCGTTTCCAATGTAGTGCTATAAGGCATCTTGCCGCCGTTAGTATGTGGCGTACTAGTTTTTTGTATGGAGTAGGAAGTTTAAGTGGCGATAAGCCCAATAGGAAGAATTTTGGGGACGCCTGGACTTGCGTGTCCAGGAGGCGTGCTAGTAGTTGTTCGACTGTGGACCAATAAGGAGTTAACAGTGGACAGCTCCAGTATATATGTATAAAGGTGCCCCTTGCTCCCTGACATCTCCAGCATCTATCGGAGCTATTGGGAAAGATGGCATGGAGAACCTCTGGGGTCATGTACCACAACAGAAGGATTTTATATGAGTTTTCTTTGTATAAAGAACACATTGAACTCTTTGCTGTTTGATTCCATATGATCTGCCATTGTGAAGTAGGGAGTTCCTCACCGAGAGTCTTCTCCCATTTAGTCATGTATAGGTGTTTACCCTGGCCATCCTTAGAGAAGATGTTCAGGATCTTATATATGCTCGATATAAGCCCCCTCTGGGTGTTACCTGCCAATATAGTAGTTTCGAACGGTGACGGTGATGAAAATTGTAGGGTGGGAGTTATGGTGAGTGCATAATGCCGAATTTGTAAATATCCGTAAAATGCCTGTCTAGGGAGATCATGTTTGTTTTGTAGCTCGGCAAACGGCAGTAGTTTCCTAGTCCTAGGGTCCACCAAGTCCCCAAAGTGGAACAGATTCCGGGACGTCCAGGGATGTGACATTTGGTGAGTAAGGCTATCTGGCACTTTGGGGTTACAGATGAAGGAGGTCAGAAGCGATTTATCTGATGGGAGGTCATGTTTAGGAGCTAGAACACGCCACGTCCGTCTCAAAAGGGACATTGGGCCCAGCATACGTTCAGGGGTTACATCCGCATTCGCACTCCACAACAGGCTATTTGGATGTATAGGAGCAAGCCATAATTTTTCAATTTCTGTCCACTTATTGTAAGACTTGTGGGTGTACCATGAGGCTATTGCTCGCAATTGTGCTGCGTAATAATATTTAATGATATTAGGGAATGCTAGTCCTCCCTCATTGCGCGATGCCATCAACACCGATCCCGGAACCCTGTGTCTTTTGTAGTTCCATGTGTAGTGTAGTAGGTCGGTTTGGAGTTTTTTCAGTTGGGATATTGGAATTGGTATGGGTAGTGTTTGGAAGAGGTATAGAAGCCTCGGAAGGATGTTCATTTTTATTGAAGCTATTCGGCCTAGTAGTGAGATGTGGTGCTTTTTCCATTGAGTCAGTGAAGATCTTATGGATCGAAACAATGGTGGAAAGTTTTCTTGGTAAAGCGTATTAAAATTAGACGTGATACATGTACCCAGGTACTTCAGGGAGGTTGTCTTCCATGTGAATGGGAAATTAGATTTTAAAAGTGAGACCTCCGTGGGAGGAATATTGATGGGGAGGGCCTCCGATTTTGATGCGTTTATCTTATACCCTGAAAGGGCACGGAAGCGATCCAGCTCTGCTTGCAATATCGGGAGGGTAGTGTGGGGTTGAGTTAGTGTGAGTATGATATCGTCCGCGAAAAGGGAGATCTTAAATTCCCTTCCTCTAACCGATATTCCTCGTATGTCTGGGTTGTGCCTAATGGATGCGGCCAGGGGTTCAACGCATAGTGCAAATAGCAGGGGCGAAAGTGGACACCCCTGCCTGGTCCCGTTTGCTACTGAAAATACCGGGGATAGTGCAAAGGGAGTTCTGACTTGGGATGACGGGCAGGTGTATAGATGTCTGATGGCTTGTAAGAAGGGGCCCCGAAATCCCATGTATTTTAAGGTGGCGAAAAGAAACGGCCATCCCAGGCGATCAAACGCTTTTTCTGCGTCTAAGCTTAGCAGGAGGGCTGCCTGGTGCTCTCTATTCGCCACCTCTACTAGGTCTATGACCTTTCTGGTATTGTCACCGGCCTGTCGGAGTGGGACGAACCCCACCTGGTCTTTATGGACCAAGGAGGGGAGAATCTGGTTCAGGCGATTGGAAAGTAGTTTGGTGAAAATCTTAAGGTCCGAGTTCAGTAATGCAGTGGGTCTGTAACTTGCGCAGAGGGAAGGGTCTTTGTCTGGTTTAGGAATTAAAGTTATGAAAGAACGTTGCATGTCTGGGGGTATGGTGGCATCGTGGAGAAAGGTGTGGAAGACCTTGCGCATATGTGGGAGCAGTATAGGAAGAAACGTCTTGTAGTATTCGTATGGGAATCCGTCTGGTCCTGGGGCTTTATGAGATGGTAGGGATTTAATGGTCATCTCTATTTCCTCATCAGTAATTTGTGTGTTTAATGTCAACAGGTCGGAAGGTGTTAAGCGGGGAATGCCACTGCGTTCTAAGTATGTTCGCAATTTGTGAGATAAGTCTGGTGAAGGGGGATTACTAGGTATATCTGGGTTATTGTATAAGTGTTTATAGAAGTCTGCAAAGACATGAGCAATCTCTTTAGGATGAGAGACTATGTGCCCCGATGCGTTTTTAATCTGATGTGGTGTCTGCATGTGGAATTTGTCACGTAATTTGTTAGCTAAGAGGGAGTGTGCTTTGTTTCCCTTGTCGTAGAATACTTGCTTCAGTCTTATCAGTGCTTTTTCTACCTGGCCTAAGGCAAATTCCTTTAAAATTGAGCGAAGTTTAACAACCTTCCGAAGGATGGGTATGGAGGGGGTAGCTTGAAGTTTACGTTCGGCCGACCTAAGATCCTGTTCAGTTTTAGTCTTTGTAGCTAGGGAGTCTTTTTTCATAGAGGAGGATAAGGCTATACACTTGCCGCGTAGGACCGCCTTATGGGCTTCCCAGAGGGTGGTTGGCGATATATCCGGGGTGTTATTTTCTATGAAGTAATGTTTTAGGGTGGTATGTAGTTCAACTTGGGAGGGGAGGTGTTGAAGAAGAAATGTGTTAAGCCTCCAGTTATAGGATTTACGGGTGGGGCTATCTAGCTCCAGTTCTAGTATAATAGGGGCATGGTCTGACCATGAGATAGGGAGTATTTGGGCTGTTCGTGTAAGTTTAAGTGTATGATTGTTGACAAAGAAGTAGTCTATGCGGGAGTGTGTACGGTGGGGGGCGGAGTAAAATGTAAACTGCCGGTCACCTGGGTGAAGGACCCTCCAGGCATCAAAGAGCGCATAACGTCTGGTGATTTGTCGAAACAGTCTAGAGTCCCGGAGGGCACCCGGTGGAGATACCGGGGGGCCCACCACCTGACGATCGACGGTTGCTGATTGAGTGAGATTAAAATCTCCCCCCACCACCAAAACCCTGGGGTCTGATTTAAAGATGCGTGTGTATACTTTAGAAAGAAAATTATATTGTTTAGTGTTAGGTGCATATATAGCACACAGCGTAATAGGTTGTGTATGCCAGTGTCCGTGTAGGATAACAAAGTGGCCCCCAGGATCAGAGTAATGGCGCGCGCATTTGAAGGGGATACCCTTTTTGAGTAATATGGCCACTCCTGCTTTTTTTTGAGTGCCAGATGAGAGATACACCTGTGGAAAATATCTGGAGGCGAACGCGAATGAGCCCTCTTTATTAAAATGTGTCTCCTGTACTAGTATAATATCAGCTCCTGATTGTCTGAACTCCCGCAGCGCCAGATGCCTTTTTTTGTTAGAGTTCAGGCCATGGACATTTAAGGATAGTAACTTTGCCATCTAATTACGTGTGGACAGGTGTGTGTTTGCTTACCCCATGATGATGCACCAGGGCCTGAGGTTGAAGACCCGGAGCCGGCACCCCCCGGGAGGAGACCAGGACCATTCACCCGCACCGCCGCGTGAGCTTGCTTCCTACAAAGAGGGGGAGAGAAGAAAAAGAGTTGGGGGGGAAAAAGGTAGTTAGGTAATACCAAGTGAAAACAAAGCGTATATATTATCAAACTGTAAATGGCCAACAGGCCTAGGTTACACGGAGTTCCAGGTGTCCGTCCGCCGCCAACCCGATTGGGGTGGCAGGGGGGGGCCACAAGGGGGTCCGCGGCCAATAAGGTGGTATAAAACATTTGTGTAAATCCTTGAACTAGAAATCGGGGATGGGTGGGGGGTGGGAAGTAAACGGCAAAATGTCTACTCTTTCGGAGCCTGATCTTAGCAAGCCCTTAGTAGCACTTTAAACTGTGGCTTAGGGGCAATTTGGGGGGTACTGAACTAGTAAGTCTGACCGACTTTTTGAGTCCCGAGCAGAAAAAGGCATCATGACGATGTAGGCGCATCTTGTAAGAAGGAGTGTGGACTATATTAAGACAATGATGCTGGTCAGTTCTTGTGTTTGGTAGATTTGCTGGGTGCTTCTGGGTTTCGGGGCCGTTGAGAGGAGGGTACTTTCTGCCAAACTGTAGGCGGTGACGGAGGGATAGCCACTAAGTCCCATTCTGGTAGCTGTGGGGGTTGAATCTCCAGGGTGTTGCAGAAGACACGGAGGTCCTCCGGGTATCTCAACACTGCGGAAGTTCCCTGTTGTTTTGCAGTGAGAGTGAAGGGGAAGCCCCATCTGTAAGGGATTGCTTTGGATTGCAGTATTTGCAGTAAGGGTTGCAGTAATCTGCGCTTTTGCAGAGTGATCCAAGACAGATCAGGGTACAGCTGAATTTGGGTTCCTTCGAAGAGGATTTTACGTGCGATACGAGCTTGTTTCATGATAGACTCTTTGAGAGGATAGGAGGTAATTCTGCATATAATATCTCTCGGTTTCGATGCAGGTCCTTTGGGTCGCAGGGCCCGGTGAGCTCTATCCATTTCTATGTGTTTCGTAGGGGGTTCGCCCAGTAAGTTGTTAAAGATGGATTGCAGGGTAATTTGTAAATCTTCGCCGCCCTCTGGTTCTGGGATCCCTCTCACTCGGATATTGTTGCGGCGCCCCCTGTTGTCCAAGTCTTCCATGTGTCTTTGCATGTCTCTGAGGAGAGAGCGGTGTTCCGCTCCTTGTAATTGTGTTCTGTGGATTGCTATTTTAGTTTCTTGGATCTCTTCTTCCGCCATTTCCACTCTATCCGCTAGGTGTTTAAGTCCCGTTTGAAGAACCTGGATTTCTGTGCGACATGTTGATTTTACATCCTCTATGAGTTGTTTAAAGTCCTCTTTGGTGGGCATCGCCTGGAAATATGTGTGCCACAGAGATGGCATATGTTGGTCTTGTTTAGGGCCCAGGTGCTGGCTTGGGGAGGCTGAGGCTGGGGGTGGAGAACGTGGGCTAAGTGAGCCCGCTTCAGATGATCTGTGTGACCCGGGTGCTGGGGGTTCCCACGGTTCAGACCACATCAAGGCCTGTGGTAGCTGGGGGGGTCTCTCTTGATGGGTGTCCGTAAAGGAGCATGGAGGGGTGCTGGCTTTTTGTGCATACGTGGGGTTAATGGAGGGCAGCTGCTTAGAGACGCTAGTGTCCCTGGATCTAGAGAGCCTTTGCGTCTTAGGTGGGGGGGAGGATGCCATGGCCCACCGTGTCCCATCTTCCTCTCCCTGCACATGATGCAGCTCCACTGGGGGATGAGCCGGGCCTGGTAGTGGGGGGAAGTCCAGAGATAGGACCGAGGGTGTTGGGGACAGAGATGGCTGTTCCTGGAGGTAGGGGTCTGAGGCCGCCCTCAGCAGCCTCGGAAATGCCGCGGAGCACTGGGTATAGTGCTGTGAGGGGATGGGCGGCTCGGATGGCTGCGGCGCACGTGTCTGCCAGGCCTTGGGATCGGGGAGGGTGGATGGACTCACCGCTCCCGTGTGTGTGGCTGAGGGTGTCTGACCTGTCGCCGCTGGAGAGGGATCTTTCCGGCATCGCTGCTGTGTGAGCTGTGGCGGCTGGTCCCGTGGAGACGTCTGTCCTCCATGTGCCTGTGTGATCGGCGCCATCTTGTCTCCTCCGGCCGGGGAACCTTCTGAGTGCAGAAAGAAGGTACGGAGGTCTGTGGAGGTCCCCGGAGGGGGTTGGGATGTGCCCCTGTGTTTTGTGGATCGGGTGGTCCGCGATCTGCCCATATGGGAGTTGTTATTTGTCCCCCAAATTGCCTATATTGTTGCGGGCTGCTGGAGCTGAGGAATCAAGCGTCCATCGAGGTCGGCTTCCGGTCACGCCCCCAGATGTGTTTTTTAAATAAAGTGGCCATACGTTATTATGCTATGGGAGCTCTCTTTTTTTCCTAAATATATGAGTGGAAGCAACATCCTCAAGGATTCAAAAGTACAGGAGACATCCAGCAGAATACCTGGCAGCAAGGCGATCCATTTCCCAACACAGGTGGATTACCCCGCTGGGGGGCTTGGGGAGCTGATTACAACATAAGGATCTATCAGATGGAAGTAACCCAGCGTATCACACCATAAGCGTTATACCCCTATTGGGGTTCTGGGAGCTGGTGAGTAAGCAACCAAAGGGGGAGCACGAGAGTCACCTGACAAATTATTGCAGCACCAAGTCACCTGTGGGAATCTACACAAATCACTTAACATCAATATATGGGACTGTTACAATATTTGTTGAAAATCTAATTGCTGTTGCTTCCCGGGCTATTGAGTAGTTTTTGGTCTATGCAATTGTATCCTATGATGATTATATGCAACGTATTGGATTAGGATACATTATTGTATTGTTATATGGTTCCTAGTAAATGCACCATATGGAATCCAGTTTCTGGTCTCTTTTTCAGATACAGTAGGATCCAGTAAGCTGTGCGACACCTGTTGTCTATCATAATCTTTTGAGCATATGAGCATTGGAAACGAACCTACTTAGAGGTTGTGGCACTACCCATATTGTAAATAAGGGGGGCTTTTATATACTGCATACCTCCTAGATTTACAACTACAAGTAGGGGGTGCCAAATTATAGGCTATCCCAGTATTTAAATACATTGATTAATATATGGTTTTTTAGGTAGCGCCAATATACCCAATCCTTTATTCTCTTAAAGTTGACTGTAGTCCAGATGCAGCATTTGCTTATGGAGAAGTCTTTAGTTGCTTATTTACTATATACCAGGGGTCTCCAAACTTTCTGAACAAAGGGCCAGACTACTGTCCTTCAGACTTTGAGGGGGCCAGACTGTGGCCAGTGGGAGTAAAAAATGCCTCCGTGTCAGTGGGAGTAAAGAATCCCTTACCGTTGGTATCAGGGGAAGGAATAGTGCCCCATCATTGGTGTCAGTGGGAAGAATAGGGCCCTGCAGTTGGTGTTAGTGGGAGGAATAGTGTCCTATTGTTAGTATCAGTGACAGAAATGATGCCTCATGTTGGTGTAAAAGGAATAGTGCCTTGTATCAGCGGGAGGAATAGTGTCCCAAGGACCTGATAAAAGCAAGCATAGGGACACAGTTTGGAGACCACTGGACTATAGTTATTGGCTGTTGTTGTTGTTGTTGTTGTTGTTATTTATAATACAGGATTTATATAGCGCCAACAGTTTGCGTAGCGCTTTAGAACCTGAGGGCAGACAATACAATTCAATACAGGAGGAATCAGAGGGCCCTAGAGCTTACAATCTAGTTCATGACTTTTTATATACAGCAATATTAACATTTGGCAGACCTGTCATTCTCAAATAGTGGTCACAGTTTAGTATCCTGACACCCAGAAATATGTAATAGACTTGGCTGGGTATGTTGCTGATGGTTGGTTCTGCAGGTTCCCCCGATGTATGATTGTTATATAAGGTTACTGAGATGCAAACCTTTTTGCTCACCACCTTGATTAACAAGCAAGGCAACGACTCTGGAATGTCTTGAAAGCACGATATTTCACAATAAAAGGTGTGTGATGGATACAGTAAAAGACAATGATGAAGAATGTGAATTCATAAAAGCAAGAGGAAACTGGATCCCTCTACTTGTCCATCCTGTTCCCATTATATGACTCTGAATATAACATACAATGTGCGACTATTGCAACAACACCTACAAGACCAGTTTGATTTGGTGTAATGGGAAAGCAGATCACAATTTACATGAATAGTTTGGTAATAATAAATGTTGCTGTAATGTATCTCACTCTGAAATCCCAGACTGCCTGTGAAATGTGATGCCGTAATCCTCTTCATAAATGTGTCATTTCAGAGCAACCAATCGAATTCCTACCTTCATTTTCAAATTTGCCGTGTGAAAAATACGCTTTGTCATCTGGGCTCATTTACATCTCTCTTCATATACTTTAATGAATAAAACCTATACTATAATAAAATGTCAGCCACATTCTCATGGTCACCTACAGGAGCTCAATTAGGGTTTGAGTGCCTTTTTCTAAACAATTTTTCCATAGCTACAGTGAGGGAAAAAATTATTTGATCCCCCTGCTGATTTTGTACGTGAAAAAAATGATCAGTCTATAATTTGTAATGGTAGGTTTATTTTAACAGCGAGAGACAGAATAAAAACAAAAAAAATCCAGAAAAACACATTTAAAAAAAGTTATAAATTGATTTACATTTTAATGGGTGAAATAAGTATTTGACCTCTTTTGCAAAACATGACAGTACTTGTGGGCAAAACCCTTGTTGGTAATCAGAGGTCAGATGTTTCTTGTAGTTGCCCACCAGGTTTTCACAGCTCTCCTCTTTGCAGATCCTCTCCAAGTCATTAAGGTTCTCGAGGCTGACATTTCGTAACTCGAACCTTCAGCTCCCTCCGCATATTTTATATGGGATTAAGGTCTGGAGACTGGCAAGGCCACTCCAGGACCTTAATGTGCTTCTTCTTGAGGCACTCCTTTGGTCGTGTGTTTTGGGTCATTGTCATGTTTGGAATACCAATCCACGACCCATTTTCAATGCCCTGGCTGAGGGAAGGAGGTTCTCGCCCATGATTTGAGGATACATGGCCCCCTCCATCATCCCTTTGATGCAGTGAAGTCGTCCTGTCCCCTTAGCAGTACCCCCCCCCCCCCCCAAAGCATAATGTTTCCACCTCCATGTTTGACAGTGGGGATGGTGTTCTTGGGGTCACAGGCAGCATTCTTCCTCCTCCAAACACGGCAAGTTGAGTTGATGCCACAGAGCTTGATTTTGGTCTCCTCTGACCACAACACTTTCACCCAGTTCTACTCTGAATCATTCAGATGTTCACTAGCAAACTTCTGATGGGCCTGTACATGTGCTTTCCTGAACAGGGGGACCTTGCGGTTGATGCAGGATTTCAGTCCTTTACAGCGTAGTGTGTTTCTAATTGTTTTCTTGGTGACTATGGTCCCAGCTGCCTTGAGATCATTGACAAGATTCTCCTGTGTAATTCTGGGCTGATTCCTCACTGTTCTCATGATCATTAAAACTCCACGAGGTGAGATCTTACATGGAGCCCCAGACCGAGGGAGATGGACAGTTATTTTGTGTTTCTTCTATTTGTGAATAATCGCACCAACTGTTGTCACCCTCTCACCAAGCTGCTTGATAATGGTCTTGTAGCTTTTTCCAGCCTTGTGTAGGTCTACAATCTTGTCCCTGACATCCTTGCACAGCTCTTTTGGTGTTGCCATGGTGGAGAGATTGGAATCTGATTGCTTCTGTGGACAGGTGTCTTTTAGCCCTGGTTCACACTGAAGCATTTTGAAGTGCGATTTGACATGACAAATTGCCGACAATTGCCGTCAATGGCAGTATCCTAATCGGTGTGTAACCGCATCTGCGGCGTTGCACTCATTTCAAAAAGTTGTTTCTGTACTACTTTTTGCGATTTTTGGACTGCGATTTACATTGACATCTGTGCAGAAACCTGGGGAACTGACATGCGGGAGTGAAATCACGCGTTCACTGTATATATTACTATTATTATTATAATACAAGATTTATATAGCACCAACAGTTTGTGCAGCGCTTTACAACATGAGGGCAGACAGTACAGTTACAATACAAATCAACAAAGGAGGAATCGGAGAGCGCTGCTCGTTAGAGTTTACAATCTAGGAGGGAGGGTCAGGTGATACAAAAGCTAATAACTGTGGGGAATGAGATGATGGAGAAATTTTAAAGCGGAGTTCCACCCAAAAATTGAACTTTCGCTTTAAGGGAAGGTGACCCCCTGACATGCCACATTTGGGCACAGTGGCGCCGGAAACAAGTTCACCCCCCCCCCCCCCCCCCCGGCAATCATCTGGGACACTTCACAGGTCCCAGATGATTTCCCGGCCAGGCACAGCATGCAGTGCGACTCGCGCATGCGCAATGCGTGCCCTACTGTGAAGCCACAGGCGGGCGCCCACAGTGACAATGCCGGCGCCGCAGAGAGGTGGGGGAGACGGGCGGGGCTTCGTTCCCCCACATTGCTGGACCCTGGAACAGGTATGTGTCCGATTTTATTAAAAGTCAGCAGCTGCAGTATTTGTAGCTGCTGACTTTAAAAAAAAAAAAAAATTGTCAGAACTCTGCTTTAAGTACAGTTGTTAGGTGGAGGCAGGATAGGCTTCTCTGAAGGAGATTTTAGGGATCGTCTAAAAGCAAACCAAGTAGGAGATAATCTGAAAGATTGGGGTAGGGAGTTCCATGGGATGGGAGAGGCTCTGGAAAAGTCCTGGAGGTGAGCATGGGAGGTGGTGACGAGGAAGCTAGAGAGCAGGAGGTCTTGGAAGGAAGAAAGAGAACGATTAGGTTGGTGATGTAGCTGGGGGCTGAATTTTGGATGGCTTTGTAAGTTGTTGTTAGTATTTTGATTTTAATTTGTTGGGTGAGCGGGAGCCAATGGAGGGATTGACAGAGAGGAGTAGCAGACACGGAGCAGTTGGTAAGGTGGATGAGCCTGGCAGCAGCATTCATGATAGACTGAAGGAGGGGATAGACTATGTACTGTAAAGGTAAGCCAATAAGGAGGGAGTTGCAGTAATCGAAGGCGTGAGATGACCAGGGAGTGAACCAGGAGCTTTGTGGTGTCATTGGTTAGAAAGGGACGTATTTTGGAGATGTTGCAGAGGTTGAGACGCCGAAATTTGGACAGTGATTGGATGTGGGCCTAAATGATGGATCAGAATTACACCTAGAATCCTGGCATGCGGGGACAGGTTGAAAGTTGTGCCATTGATCTCGACAGAGAGATCAGGGGAAGGGGCACGTGGGGGAGGAAATATGAGTTCAGTTTTTGATCTATTGAGTTTGAGGAAGTGGTGTGACATCCAGACTGATATGTCTGTTTTTTAGTAAATTAGTGATACATGAGGAGACTGAAGGAGTGAGCTGAGGGGTAGAGAGATAAATATAGGTGTCCTCAATGTAGAGATGGTATTGGAAGCCATGGGAGGCCATCAGCGGACCCAGGGAGAAGGTTTAGATTGAGAATAGGAGCGGTCCAAGAACAGAATCTTGACGGATCCCAACAGAGAAAAGAAGGGGAGAGAAGTAAGTAAATTTGTAAGTAACGCTAAATGTGCAGCTGGATAAGTAGGAAGAGAACCAGCGAAGAGTACAGTTACAGAAACCAAAGACATGGTGTTTTTTTTGAGGAGGGGGTGGTCAACCATATCAAAGGCAGCAGAGAGGTCCAGGAGTAAGAGTACAGAATCATGTCCATTGGTTTTGGCCGTTAGTAGACTATTTGCTTGTTTTTAGGAGGGCAGTTTCTGTTGAAGGGGATCGAGAAGGTTATTTTCGGTGAGTCACTCAGTCGGTTGACATGTCTTGCAGACAATTAAATTGACTGACTGGAAATCTGTATCGGCAGAATATCGAGGCTTTCACTGTGCTCCTCTTTTAAAAATGCTAGTTGCATGACCTTTATGCAAATTTGGTGGCTTCTGATATTGAGACCAGGATCAAAATCTGACCCTGTTCATTAAAGTCGCTTGGAAGTCGGGTCGGAAGTTGTGCGACTTTTGTGTCAGGTCAGTGTGAACATGGCCTTAGCCCTACATTAATCTTTTGTGTATGGCCATCTTAAGGCTTTCTGATGACCCTTCTTGGACCACCACTTGTTGACGTTTGCTCATTAGACTTATGCCTGGTACACACTGAGTTTTTTTTGGTGGAACAAAACAAAACTACTAACTATGCAAAGTTAGTGCAGCAATCGCCCATGCTGAGCTGTTGTGTTCTAACAGGGGGACAGTCCCCCACCAGAACACACTGATCAGTACTCTCTGCTATTGACAGACAGACTGACATACACATGGGCCTAATGTCAGTGTTTTTTTTTTTTTAACCGGCCGGTGTCTCCTGGCATTCGGCCCATGCGTACGGGGCTTACTTTAGTTAATAAAGTGTACCTGAAAAAAGATAACAGATAAGGTTGTTTTTCTTCTTAAATTTACCAGCGGTATAAAGATACAGCACACTGGATAAATAAAGGAAATGTTTGGATAAACAGCCAGTACTAAGCAGTGTCCGGTCATGCTGAGCTGTTCTTTTCCTTGGCCTGGGATGTGTATTTGTCTTTTATGACCGTGCTCAGCAAGCCCTTCTATAGCAGCTCCTCCACAGATGGATGGGAAATGTTCCGCTCTTAAATCCACAGTGTAGAGTGGAGTTTAGTTTTGGCTGGAGTTGGGCTTTAAATCAGTTTGTTGGGGATGTAGTAGAGAAGGGTTGAACCTCTGTCAGGTTTCTTTTGCAGTCTGTGTCCATATTTGAGAGATTGCTTTAGACAGGGTGTCATTAACTGGGTGTGATGGGGGAATCCCTTTTCATGGTGTCACAGGACAGAGGACAATCCCACATCAACATAAACTAGGTTAGCCTCTCCTTTCAGTAAAGGGGGATTACTCTTGTCCTACTTACGTGCTGTTATAGTGCTATACAACTCTCACACTGGGGCTGCAGGGGGAGCGTTTTTCCAGGCATTTTACAGGTGCTATTTTTAGCCCAAAAAGTGCCTAAAAAAAAAAGCCCCAATGTGAAAGTGGCCTTTAGGTGTAAACAATGTGACCAGCTCCCCGCAGTGCCAACTTACAGTTCGGCTGAGGATCAGGGAGCTTGGTCTCAGCCGCCCTTACTGCTTTTAATATCCAAGCATACAGGGAGCCCACAAGAGCCCCCTGCAGCATGGGGTCTGGCTGCAATGGCGACTCCTGCAACCCCTGTAAGCCCGCCCCTGGGTATTAATGTTGGTGTAAATGATCTGGTAGGCAGGCTGTGGACCATGGAGATCCCCAGAGGATCTCCACAGTCTCCTTGGCTTGTGGTGTAATGTGAGAAGGGTTGAAATTTAAGTGCCACGCCACTGCTAAAAGGTCCAAATATAACTTTATTCCATTAAAGGTCAGGGGTACAATTCAAGAAATAGCCAATGAGCTTAAGGGGTCTAAGTGCCCTCTTTATCAGGGCCTGACTGGCAGCAAAGGGAACAAACCGGTGGTGAACTGGACCTACAGTGGTTTTTATTCCAGTGTGAGTTGAAAGCACAAGCCTAATCAGCAGCTTGTTCTGGCGGGGGGCTGTGGCTGTCCCCTTGTCAGAACATAGCTCAGCGGGGAGATCGCTCCACAAACGTCGGATTGTTAGTACAGCGGCCAGTTTTTTTTGTTTTGTTTTTTCATTTAACCCGCTGAGTTGAACAAAAAAAAAAACTATCCTTGTGTACCAGGCTTAAAGTGTAAGTAAACCCCCCTATCTTTTTCAGCCAAGGAAGCTGCCATCTTTGCCTCTCTTTAATCTACAACAACTGCCATGATGCTGCACATGTGACCAGTTATGACACCAGCCATTGGATGGTTTGACAATTTGGTTGAGAGCACAACCAATGGGAGTGTTACATTTTCGGCATGTGCCGGAGATGAAACTGGTAAATGGATGGGTTTACTTCCGCTTTAAGACTGAGCTGAGGTCTGCAATTTCTATAGCCATTTTACAGGGGAGAGGTAAGGATGGGGTGGAGGGTGCATTTGAGGCTTTGTGCATTTGCACAACTAGAATGATTTATGTTCTAGGTTAAAGGGTAATTGGCCACCAACTGAAATTTTCTACCTAACTTCCGAATAACCTTTCCCCTAATGATGGTGATGCAAAGGTCTGTTTCTCCCACAGATGACCCAATGCTTATGTGATCCTGCTAAAACCACTAGTATCAGACAATAGCCTCTGCAATCTGTAGAAGCGCCTAGTCTGCCTTTCTTGTAATGTTTTTTCATCTTGCAAGGAGCAGCATAACTATCAATTAGCAAATAATAAAACATTGACTAGCCCCTGATGGGATGTTCTGGGAGGATTGTCTTCAGTGGAATGAGAAAAATCGGAGGGGGAGTATAATACAAAGTGAACAGCATGTACTGACAAGTCGCCATTTAATTTAGAAGGCATCACCTCTTGACAGTGGTGTAAGTGCATGGATACAACTTTTAAAGAGCTTGAGAAAAGGTCACCATGCAACCCTTCATAAGAGGAGCTCCCCCAGATTACCCTGTGGGTACTGACATTTCTCTGCCATGACTAACATCACGTTTTCACTGGAAATGCTGCTGCTCTGTTCCTAATGTCAGAGAAAGTTTTGATTTTACTCTGTTACTCCGCGTACATTACAGGTCAACCACAGTGGTTTTCTAACTGAAGGTGTTTACTCATCCACACTTGTAGCACAAACCAAAAGATCTAAAAGCTCCATGGGTAAGTTGGCAGAGGCGAGCAGATCTTCATTTTTTTTTTTTTTTTTTTAAATATATGTGTATCCAGATCTGTGTATAGCACAGATACAACCAAAATTCTACAGATCCAGTATTACTAACTGGCATACAGTTGCTTTTTCAGGCTTCTTGGACCTCATCAGTGTGCAATATGCTTTACTGGCACTATGGTGCTTTTTTGGTTCCTTTTGTACTGCACCACCATCTTAATGGTTGTACTGTTCTTCTGGATGCACATGTCCTACACCATAGAGACAGTCAAGCCATATATTGGCACTGGTGAGGGTCAAAAAGCCTGTTTGCTGTATGCCATTTGGTAATATTGGTTCTGTAAAAATTATAGTTTTATCCGTTTTTATGCACCAGCTGTTCTGGATGCACAGGTAGCTAAAATGGACAAAAGAAAAAAGGTGATTTGCATGACTCTGCACACTTACCCACAGAGCGCCTTGTTTTTGGATTCTGTGGGGATGTATACGTACCTTTTGTTTATAGACAATGCTGTAAGTCAGGGGTGCTCAACCTGTGGCCTGCAGAGCCCTCTGATGTGGCCCGTAACCTCTTGCTCTAGGGTGGCGGGTCGGCAAGCCCAGATCGTTGGTTGCTGACCCGGCATTGCAGAGCATCAGAGTGGATGGAGCCAGCGCTGGAGGAAGCCATGTGACTACTTAAGGAGCATAAGCCGCATAAGCCAATGCTTCCTTTACAGCGCCAGCTCCTGTCCCAGGTGAAGTGCATTTGGTATCACTCCACCTGGATAAGGAAAGAAATTGGCTACACACCGATGTTCTTGAAGTCCATTTATTGAATGTTCCATACAAACATGACACACACCACGGTTGCAGTAGCCGCAACAGAAGTGGACTAGTTTCGCACAGCTACGCTGTTCTTACTCATCACTCCTGCACACCACATCCACCTCTGGAGACCGGAGTGGATCTGCTTCAGAAAAAGTACAGTGATTTCTTCTTTACAGGGCTAGATAGATTAATTTTAGCATGTGGCTGCGATTAGATTTAAAAATAGGCTGGCCATACACGGAGCTAATTTTTACACAAAGAAATTTGCGCGATTCCCTCACAATTGCCCCATCAACACAGTCTGGGTAGGCCGAACTCGCCGGGAGAAGACAGTGATTGTTGCTAGTGGCTGTAGTAGCCGCTAGCAGTAAGCGCAAGTGAATCCGACAGGCTGGTTGTACCCAAGTTGATCAACTTGGTACATTCAGCCTGCCCACACGTGGTTCAAATCTTAGTTAGGTTTTGGGTGAACTTACACTGTAAATGGCCCTTGCTCTTCAAAAGGTTGTTTTAAGTCACCCACAGTGGAATTTTAGCATTTTTGTTTGCTTTTAGAATCCTTTTTATAGCAGTTTACTTCTAAACAGCAGCTTCAGTCTTGTGAAAAAAAAAAAACCCACCTTTTCTATCGTAATGAGCGATCTGCTCCTTTCTGCTACCTGTCAGAATTGTGTCAACACTGTTGAACATAATAGGTCATAGGTAATAGGTGGCAATGAGGAGCAAGAGTAGGAGAACATCAGACACCCTAGACACAATTGTATGTGGTTTTCCATAAGTCCAGGCCACGTTGTGTGTGTATGAATGAGATACACTCATGATGAGCATGATGCAAACCAGAACATTATTATTCTTGCTAGAAGGAATTTCCAGTAAATTTAGGCATACTTTTAAGGATTTGTTCTAGTTATTTATATTTCCTAACTGCATTTTTCCAATACCAGTGTGTAAACATTGCATCTGTGTTCTATATTTTCTGTAGTGCTTAGGAATTTCCACTATAAACAGTGAAGATGCAGAGTCAAAGGAAAGGACAGTGCTTATCAACTGCTAGTTCAGATGAATGAAATGAAAGGGAAATGTGATTATGGACAATACAGTACGCAATTTTGTGTGATGTATTAGAGAACTATTTTTTATGGTTTATAAAGTATTACTAGATCATATAATGCTGCCAGATATCCAGTTTTTAGTGCCATATCTTTTACGTTCACAATACTTTACAATTCACAGAAGGCACCCTTAAAGTAGAATGGATAATTGCTTTCAGCATCATATCGGAGTTGGGTGCCAAATATCTTGTAGGACTGATTCATTCTTTACATCAATAACCGTTGAAGGAGATAGCACAATCTGCCTTTAGTTTGCATGTTCTCCTGGGCTTGTGTGGGTTTCCTCCGGGTACTCCGGTTTCCTATCGCACTCCAAAGACATTCTGGTAGGTTAATTTGTTAATTGACCCTAGTATGGGTATGTATGGGTGTGAGTTAGAGACCTAAGATTATAGGCTCCTTGAGGGCAGTGACTGATGTGAATGTACAATAAATATGTAAAGTGCTGTGTAAATTGTTGGCGCTATAGTACCTGTAATAAATGAAATATGTTCTGACAATTTTTAAAGATGCTGGAACTGGGGGTGACATCCTGTTCCCTGTTCTGTTGCCACCTGGGGGTGTGTGTATGTAGGTATAGGGGTGTGTGTGTATAATATATATTCAGTGCTCAGCATAAATGAGTACACCCCAACAGATTTGTCAGGAAACCTTTACTTTTTCTATGGGACACTAGACTACAAAATACTCCCACAAATGCCGGTCATTGATTGCAACCAAAATGTGTTAATTTGCACACACAAAGTTTTTTTTTCCTAACAAATTCATTCAAGAGCATGTTGCAAAAATTAATACACCCCAATAATTGTCTTAGGAGCAAAGCTAAGATTTAGACAACAAAATCCTGATTAACAAGAATTCAACTACAGGTGAGTCTAATTATTAATTAAACAGGTGTCCATCAGACAGTTAATTATAAAAGGGCGTTACTTAACAAAGAAAACCCCTTCCCATTTCATGCTGTCAGCAATGGCACCACATGGAATGTGGCTTGAGAAAGAAAATTGTTCCCTAAGCCCGGGTTCACACCTATGCGAATTAGATGTGCGTTTCCGCCCATCTAATTCGCATAGCAGGAGAATGTGACCGGCTCTCTATGGAGCCGGTTCACATATCTCCAGGGCGGCTGCGGAGCGCACTGCACAAAAACACTGTGCGTCTTTGGCTCCGTTTCAGGGCCGAATTCAGGCATAGAATCGGCCCTGATTCGTCCCTGAAACGGGGAACAGGGACGCACAGCGCTCCTGTGCGATCCGCAGCCCGTTGTAGTGTGAACCCGGGCTTAAACAAGAAGGGTGAAGGCTACAAGATCGGCAAAGCTTTACTTATCAATCAGAATACTGTAGCAAAAGTGATACAAAATTTTAACAAAGATGGAACTGCAACCATCTCACATAGACGTCCAGGCCGTCCACAGAACTTAACACCTCAACAGGAGCTTCTTCTGATGAGAAGGGTTCACTGCAGTTAGCTAAAGAAGTAGCAAGCCAAACTGGGGTGATTGTTTCCAGTGCCACAATGCGTAATACACTGCCGAGGATTAGCAGGCATGGGTGTCATCCATGTAGGAAGCCTCTCCTAAAGCCTATGTGCAAAAAAAGCCCACTTAAAATTTGCCCAGGGCCCATGCTGAAAAAGAAGACTACTGGGACTCTGGAGTGATGAAACCAAGATAAATCTTTCTGGAACTGATGGCTTCAAAAGTGTATGGTGTTGTAAAGGTGAGGAGTACAACGAAAAATGCATGGTGACTACAATGAAATATGGTGGTGGCAGTGTCCTTCTGTGGGGCTGCATGAGTGCTGCTGGTGTCGGGGAGCTGCATTTCATTGATTGTATCATGAATTCACATACAGTGGGGACGGAAAGTATTCAGACCCCCTTAAATTTTTCACTTTGTTATATTGCAGCCATTTGCTGAAATCATTTAAGTTCATTTTTTTTCCTCATTAATGTACACACAGCACCCCATATTGACACAAAAACACAGAATTGTTGACATTTTTGCAGATTTATTAAAAAATAAAAACTGAAATTTCACATGGTCCTAAGTATTCAGACCCTTTGCTCAGTATTTAGTAGAAGCACCCTTTTGATCTAATACAGCCATGAGTCTTTTTGGGGGGGATGCAACAAGTTTTTCACTCCTGGATTTGGGGATCCTCTGCCATTCCTCCTTGCAGATCCTCTCCAGCTTTGTCAGGTTGGATAGTAAACGTTGGTGGACAGCCATTTTTAGGTCTCTCCAGAGATGCTCAAATGGGTTTAAGTCAGGGCTCTGGCTGGGCCATTCAAGAACAGTCACGGAGTTGTTGTGAAGCCACTTCTTCGTTATTTTAGCTGTGTGCTTAGGGTCAGTGTCTTTTTGGAAGGTAAACCTTCGACCCAGTCTGAGGTCCTGAGCACTCTGGAGAAGGTTTTCGTCCAGGATATCCCTGTACTTGGCCGGATTCATCTTTCCCTCGATTGCAACCAGTCGTCCTGCCCCTGCAGCTGAAAAACACCCCCACAGCATGATGCTGCCACCACCATGCTTCACTGTTGGGACTGTATTGGACAGGTGATGAGCAGTGCCTGGTTTTCTCCACACATACCGCTTAGAATTGAGGCCAAAAAGTTATATCTTGGTCTCATCAGACCAGAGAATCTTATTTCTCACCATCTTGAAGTCCTTCAAGTTTTTTTTTTAGCAAACTCCATGCGGGCTTTCATGTGTCTTGCACTGAGGAGAGGCTTCCGTTGAGCCACTCTGCCACAAAGCCCTGACTGGTGGAGGGCTGCAGTGATGGTTGACTTTCTACAACCTTCTACCATCTCTCGACTGCATCTTTGGAGCTCAGCCACAGTGATCTTTGGGTTCTTCTTTACCTCTCTCACCAAGGCTCTTCTCCCCCTTTAGCTCAGTTTGGCCAGACTGCCAGCTCTAGGAAGGGTTCTGGTCGTCCCACACGTCTTTCATTTAAGGATTATGGAGGCCACTGTGCTCTTAGGAACCTTAAGTGCAGCAGAAACTTTTTTGTAACCTTGGCCAGATCTGTGCCTTGCCACAATTCTTTCTCTGAGCTCTTCAGACAGTTCCTTTGACTTCATGATTCTCATTTGCTCTGACATGCACTGTGAGCTGTAATGTCTTATATAGACAGGTGTGTGGCTTTCCTTATCAAGTCCAATCAGTATAATCAAACACAGCTGGCTCAAATGAATGTGTAGAACCATCTCAAGGATGATCAGAGGAAATGGACAGCACCTGAGTTAAATATGAGTGTCACAGCAAAGGGTCTGAATACTTAGGACCTTGTGATATTTCAGTTTTTCTTTTTTAATAAATCTGCAAAAATGTCAATAATTCTGTGTTTTTCTGTCAATATGGGGTGCTGTGTGTACATTAATGAGGAAAAAAATTAACTTAAATGATTTTAGCCAATGGCTGCAAAATAACAAAGAGTGAAAAATGTAAGGGGGTCTGAATAATACCATCACTCCGTGCCCTTGGTTGTTGTTTCACTTTTCCAACATGACAATGATCCAAAACACATCGAAGGCCACTGTTGCGTTTCTAAAGAAGAACAGGATGAAAGTGATTCAGTGGCCAAGTATGTCTCCTCATCTGAACCCATTCGAACACCTATGGGGAATTCTGAAGAGACAAGTTGAGCATCACTCTCCATCTAGCATCCAGGCTCTAAAAAAGGTCGTTCTTGAAGAATGGAAGAAGATAGTTGTTGCAATGTGTCGCCAACTTGTTCATTCTATGTCTAGAAAACTTTGTTCTGTCCACGGAGGTCATACAAAATACTAGATGTAGTAGTTTTTGTTGTGGGGTGTATTCATTTTTGCATCAACTAATTTGCGTAAAACTGAAGATTTTTTAATTGCCGATATAAAACATTAACCTTACTTTCATGTAATCGAGCTAAACAAATGTTCTATCTAACTTAGTTTTGTCAAAACTTGTGTTCATTGAGATATTGATTAAAATCTTACTTTTCAAAGAGGTGTACTTATTTATGCTGAGCACTATCTATCCATCTATCAATCTATCTAATCTATGTATCATATCACAAACGTAAGTACACCCCTCACATTTTTGTAAATATTTTATTACACCTTTTCATGTGACAACACTGAGGAATTTACACTATGATACAATGCAAAGTAGTGAGTGTACATCTTGTATAACGGTGTAAATTTGCTGTCCCCTCAAAATAACTCAACACGCAGCTATTAATGCCTAAACCGCTGTCAACAAAAGTGAGTACACCCCTAAGTGAAAATGTCCAATTAGGTGTCATGTTACAAGGTCTCAGGTGTCTCCCTTTCTCTTACTGGTCACTGGAAGTTCAACATGGCACCTCAAAGCAAAATACTCTGAGGATCTGAAAAAAATAATTTTTGCTCTACAGAAAGATGGCCTAGGCTATAAGAAGATTGCCAAGACCCTGAAACTGAGCTGCAACATGGTGGCCAAGACCATACAGCAGTTTAACAGGACAGGTTCCACTCAGAACAGGCTTCGCCATGGTCGACCAAAGAACTTGGGTGCACATGCTCACCGTCATATCCAGAGGTTGTCTTTGGGGAATAGATGTATGAGTGCTGCCAGCATTGCTGCAGAGGTTGAAGGGGTGGGGGGTCAGCTTGTCAGTGCTCAGACCATACGCAGCACATTGCATCAAATTTGTCTGCATGGCTGTCATCCCAGAAGGAAGCCTCTTCTAAAGATGATGCACAAGAAAACCCGCAAACAGTTTGCTGAAGACAAGCAGACTAAGGACATGGATTACTGGAACCATGTCTTGTGGTCTGATGAGACCAAGATAAACTTTGATTTAGATAGTGTCAAGCGTGTGAGGCGGCAACCAGGTGGGGAGTACAAAGACAAGTGTCTTGCCTTACAGTCAAGCATGGTGGTGGGAGTGTCATGGTCTGGGGCTGCATGACTGCTGCCGGCACTGGGGAGCTACAGCTCATTGAGGGAACCATGAATGCCAACATGTACTGTGACATACTGAAGCAGAGCATGATCCCCTTCCTTTGGAGACTGGGGCAGTATTCCAACATAACGACCCCAAACACACCTCCAAGACTACCACTGACTTGCTAAAGAAACTTGAGGGTAAAGGTGATGGACTGGCCAAGCATGTCTCCAGACCTAAACACTATTGAGCATCTGTGGGGCATCCTCAAATGGAAGGTGGAGGAGCGTGAGGTCTCGAACATCCTCCAACTACGCAATGTCGTCATGGAGGAGTGGAAGAGGACTCCAGTGGCAACCTGTGAAGCTCTGGTGAACTCTGTGCCAAAGAGGGTTAAGGCAGTGCTGGAAAATAATGGCAACCACACATAAATATTGACACTTCGGGCCCAATTTGGACATTTATCACTTAGGGGTGTACTCACTTTTGTTGCAAGCGGTTAAGACATTATTAGCTGCGTGTTGAGTTATTTTGAGGGGACAGCAAATTTACACTCTTATACAAGCTGTACACTCACTACTTTATAGCAGCAGCAAAGTGTCATTTTTTCAGTGTTGTGACATGAAAAGATATAATAAAATATTTACAAAAATGTGAGGGGTGTACTCACTTTTGTGAGATACTGTGTGTGTAAAATAAATAAATATATAAACATACTTACTTTTCTGGCAGCACTTGTGTTTTTTTGAAACGCTGCTGCATGTATCCATCATGCTCCCCTTCATCATGCTCTGTGGATTACATAATACTGCAACACAAATGAGCTTGTGGGAGGAACCACAGCATGCATGGGGGGTAAACGGGCATTAAGACTACCCAAAGGATCAAATACTTGCAATGGCCGGAGAGCAAAAAAGAAGCTGCGTCCAACGCATAGGCTGTCGGAAAGGTAAGTATATTCATTGACTTATCACAGATATTGATTTGTACACAGGTAATCATGTGGTGACAGGATCACTTTATCACTACCAGTGTCAAAACTTTCAATTTACAGCAGCCTGAGAGTGGTATATTCTGTTTGGCGTGTTTTCTGGTTAATAAATTTAATAATAAGCACCTTATGGTGTCTGACCTTAGGCAAGGATTTTATGTTTAAACATTTTTTATGGCTCTCACGCTTACTTCCATTTTTTTTTTATTGAAATATTTAATAACAGTTATTAAAGGTTGGAAATGTAGTATTTGGTTTTGTAAGAGGTGTTTTTTTTTTTTTTGTCCGGAAAAGAATTTGTAAAGTTAATGCTGGCAAGTACATAATTCTGTAATTTATCGTCCTCGCAAAACACGTGTTGCTGTCATGTCTGCAGATCTACATTAATTTGATACAATCATTGTGTCGGTGTTATCTCTGCATTCCATGTAATGTTCTTTTATTACCAGTGTCCTGTCAGGATAAGCAGTATAAAACATTCAGACCACAACCAGATCCCTTATTATTTTGCAGAATATTCCTCACAGGTCAGGAATGTTAAAGGAGACCTCCTGACAAAGTCAGAAAAAGAAAACCTTCATAGATCAGGTTCGCTGGAGGTTAAATCAGCTCGGCTGGTTTTCGATCATTGAATTTTAGAAGTGCTTACTCATTGGCTGGGATCTGACAGTCTGCAATTTTTAGTGTTGTCTGGAACACAACTTGAAATGTTCATAATTGCTCTTTATTTTTTTGTTTTGATTTCCAGCAGCGATATTAATAATGAAGACCAAGCGTTCAGGTACTGCATGGGTTTTGTGATCAATCATTGAATACGCTAATCCTCTTTTATGTGTGTGGCGGTGGCTAATGCCTGCACAGCTCACTAATGGCTGAGTGCATGTTCACTCATCACCAAAGGCTTCTTGGACCACCACTTGTATACAGACCATTTCTGAGAGTCTTCTAAATCACATGTGATTAAAGACCTGGAGTGTGTGTTTGCCAGTGTGTAGATAATGTCAAGTGCCTATTGACACCAAGGTAAACCAGAGACAATCCTACTTGGATTTGGTGTCTGTTGTTTAAGTAGTATTAAGCCCTTGGAATAAAACAAAGAATGCTGTTAATATGCTACAAAATGTGATTCACTTTTAACCCATTCAGTTTACAATAGAAACATTTGTCATAAATAACTTTTCATTGTGGTGCAGCCCTTCCCCTTTATTTCCATTCGGGAGCATGCGCCCAGTATTTCCCCTATGCCCAGCATTACCAATGATGCAGTGCATATGAGTTTCTGCTCATCCCTCCTTGCCTGTTGTCATGTGAGTAAATTTCAATTCTTAACAGTCATACTGGATTAACTACCTGTGCAAGTGTGCCCTGGGGGGCTTTTCCCTGCAGGGGGAGCGTGAAATTACGGGGCTCCAGAGCAGGGGTCTCCAAACTAAGGCCCTCCAGCTGTTGCTTAACTACACATCCCATGAGGCATTGTAAAACTCTGACATTCACAGACATGACTAGGCATTAGATTCTGGCTAAAATGAGAATCGGTATTTTTTTTGCTTAGAAGATAGATCACGATTCTCACGACGTAACATCATCTTTCACATTAAACAAAATAATTGGGATGACTTTACTGTTTCGTTTTTGTTTTTTATTCATTGAAGTGTATTTTTCTCAAAAAAATTGCGTTTGAAAGACCACTGTGCAAATACAGTGTGACATAAAATATTGCAACAATCCCCATTTTATTCTCTAGGGTCTCTGCTAAAAAATATATATATAATGTTTGGGGGTTCCAAGTAATTTTCTAGCAAAAAAATATGATTTTAACTGTAAGAAACAAGTGTCAGAAAAATGTTTAGACCTTAAGTCGTTTAAACTTCCTGCATATTCACACAGAAGTTTTATCCCTTTTTATCTAAGACAGAAGAGTTACAATGTTGTTAAAATCTTGGCAGACTGCCAGAGTAAGCAGAGAACTCTATACTTGTTACATGAAAGAATCGAGACAACATAGAGGGGGTGAATCGAGATTGTGATCTTTTAACGATTAATTGTGCAGCTGTACTAGGCATGATGGGAATTATAGCTCCTGAACAACTGGAGGGTCATAGTTTTGGAAACCCCTGCTCCAGAGGGAAACCTCTGAAACCACTGATCGACAAAGGTTTCCCAACACTACTGTTCGACAGAAGTCAATCTATTGACTTCTGTCAAAAAGTGTAGGCCTTAAGTTTTTGATCAAAATTCAGCCAGTTTCTACTGAACTGTCCGAATTTCAATCCATTTATGGGCAGCTTAAAGGATAAGCCCACCTTTGGGAACATGTTACGTGTTCCATCCATTTTTAGGGTGGAGCCTGTAACATGTTCCCAAAGGTAAAGCCACTTCTCTCTGCCTTCTATCCCTGTGATAGCAGTACAGGAAGAAGTTCCCTGTACAAGTCATCACTTTTTGAAAACCATACGGCCGTACAGAGCTCCTCCCACATGGCTGTGGCATTTATTCAGAGTTCCCTGTATAAATGAACTACAATGAACTCCTTTGTGGCTGTCGGCTTGTAGTTGTAGTTCTCAATGAAGTACCATGGCGCTTTTGAGCACTGTGGTAGTTCTTTGAGTCTTCCTGTCAGTGTGCATCTGCTTGGCCATACGATGTACGGGACAGGCGGCTCACACTACAGGAGACCTGCATGGCATCTGTTGATTGCTGGTGCAATGCTTTCCAGGCTCCTGAAAAATAAATAGTACCTGCAAGAAAAAAAAATGTGCATTTATTTATTTTTTGTAAAAGTAAACTTATCCTTTAAAGTGTGTTTCCGCTTCTGTAGTCAGCATGCCAAAAAAAAATTGCCTCTTTTTTTAGGACAAGGTGTCGTGGCTAACTGCAAGGTTTTTTAGAACAATGGTTAAAGTAACTCTGTTCTCATTGACCTACAATCCAAGAAACCTAGTTCCTAAAGGACTGAATATCGGGTGGTATCGGCCAGTTGAAAAGAAATTGAGGCATGACCGAAAAAGGTCTGCCGATCAGCACTCTCAGCCAATGGCGGTGGACATCCCCCTGTCAGAACACAAACCTCAGCAAGGGAGATCCCTGTACTAACATTGCATATTTAGTACAGCGGCTTGCTGGGTTGGACGAAATAAAAAAAAATAATAGTGTGTACCAGGCTTATGCCTTTTAACCCTTTGTTATGACAGACTGTGTTCAAATCTAGTTACAATTGATAATAAAGGTCAGTCTGCGCAGACAGGGTTAGACCCCTTTCACACTGGGGCCGCGTTGGCCCTAAAGCATCGCTTGTTTTAGCCGTGCTTTAGCGCTGTCTAAGCGGCACTTTTACGCCACTAGCGGGGTGCTTTTAACTCCAAAGAAGGGGTTTAATTCGCCCGTGTTGTTGCGCTTCCGAGGCGCTTTTCAGGCGCTTCGGAGGCGCTGCCTATTCATTTGAGTGGGCAGGGCATTTTGGGAGCGATGTATACACCGCTCTTAAACCACCCCAAGAATGCTGCTTGCAGGACTTTTCCTAACGTCCCGCAAGCGCCACCGCCCCAGCGTGAAAAGACACACTGAAATGAATGGGAGGCGGTTTTCAGGCGCTATTTAGAGGTTATTTCTAGCGCTAAAACGCCTGAAAGCCGTCTCAGTGTAAAAGGGGTCCTAATTATGGCAAATGCAGCTGCCCAGCCCCCCATAAACAAAGCAAACTATATTTGTTTTTTTTCCTTGCTGGAGGATCCAAAGTATAGAGAATCTAAAAAAGATGAGCTGCATATTTTTTTCACGCTATGCTATGTAAATGGGGACATGTAACAAATATAAAGTAAAGAAAACAAAGAACAAGGAGCGCCACAAAATACTGTGCGCCATCCACTTTTTTTTATGTTCTAACAAATATAAAGTAGGTTTTTGGCTGCAAAAGTGGAAATACACTTCAAGGAGTAGACAGGTGATGCAAAGCTGCCGCTGTAAGTAGTGGTGTCCTCCTCTCAGTGCAGCAAGGCAGGAGTGTCACAAGACTGGTTGAACAAAATGAATGTGATTTTAAATGATCATCTTGTAAAACAACCCATTCAGTTTAAAATGGAAATGGGAAGTAAAACATTTGTGTATAGATATCATTTTTTTTTTAAATACCCCCCCTCTTTTTTTTTTTTTATAGGTGATCATTCCCTCTGTTCTCAGCTGCATAAAAAGCTGGGGGGAGTAAAAAAAACGGCAGCACAGGGATCTTCCCAATGAAAGGCTGTGCAGGGGGGAGGGGTGGTCTCAGCACAAGTCTGATCATTGGAGGAGAACAGCCTGAGTTTCTGCTCATCACAGCTAGAGAACTGACCACGGTGTGTTCTCCTGCTTAGTGTGGTCAGTTTTTAATAGAAAAGCAGAGGGACTGGCAGGAACACCAGGGATTTCACACAAAGGAAACAATACAAGGAGAACAGGATACTTTTTCATACAAGTACATGGTACAGCAGGGCACGTATCAGGAATATGAAATGTTGAGGTTAAATATTCATTAAAGCTGATCTCCAAACACAACAAAAATATATTGCCTGTAATGTTATTTACCATCATACGTGGAAAAACTAGTGTTCTATGCATAAGCAACTGCTGAGCAGAACAATTGTTTGTTCTGAGTAACTGTTCTATCTGCATCTGCTCCATCTGGATGATTGCTTTCACTGGCAGGCCTCTTTACCTACAGGAGAAGGAGAACCACTTCCAGCCCTCTGCTGTGCGCTAACAGGAATGGAAGAAACCGCCTAGTGCATTACCTCCAACACAATAGCGCTTTATTAAAAAGCCAAATACATACTCACAAGCATAAGGTAGTTAAAGCATATATAAACAGAAGTCCAGCATGGTAGATGACCAAATCGCTGTAGCTGGACGCTAGAAACATGCATGGATGGGTGAGTTTGCTTTGAATATTAAAAATGAATCAAAGGAGAAGTATGGCCAAAGCTTCTCATGTAGGTCACAGAAGTGCAATTCATTCTCCTGTAACCCGTTTTTAGCAGACAGCGGGCCAAAACTTGCTGTCAGCTGATGTCACTCAGCCAGTCCAGGCTCGGGAAAGATCTCCACTTTACAGTCAGGATCCACCCTGGACCAGCAGCTGGCTCAGCCTCTCAATTTTTAAAAGCAGCTGTTGGACACCGGAATCACAATTGCCAATGTATGTAGCTGTATTATGGAGTTTTAACTCTACGTACAGTAAATACCATAATGAGGGATAGGATCTGTTTAGCAAATTTTCTTGACAATTTGGCGTTTGTCCCATTTTAATGATATTTTCTTTTTCCTGATTGGTGATTCTCTGCATTACGATGCATCAACATGAGCATTTGGCAGACATTCTAAGCATTAATCTATGATACATTTAATCAGGGCGTGGTATTGTTTGGCACCACCAATGATAAACATTTTTTGAAGAATGAAAGGAGGATAACATTTTCGAACAAACATGACTTTGAAGAATGAATAACTTACATTAGGTACCTTCAAGGAAACCCCATAAAGGCACGCTATAAGAAAATTTGGCGAACGATCGTCTGGTTTTCCTCCATGTTTCACAGCCAGTCGGAACCGAGGAAGGAAATGTACAAAAATTCTCATAAAACAAAAAGGTGTTTTTTTTTTTTTTTTAAATTGTTTTGTTGTTTATTGTTTCTGATCAGGCGCAGTGCAGTCTTTTGTATCTGATTTTTCTCGTAAGAAAACGGTACAAATTCAATAAAAAATGTTCGTTCTGTTCACGTACGGGAAAAATGTTGGAATTTTGTCCCTTCCGAAATTTTCTTGTGCAAAGTGTGAATCGGATGTTGAAAGTTGTGTACACACTATACGAAAATCAAACGATCGTGCCCCGTACAGAATTTTGTCTCGTAGTACCCCCATTTAGATATCTTCTATCAGGTTTCTCCTTAAAAAAAAAACAAAAAAACTAGATTGGAATGTCAATAGTTTAAGGTTGGTGTGTTTCACTATAATAACTGCAGTAGATGCAGATGGCATGGGAACTTGCAATGCTACAAGATTTCAACATTTGGAATGTGTTGGTGGTCTGTTAGCACTGCTTTAGACACTTTTGTAGCTTTTTTTGTTTGTTAAATAAAGTAATGTATTTTATAATCCAAATAAGCATTGATTAGCATGCTCGCTATACACTGCTGTAACTGTGTTGCAGTTATTGTCTGTGAGCCTTGTATAGATTGTGGTTGGCTTTGCTAATTTATTCAGGGCCAATTCATTTCTCAGAACTTTGCACTGTGTACACGCCATACATATCAGTCCCTGCCCCGCCAAAGGACAACATACTAGGACAGAAGAAATGCAGGAACAACCATTTCAGCCTTTTCCACCCTTTTATACGTTCACAGGTGTACAGAGTAAGGCTACATTACAGCTCCAGTTTAGGAGCTTTTGGCTTTTTTTGCCAACTCTAAACTCAACTCCATAAAAGCCTGTGTCAATGTACACATAGACTTTTAGCAGCGTTTAGGAGCTACCTCGGTTAGGGGAGCTTCAACCTCCCTCAACTTCCCCCTCCTGAATGTGGAAGAATTACGGTGCCCCCCCCCCCCCCCCCACACTTACCTGATCCTATCCAGCGATGTGCACGAAAGCAGTGGCTTTTGCCGCTTTCTCTCTCTTCCCTGGGCAGATTAATAGCAGCGAGAGCCATTGGCCCAGCCTCTTGCTTTGTGTCAATAGACGCAGTCAGGGCAGCTCAAGAACGAGCGTGCACGAGTGCCCCCATGGAAAGCAGCTTCCATGGGGGCACTTGCTGAAGAGGAGCCCGGAGCGACGGCGGGGGACCCCAGAGGAAGCAGATTTGGGGCTGCTTTGTGCAAAACCATTGCACAGAGCAGGTAAGTATACCATGTTTGTTTTTTTAATAAAAATATTAATGCAAGTTTTCCATGTGATCCCATTGAAGTCTATTGGGGCTAAAAATGCTTGTAACATAAATTATTGAGAATTGTTACTTTGCCCACATGTGAACCTGAATAAGGGCAGGGACACCCAAAACTGTCATTCCTGTGTTTGGCATTAAAATTGTTGAAAGATTTACCAGAGAATTCTAATAGTAATTGTGCCGCATCCCTATCTTTTGAACTAAATCCTGGCGGTAGATGGGGTCCGTCTGATGTGTTTGCACTGATATGAATGTCCGACAACGAGCTATTCGCCACTTTATAATATATTGTAATGTTGGTGAACCCGGCATTATCAGTCAGCCATGTTGGCAAAACAAAATTAGTATTATTCTCAAAAGGGAAGCAAAAAAACAGACTTGTTTGCAACTCAAAATAAAACCACGACCATCCAGACTCCCTAGAAAATCGAACTTTTGGCTCACCGCCCACAACTTGTCCCTTAACAAGGGTATTTCCTTGCCTGCCTCAGGGGTTCAAAGGCAAAGTCACCAGCCGCTTAGCAGTGTCTCAGTCACCAGCAATCCACCAAAGTGTGTCCTACATCACACTCCACCTCCATAGATGCCTGCAAACTGTTTCCTGTTCCTTTTCAGGCCAATCCTGTAGCCAAGTTAATCCTGTCAGGACCAAAATCCCTTTATAATCAGTGATGGAGGCTCTTTCCAACTGAGTGTCTCTCTGAGCCTCCGAATTCCTGATCCCATATAAGGACTTAAAGGGATTGTGAAGTCTCAAGTTTTTTCATCTTAATGCATTCTATGCATTAAGGTGAAAAACCTTCTGTGCTGCAGCCCCCCAGACCCCCCCCTTTATTCTTACCTGTAACCGATCGTTCCAGCGCTGAACACGAGCCCAGCAGCTCCAGCCACTGTCTTGGGTCCTCATTAGATAGATTCATAGCAGCAGCAGCCATTGGCATCCCCCTACTGTCAATCTAATCATGTGACACAGGAGCATGGGGCTGGGCCGATTCCTGCTATCTCTGTCAATGGACGCAGCAGCGGGACCCATGAGTGCACCCACACAAGTGCCCTTAGGGAATGGGGGCACTCAATGAAGAGGAGGAGCTAGGAGTGCCAACGGGGCACCTCAGATTAGGAGGATGGGGGGGCTGCTCTGTGAAAAACCCTTACACAGAGCAGGTAAGTTTAACATGTTTGTTATTTGAAAAAAAAAAAAATTTGTACGATGAGCAGTATGTGAGAACCGCGTTCCCCCGCCCCCCCTTTCTTTCCTTCATTCTGTACCCCCCTCCTTCCTCTGTTATTGTTTGCTTTTAAAATTAATAAAAATTATATTCAACCGTAAACAAAAAAAAAATGAACTTCTTTTACAAACACTTGGAAAAAAAGAAAATCGTTTTTTCTCTTTGTAACTGGAATCCTTTGCTTTTCATGGGTGAGAACCTTGAATACTCCAAACTGTAGTCAAATTGTCCCCATTAATGGGACCAGATTACAGGAGGTTTTCAAAACAAATAGAAGTACATATGTTAGTTGCCCTTTGAGAAAATGTTTTTTTAACTCAGACATGTTCTCCATGCAGATTCCTTATTGGCCTCAATGTCAGCATTCCAGTGCAGCAAAGCAGAGTATTGGGGGGCTGTACCGCAGTAGCAATGATTATTGTTGTTCTGCACCAACAACCCTAATACCCCTAATACCCGCATGTATTCTGCACTCATGAACTTTTGTGCAGTGTTTGTGTGTCCGAAATGAGAGTGTTATTCTTCAGCGTACACAGATAATGTTCTGTTCTCAGTGGCATGCATTTGCCTCCTCTGCATTTTTGTGGATTGTATTTGTTAGAAAGATTCCACTATGATTAGAATGGCTCATTCTCCACTAAGGAGAAAAGCGAGATGCAACTCTGCGCTCTCTGTAGTCTGCAAATGGAACGTTTTTAAAGGTGGATTACAGAAAATGAGCTGGATGCTATTTAGCCAGTAGCCAAAGAAGATAACCTCTGCTCATGATTCCTGTAAGTGAATACGTCTACAAAGGAGCCAGCAATGAAAAGCAAGAGTTCAAGAAAGTTTGAGTATATAACACGTAAACAGCTGTATGCAGTTGTTGGTAAACCACGGCATAATATTAGGCTGTATTTGTGTTATAAAAAAGTGGAAGCTCTGTTTGCTCCCCCCCCCTCCATTGCCGCGTTTGACAGGTACTCATCCCCACTTCCAGGAGACCTGGCTGCGGCAAAATGGAGCGAGGACCCCCGGAAGGTCGGCCCCCCTCCTCCTTCCTCTGCCGCAGGTCCAGTTAGAAAGCACAGCTCATAGTAGCCGAAAGGCTTCACTGTCGGTTTCCCTTAACATAAATGGCGGCGGCAGCACCTGAAAGCCGATGGGAAAATCTGCTGGGGTGCCAACATCGTGGAATCCCTGGACAGGTAAGTGTCCTAATAAAAGTCAACGGCTACAGTATTTGTAGCTGCTGACTTTAATTTTTTTGGTAGGGGCGGGCTGGACCTCCTCTTTAACTGGTAATTGCGCGGTCATGCAACACAGTACCAAAACAAGATTTAGATCATTTTTTCACACAAATAGAGCTTTTTTCAGTGGTATTTGATCACCACTGGGATTTTTGCAGAATACATTTTTAAAAAATTTACATTTTGAAAATAAACAATACTTTTTTACTTTCTGCTACAAAACATATCCAATAAAAAAAAAAAGAATGAAAAGGACATAAAGGAATGATATGCATGGCTCTGTCCTCTTTCCTTGAATGAGGGGATGAGGGGAAAATTGTATGTATTCCTTTTTTTTTTTTTGAATTACGGATGACCTTTAAATGCCTCTCTTGCTTTTTATGAAGGCTGTGCTTTGCTTCATTGCTAAGCATTTTCCAGAGCACTGTATATGTTATGGAGAGAAGCCTTTTCCTTTACTTAGCGATATCTGATTTGAAGATGTATGTTAATGCACATTCAAGTTGATGATAAAATGCATGTACATGAGAAAGCTGGATCTTCCCGACAGTGCTGTGTCAGCTATGTTCAGAGGAAAGTAGATGTACTGTGGAGTCATGTATCCCCACTGTACATTAAAGTTTTATCTTCCATTACATTGAAGAGTCCCGCTCCATTATCTTTCATTTATGTTCCAATGTTGTATATTGCCTGTTCTCTCCCTTCTCAATAAATGCTTCCAGGAAGGACCAGATGGATTCTGACTGGTCAGCACCATCAGTGTGATGCTAATGACCAATCAGAATCCATCCGGCCTGTCCTGGAAGCACTGACAGAGAAGAGAGATAAAAGCAGGCACTTCAGATCCCCAGCCTGCTGGAGCGGCTGTGGGGGTGCTGACAGCTCAGCAAACCCAGTGGTAATTCTAGTGGGGACCGGGAAGAGTGTCTGGTAGTAGTTTTTCACCTTTTTTACATTTTTTCTGTAAAGACGAACTAGCATTTTAAAATTTAACATGGATTTAAACTGCCATCTGATTCTGTCATCTCAGTTTATTAGCACTGAGGGATCTGCTTCCTTCAACTCCCTCCTGGTTTAAAGTGGAACTTTGCTCTCCCAATCAAAATTGAATATTTTTAGTCCTTTTGCTGCTAGCATTAGTAAATGGATAGAAAAGTATATCCTATTTACTGTTTTTTTTTTTCTTCTTTTTTTTTTCTTTAGTTATGTCCTGGTTTCTTGCCTAGGCAAATAATGCCATAGAAGTTTTCAGGAGGGGAGGAGAGCGGGAGGGGTTTTCTCAGCTAAAAAAACTCTCCTGCTTGCTTGCTTGAGCTAAGGGCAGATGGATTCCAGGAAGTAAATGCTACATGAATCATTTGCCATTATTCAAGATGGCCACGGCCAGAAATGCTAATGCCGTGTTTTTCAAAGTGATTTCTCAAAATAAAGCATGGAGACATGGATGGAGAGGGGAGTTTGCTTTGAATATTGAAAATGAATCAAATGGTGTTTTTGGTTTGAGGTGCTCAGATGCAGGGAAGATCCACTTTAAGGTGTCACCAGAAGCTACAATCATGGAGTAATACCATCTAGAGCAGTGATTCTCAACTCCAGTCCTCAAGGTGCCCCAACAGGTCATGTTTTCAGGCCTTCCATTATTTTGCTCAGGTGATTTGATCAGTTTCACTGCTTTAGTAATTACCACAGCCGTTTTTATCTGAGGGAAATCCTGAAAACATGACCTGTTGGAGCGCCTTGAGGACTGCAGTTGAGAAACCCTGATCTAGAGCTTCCCTTTTTATTCCTTTTTTGTGTGTTTTTTTTTTTCTTTCTATTTTCTCCTTATGTCATGTATAAACTACTGGTGTGGTAATTGTTCTTCGTGAGTTTAGCTATTGCTCATTTTAAAGACTTCCTTGCAGTGTAAAGCTTAATGTTTATGTTGCAGACAAGTTTTGTGTTTTCTTGTTTGCAGTGATGATTTATAATTTAATTTTTTTTTTTTTTTTTGGATTAAAAAGACTTTAAATTTTTTTTTTTTTGTGCTGATCTACAAACCACTCTAGATGTCAATGGTTATGGGTCTAAAATAAGCACAGTATTTCCTCTCTAAGGAGTTTATATAGTAGAAAGAGAGACAGGGAAGTTTTTGGTTATCTGTATTTTACAACTCTAAGGTGGTTCCCAAGTTCTTGGTTGGAATTCCGTCTCTTGTCACTTGCCGGTCAGTGCAGAAGTGTTGTTTGTTCCTGTATGGGATCCGACTCCTGCGGGGTTCCTGGTTATACTTAGGTCTCCTCCGGAGGGGTTGGTACAGAGGACAGGAAGGGAAAGGCAAGCCTTCAAAGAATGAGATGTGCAGCCCCTTCCTCTGCGGCAGAATACGTTCCACGGCTGGAATGTCCATTCTTCCTCCGCTGATGGGCTCTTCCTGACTCTGTCAGCTTGGGAGTTGAATAATTGTCTTGTGAGAGGTGTGGGTGTTCACAAATGTTAATGCTCATTCATTATTTTATAATGACACTGATTGCTGAGCCAGTGTTACATGATTAATCTCTAACTACTTGTTAATGTAACAAAAGTCTCACACACCCATAAGCTGAGACCTGGACAGATTGTGTCAAAGAGTCCTGCGTTATTACTATAGAAATTTGTAGGAACAGGTGTGGTCCCACGGAGTGCAAATAATCACCTCTTTGCAAGACACAATGCATGAAGGCCAAGATCTTTGAAATGTCCTGTGGCACGAAGCCAATAAATTTGGATTTATTTAGGTTTTATACTTTAATGCATATGTATATGTATACCTTCACCTTGTAAAACAACCCATTCAGTTTAAAATGGAAATGTATATATGACTATACTATATTTAAAAAAAAATAAAAATTATAAATATGGAAGGCAAAATATTTTGTGTATGTACTGTATATTTACAGTTGTGCTTATAAGTTTACATACCCTGGCAAAATGTATGATTTTGTGGTCATTTTTCAGAGAATATGAATGATAACACAAAAATGTTTATTTCACTCATGGTTAGTGTTTGGCTGAAGCCATTTATTACCAATCAACTGTGTTTACACTTTTTAAGTCATAGTGGCAACAGAAACTACCCAAATGACCCTGATCAAAAGTTTAAACACCCCAGTTCTTAATACCGTGTATTGCCCCCTTTAACATCAATGACAGCTTGAAGTCTTTTGTGGTATTTGTGGATGAGGCTCTTTATCTTCTCAGATGTGAAGCTGCCCATTCCTCTTGGCAAAAAGCCTCCAGTTCCTGTAAATTCTTGGGCTGTCTTGCATGAACTGCACGTTTTGAGATCTACCCAGAGTGGCTCTATGATATTGAGGTCAGGAGACTGAGATGGCCACTCCAGAACCTTCACTTTATTCTGCTGTATCCAATGAGAGGTCGACTTGGCCTTGTGTTTTGGATCATTGTCATGTTGGAATGTCCAAGTATGTCCCATGCGCAGCTTCCTGGCTGATGAATGCAAATGTTCCTCCAGTATTCTTTGATAACATACTGCATTCATCTTGCCAACAGTTTTGACCAAATTTTCTGTGCCTTTTTGTAGCTCACACATCACCAAAACATCAGCGATCCACCTCCGTACCTTTCATCATAGGCCTTGTTGACTCCTCTCCAAATGTAGTGTTTATGGTTGTGGCCAAAAAGCTCAATTTTGGTCTCATCACTCCAAATGACTTTGTGCCAGAAGGTTTGAGGCTTGTCTCTGGGCTGTTCGTCGTATTGTAAGTGAGATGCTTTGTGGAATTTGCGTAGTAATGGCTTTCTTCTGGCTACTTGACCATGCAGCCCATCTTTCTTCAAGTGCCTCCTTATTGTGCATCTTGAAACGGCCACACCACATGTTTTCAGAGTCCTGTATTTCACCTGAAGTTATTTGTGGGTTTTTCTTTGCATCCTGAACAATTTTCCTGGCAGTTGTGGCTGAAATTTTAGTTGGTCTACCTAACGTGGCTTGGTTTCAATAGAACCCCTCATTTTCCATTTCTTGATTAGAGTTTGAACACTGCTGATTGGCATTCTCATTTCCTGGGATATCTTTTTATATCCCTTTCCTGTTTTATACAGTTCAACTACCTTCTCCCGCAGATCCTTTGACAATTCTGTTGCTTTCCCCATGACTTAGAATCCAGAAACGTCAGTGCAGCACTGGATGAAAGATGCAAGGGTCTGTCAGGAGTCCAGAAACGCATTAACCCTTTATACACACACACACACACACACACACACACACACACACACACACACACACACACACATTACAAGTAAACAGGTCACAGGTGAGGATGGTTACCTTTTTAATAGCCATTCAGGCTGGATTCACACTGGTACGACACGACAGTCGTACCACTTTGGATCCGACTTTGCCCTGCGACATGCATCCAACTTCAATGAATGCGAGGAGAAGCAGCAGTACACTGGTCTTCCCAGTGAATGGCTGCGCAGGAGGGGGAGGTTGTCGGCACAAGTCTAACCATTTGCAGAGAGCAGAATGAGTTCTCAGCACAGCCACAAAACTGACCACACTGTGCTCTCATTCTCTTAATATGGTCAGTTTTATCATCGGAAAGCAGAGGGACTGGCAGGAACGCCAGGTATTTTACGCAAAGGAAGCAATACAAGGAGAACTAGATACTTTTTCATACAAGTACGTGCTGCAGCGGGCACGTATCGGGAATATGAAATATTGTATTTACATATCCTTTAAAGTAAACCTATTCTTAGAAAGGTATGAGGGCTGGAAGTGCTGGCTGTTGTGCTTACCCTTTGCTTTCTGTACTACTTTGAGTCATAGACTTGGCACAAGTGTGAAAATCAGGAGTTCTGACTCGTGTTTGCTGCATGTTCTTTCTTCTGTATCAGAGCCCGTTCACACCAAGTGTGGTAGAACTGCTTTGGGGCGGCTATTTCAGTGCAGTCCCACCGCAAGACAAGGCAAACTGCCTTGTCTCATACCTGGCAAGTTCACACCACTGTGTTGCGGTGATGTGCATTGCATGCAGTACTTTTTTCAGTACAGCGTAGTGCGACGCAATCCACCACCTTACACCTCGCTGCAGCCAATAGAATTTAATAGATGTCACTGTGTGACATTTCAATGAAGTTCATTAAAAAAAAATATATGCTATAAAGGGCAGAATTGAGTTAAACCATGAGCCTAAACAAGGGTAAGGGTTGGTTGAAAAATAATTTTCAAATTTTTTTTTTTTTTATTGCTTTGATTGCATCCAAAATTCATGTTTAGGCATTAATAATACAATCACTTTGTCAGTCCTAATTAATTCCGCTCTAGCAGCATGATCTCTCTGAGTGTGCCAGAGATTAGTGTACAATGTCCTGGTGAATGCAGCTTGGCCACATTCCAGAACTGGATAGTTAGTGAGCGTGGCGGTATGCTTGTGCAACAGCATCCTGCTGACCTGGAGACCTGTCAGACCAGTTGAGGGGTTTTGGTATGCATGACTGCACATGTCTGTGGTCTCTTCTATCTTGTGTCCTCTGCATTATTCTACAGCATTTATCAGCCTGTGGAATGTGCGGTGTCTTTGTATAGGTATTTTAGCTTCTGGTTTATGCATAGCCATAAAGGCAAAGGTTGCATTCCTGAACTTAGCTGTGAAATGTGCGTAATTGGTTAAAGGGCGAATTGTGGAGGCTGCCATTGCTGACCCCTTTATTTGAGTGTGCTAGTTGCCTGGTGGCCATGCCATTGCTTTGGCTTTAGTGCTTTCAGTCACCAACCTGGAAGTATATAGATGAAGATTTGATACATGGTTGGTTTGGACCTGTGGCTTGGGAGATACCAGTCATGGCTATTTACTCATAGCCCCCCTTACAATTGCACAACATAAAGCCTCAACCTAGCCTTAAAGCATCTCAGAACACAAATATGTAATATATACAGCCCCCCGTCCTTAGATGTGGTGGCTATGATAAAACCTTATCATCCCTAATGCAAGTCTAGGTTCACCCTGCTATGATGCGATTTTAACACGATTTTCAGTGTGAAGGAAGTTCAGGTTCAAGGAAAGAAAATTGCTCAATTCCCTCATCAACATAGTCAGTGTTGATAGGGGGGGGGGGGGTTTCTCTCCTGGCAGGGAGCTGTGTGGGGAACATTCCCTACCAGGAAAACACAATGATTATAGCCGGCATGCTGGTTATACCCAAGTCGGTTAATAGATCGACAGGGGTACATGGTTTGAATCTCGGCCGATCCCTGCAGAAGTGACCCGAGATTCGAACCATTCATTGCTAGCCTTAAATCGCAACAAAGTAGCACAGGAACCTTTTCCAAAGTGCTGAGTTACGTTGATGAAAATAGACACTATTGAATGTGATGTGTTTTTTTAAATCACATGACAACTGGTGTAAATGGGGGCTTAAGTCCAACTCCGTTAAAAAAAAACTACCTACATTTGCTGTGGGGTTCCTCGGAGCAAGGGTAGTTTTTTTTAAATTTTTTTTTTTATAGTTTCCAGAGTTGTCCTTTTACGTGTATCCATAAATATTAAAGCTTTTTGTGTATTGATTTTGAAAATACAGACAACCGTTTTGATGTCTAAAGCTAGCTGTGCTTGTGGAAATTTAAGTCAATTTCAACCACTTTTGGGGGCAAGCAATACAGTTTCAAGTAATCACCAGAGACTAAGCAATCTTTCACCCTTGAATTTAATTGACCACTGGGATTTTGAAGTCAAAATAATAAACTGGGCAATAAGCTGCTAGCTTCAATAGAAGGACACCTACTGACCTCATCAGACACCTGGACAACCTTTAGGCCTCATGCACACTGGACATTTTTACAGCTGCTGTTTTTGGCTTTTTAGGCGTTTTTTTTTTTTCTGCAGCCAGTAAACTCCCCAGCATGTTATCCAATGAGTTCATGCGCACCTAGGCTGTTATCAGCGTTTTTTGTCAGGGAAAAACCCCCCAGAACTAGTGGGTTTTAAGAGGAGTTTTTCAGCTTTAAAAACGCTCTAACTGATAAAAGCTTAAAAACGCTGGAAACACGGCTATTGGGCACTTATCAGCGTTTTTACACCATAAGCTTTTATGGGAGTATAGTTTTGCTAATAAAAAGCTGAACAACGCTACTGCAAAAACGTTGCAAAACTCATTCTACAGCTAATGTTACTGGCATTTTTATAACATCCAGTATGCATGAGGCCTTATTGGTGGAAAGGTCTGCTGGTCATTAAGGATGAGCTCCGGTGTGTTCTCACAGCCCACGTGCAGAGCCCGTCAGGAAGTCGGCGCTGCACTAATCACAGGCAGTGAGACATTTCCCGATCTCTGCGGCCATGCATTGGGACAATGTCTCACTGCTTCTGATTAGCGCAGCGCAGTGCCGACTTCCTGGCGGGCTCTGTACGTGGGCTGTGAGAACACACCGGAGCTCATCCTTACTGGTTATGCTGGATTTTCCTGGCTAAGAGCAATTGTTCCCTGAGAAGACTTCTGCTGCAGGGTGTCATGCATGCTTGTATGATACATGGGTGTTGAAAATAAGATCTTTTTTCTTGTCATTTAAAGTTATTTTATTTAAAGTTTTTAGCCTTTTCCAAGTACGGAAGGTCAAAAAAACCGAACTGTAGAGTCCTATTTATCAGGACCAAAGGTCATGACGCTAAGGGAAATTGCTAGCTGAAAACCTGAGGTCCTTGATCCCAGAGGAGGCTCCTGTTGCCAAAATATCTGCTTGGAAGGTTTGCATACCAAAGCTGTTCAGCTGCGTCCATTTCACGGCTTGGTTTGTTAGGGGCTGACATCTGAAAATCTACTTCTAAAATGTGTAAACATAAAAGAATGTACATATACATAATGATCTGGCTGGCTCAGCTATGAGTTCAGCCTGAGGAAGGAAGCGTTCCCCGCAGAGAACGCTGCTCACTTATCGCTGTGCTATTTTAATTCACTGTTCAATCTTCCATTGAGGGGGGGATGTCTGAAACCGTGACAGTGAATTATATGGAATGATTTGGTTATAGAAAGGAACAGGGTGGTCATTGGCACATGGGGAGTTATCTACCAATTCATGAACAAGTTGTTCCAGGATATCAGACTTAAGCTGGCCGTAGATGATACGATTTGCTTTCTTTCCAGCATGAGTGGAAGGAAAGAAAATCGCTCGATTTCCTCCAACTCCGTGTTGAATGCCTCCCACTGCGCTATTGTATTCTGCCAGCTGGAGGTGCGGGGCCAGCAGAATACGATTACTGCTAGCGGCTATAGCTGCTGGCACTAACTGTGTGTAGAAGCTTATACGCAAGTTAATCAATCAACGTGGGTACATTCAGCCTTGCCATACATGCTTTGAATCTCGGCCGGCCCCTGCTGAACCACCTGAGATTCAAACTGTCTGTGGTCTGCTTTAGTGATATTTATTAAACACTTGATTGGGAGCATTTTGTACTTTTTACTAGGCTGCTTTCCCCTCCTTAAGGCTCATTTAGATGTGCCACCAAGTGGGTGGTAAAAGGGGGCTGCCCACCTAAACAATGCTCAGGGCTGTACAAATGCTGCAAAAAAAAAAAAACGTCACATTCTGCAGGTAGTGTTGCCCCTGATTGCCACCTATTCAAGCTGGGTCAGCATTTTCAGGGTTAAAATAGGTTGGGCCTGCTCACTACCTGTCAAACGCCTCTGAAAAGTGATCCACCACACATTCTATTTTTCATAGGGGCAGCAAGGGCTGCTGCACATCAGAACGAGCCTTTAGAATGTTGTCACTGCAACTGGTACCCCAATGGAGGATTTACCCTCACCTCTTTGTTCTAAGGACTGCTGTAAAATGTTGAATTTCCTTTCCCTTTCTGATATGGTGACCAGGAAAAATTTAAAGAGGTTGAATCTTCGGGAGATACGGACAGCATTAAAATCCTGACAGGGGTAGTAATCCCATTTAAAACTTTTTTAAAACGTTTTTAAAACTTTTTTTAAAACTTTTTTAAAACTTTTTTTTTTTAAATTTTTTTTATTATATGGGTACTTTTTAAGTTGTTTTTAAATCTGATTTACTTTAACAACATATATACCAGAGTCCTTTTTATACAGCATCATTATCTTTCTTTTTTTTAAACTAAAATCTTGTTACTATTTTGTTTTCCTCCATTTTAGGATATAATGTTGATATTGTATTTTTTCCTAGTGGCTTATAATTTGACAGCATTGATATGTGTGCTGCATAGTGGAATGCAGTGTGTTCCGGTATGTGGAAGGCAGTGGGGGCATGGGAAGAAAATGACTTCAATGACTTAAAACAGCTGGAGGAAGCAAAATGTCAGTGGGAAAGATAGCGGCAGAAAAGGGAGTAGACGCTAGAAGTAATATTGTTCCAAAGTTGGTTCTTAAAGCTGATCTCCAGGTTTCCTGTTACTTTAAATAGGTCCTTCGGACCAAAGTGGTCCAAATGAACTATTTAAAGTGACGTGAAACCTGGAGATCTGCTTTAATTTAAGGATCATTTTTGTCTACTGCCTCATACCCCCTGGAATTTCTTGGGATTCTAGCATTAGAATCTAGTTCCATGTTCTAGTAATTTGATTTTGGTCCTTTTAGGATGTGAATTAGTTGATAACATGCAATGTTCTAAAGTTTTAGGGGTAATCAAACCTTAAAGTGGTTCTGAAGCCTAAACATATTTTACCTTCATGCATTCCTTGCATGAAGGTAAAAAATGTTTAGGCATGAGCACCCCCCCCCCCCCAAATACTTACCTAAACCCTCAGACGATCCAGCGATGTACAAGTCTGCAGCTCTTCTCTTCCCTCTCTTCCAGGTCTTGCTGGCTTTGCTGGGGCATCGGAGCCATTGGCTCCCAGTGCTGTCGATCAAAGCCAGTGGCGAGGGAGCTGGGGGTGGGGACGAGTCTCGCTGTCTGCGTCAATGGATGCAGCAGTGGGGCTCGGGAGCGAGCACACAAGACTGCATGGGAGGAGGAGCCAGGAGTGTCAGCAGGGGACCCGAGAAGAGGAGGTTTACTGCTGCTCTTTGCAATACCATTGCACAGAGCAGGTCAGTATAGATGTTTGTTTTTTTTCATTTACCTTTACAATTGTTTTAAAGCAATTTTCTTTAGACTAGGTTCACACTTGTGCTTCTGCATTTTGATGCGTTTTTGATGAGCTCAATTTAAAGTCTATGATGCCCAAAATGTTGCACTTTAAGAAGCGCCGGCATCTTTTTCCAAGCTGCACAGAAGCACGTTGCATAGGTGATAACTGGCTCTATAGACAATAATAGAATTCCTGTCGTGGCACAGCCAAAGCATAACAAATTGAACAGATATGAAAGAGGATTTACTGGTTTGCTCCCATACCTTTTGAGCAGAGCTAGTGCACCCTCCCCCTCAAAGCTTCATACTTACCCTGATCATACCACAAAGTACTGTTTTTGATTGGATAGTGCAGATAAAAAGCAGCTTCAAATGTAATGTAACATGGTTACCTTTAAAGAGGAAGTAAACCCTGCTGGGTTTTACTTCCTCTTTATTTCCCTGCAAAGGTAAAGCATATTGGGCTACTATGCATCGCATAGTAGTCCATTATGTGTCACTTACCTAACACTGAAGCCCACGCTGTCGCCGTTGTCCCCACGAGCAGGGAGCGTCCATCTTCGCCCCTCTTCTTTCCGGGGCTGCGAACTTCGGGTCTGTGACTGTCCTGAGTCTCATGACGTCACTCCCGCGTATGCGCGCGGGAGCCGCCAGTCACGGCATGACCCCTATTAGAAACGGCACAATGTGCCCTTTCTAAAGGGCGCATGCACCAATGTCATCGGCGCATGCGCCGTAGTCATCGCCGCTCATCATTTTAGTAAATATCTCCTAAACCGTGGAGGTTTAGGAGATCTTTCAAGCACATACAGGTAAGCCTTATTATAGGCTTACCTGTAGGTAAAAGTGGTTGTACAGGGTATACAACCACTTTAAAGTGTTACCAAACCCACAACTGTAAAATCAGTCTGTATATGCAGTAAAGCATGCTTGTTATATTCACTGTGGAACCTAAGGGTTTAATCCTCTGTATTGTGTAAAAAAGGCAGTTTCATCCTGTCTTCTCTGATCCTCTCCTTCTTCCACTGTCTCCAATCAATCTGCTGATGGAACAGAGGCTTGGGGGCACTCTGCACATGCTCAGTTTGGTGTGTATTGCTAGAAAGTTTTTTGTTTTTTTGGGAGGGTGCATGTGATCAGCACAGGGCCAATCAGTACTGTCCAGACAAAGGTTCAGGAGTCCTGCAGCCTCATAGAACAGTCAGAGGAGAATGAAAACTCCTCTTACAAGCTTTAAACAAAGAAATTAATAGACTAATAGATTCCTCCATTAGCACTAAATGGCATCAATAGAGGAATCCCTCCTGCCGGCTTTTACATTCTGAGACTTGCAGACCTGTGGCTAACTGAAAACCTCAACAGCAACAGCATCTGATTGGCTGCAATCACTCTTCACTTGACAGTTTTCCACCCAGCTCTTTGGATTTGTCAGTTGAAGTTTGACCAGCTGGGTGGTGAGAACAGCTGAGAAGTGGGGCTCAGTGCAAACCCAACATGTGCAATATGAGGGGTGCATAGCAGGGGTCAGAACTGCCTGTCGGGTGCTTGGCCAATGATAGAGAAACTTTCAATATGAATGAGCCCTAAATACAAGATGTAGAATTTTTAGTGACTTTTTGTAGTGTGAGATCTTTGTTTTCTATACTGTATGTCCTAATGAGATCAGAGACACTGAGGAAGGGGGATTATTGTGAACAGTGTACAAGTATATCTGTGCCATCTCATTTCTTATTCAGTCTTGTACTTCATCTTTGCATGGCATCAGACACAAATATTTCAGCGCTGATTATCTGAAATGACTCAAAAACTTGATCACTCAGTCTTCTTCCTTAGCTGATCCATAGCATTTTAAAGAGGACATCTGACCTACAACAGTGTGACAAGCACATAAATTCCATGCAATACACACCCCACCCTCATCAGCTGGAATAAAATAGGTCATAGTGAGCAGAGCACATACTGGTTGTCGCCAGCGTTAGGGCGAGGCACTTGTCTGTTACATGCCGCCCGCTCCAGATTAGATACTTGTTTACTGGATGTTGGAGTTGTTAAAAAAAAAAAACATTTCCTTACTGAAACATTGTCTACAAACCTGTACTCCTTTCACAAAACTTGTTTAATCTTCAGAGGGTTGTCCATCTTCAGGCCCCCGAGGACCACAACCGGGTACCTAGTTCTATTCCTCCTGCGCCTGCCGTTGTGCTCATTCTCTATAGAGCGCCTTCACATCATGGTGCAGTGCGATTTTAGAAAAGGCACAGGTGCTTCTTTTGGTGCAACATAGTGCACTTTAGCCCCATAGACTAAATGGGAACACATGAAAAACGCATGTACATGTGTTTTTGGTGGGGCTTTGTGTTTTACATCCAGTCTCCTCCTCCTACAAAAAAAAAATATCAAAGACACGCAAAACGTGCTACAGTATAGAAACTGAAAAATACATGATTGTGATAGCACTAGTGTGAACCTAGGCTTAAAGTATAAGTTCACCTAAAGCCGCACACTGTCCTACACCCCCTTGGTCCCCACTGTACTTCCCTTTAGGGCTGCTGAGCTGTCAGCCGATTCAGTGGTTGGGGGAGTAGAAATCCCCACTCTGTTCCCCCCCCCCCTGCAGCTCTTCTAGGGCGGATCAGAACGAAGCTCTGCAACCGTACTGACCATTCAGAAACACTCAAGGCCATCCTGAAAGCTCTGAATGGAAAAGAGTGTGGAAAGCAGGGATTTTAAATCTCTGGACCAGCTGCCTGTGGGCACTGACAGCTCGGCAGCCTGGAGGTATGTGCAGCAGGGACCGGGTGGTAGGGAGTGTGAACAGGATTAGTTCACCTTTTTAGCCCCCCTTCACACCATGGTGCAGAGACATCAGTTTTTTTTACTGCAATGGCACAAAAAAAACTATTTTTCTCTATGTGCCCTGTTTACACCACAACACTGGTATCACGTGTGGATTTTTTTTCTGTGCAGAAATCTGCAACGTGTATCAAAGTCACTGAAGTGCGAAGCAAGTGAAACCTGCAAGTTTTTTTCCATCATTTTTCTGCATGTATGGTGGTAATGGGGCCTTATACTTTTTCTGTAAAGGTAAACTAAACCGTTTCATGAAGGAATTTGGAGGCTACTAAGATGGCTAGTTGCCCTGCTCCCATGCTTACCATTTTGCACTTCACAATAAAGGGAACCCGTCATGATAGGACTGCAGGGTATGCCATTGATGACTTCTTTTTGAAAGTCCTGACTTGTGGGCCTATGGCTCAGACCTGGGACAGCCAGGCAACTAGCCATTAAAGTAGGTCATCAGTAGCATCCACACTGGTTTTATAACAAGTTTCTTTTTAGTTCCTTATGTTGTTAAAAAAAAAAAAAAAATGCTATGGGGAAAATAATGGATCTTAAGAAAAAAAATGTGGAGTGATCTTCTACATCTATTGCATTTGCCCAAACCCCATTGAGTTTTGTAAGCTAAGTTGTTGCAGTCTATTTCTAGTAGTAATGGTTGCTTTTTTGAAACTGCCTATTACCCGGATTGTCCTTGCTGAGAATACCTGTTGTAGTCTGGCCCAGTTGGCCAGTGCAGAAGATCCCAGTGCAGGAGAGGTACGCATACAAAAAAAGGGGGGGGGGGTAAAGCTGGCCATACACTGTAAGTTCTTATTCATGTCAGATGTTGGCAGATGAGCTTACTGCTTTTTTCATAGCAGGACTTTGCAATGCTCATCTAACTGCCCGGTGGCCAAGAGCATCTGAGCCCTCCCATGAACCAGGACTATGACTTTTGTAAGCTCCACCCACCTGCAAAATGCCCCCATTTCCCCCAATGTGTGCCACAGAAGGGACAAGTGTAGGACCTGGTTTGTACCTGCATTTGGTAGGAACTCCTACGTTGCCTGACCCTTTTCTCCTCTATTTTGTAGGACAGAACTTGCCCTCACGTCATTCTATCTAAAGTGCTGAAAATGCCCCCAGTTTCCCCCTGCATGTTGTTTCTCTTATGGGATAAAAATGGAATTCTGCGTGATTATGATTTTACATTGGAAAGCCACAATTTGAATTCTTCTAGTGGAAAAGGAAACAGCCGCTTTCAGCTGATGGAATGAATGGAATTTTTGTATTATCATTTCTGCTGAGTTTCACAACCATTTTTTTTTTTTCTCCTTCCTGGCATGGCTGAGGAGTCTGTGGCGTGTGTAGACTTAAATCAATTTGCATAATATGTGAAGGTGGAAAAGATTCCTTAGGCCCTAATTACAGTGCTGTACTGGTAGAGATTATAATTGAGCCTCTGTTCTCCATTACTGCAAAACCATCAGACAGTTATCAGATGATTCTGATATCTAATGAATTCAATCCACTGTTGTAGTGGTTCATTTAGGCCGGCCATACAAGGAGCAAATTTCTTTCCTGCAACCTAAGAAATTTGCTTGATTCCCCATCACACCAGACCGTGGTGACAGGAGAATCCCTCCTGCCGGGCCATTGTCTTCTCCCGTTGAGGAGGTGGGGGAAGCTGCCTCCGCTGGAAGAGGACAGGGATTGGTGTTAGCAGCTAAGGCTGGCCATACACAGAGCAAATGAGAGAACAGTGATTATCACTAGGGGCTATAGCAGCGGCTTGCGATATTCTTAAGCGAATCCGGCAGGCTGGTTGTACCCAAGTTGATAGATCGATCAACTTGGTACATTAAGCATGCCTACTAATAGTTCGAATCTTGGCTGGTTCCTGCTGAATTGGCCAAGACTCAAACTGTGTATGGGCGGCCTTAGTATTGGGCATTAGGTAACTGATTAGATTAGGGTCAAGGGTAAGGCAAGCCATATATTATGCAATTTTGGTTGAAGGAAAGAAATCACTGCCTATACTATGACTATAGCCACCATCTGTGATCATTGTATTCTGCCAGAAGGCTCCCTGACGGCATGATGATCAAATGATCATATCTGGTAGCTATAGCTGCCGGCAGTGATCGGGCTATAAAAACCTGACAGGCTTTTTGTACTAAAGTCAATAATAAATTGATTGACTTCAGTGCAACCAGCCTGCCCATGAACAGGTTGAAATTTGACCATTTTCCTTCTGAACCAGCCGAATTTTAATGGTCTGTGGCCAACTTAAGTGTTTTATAGGGATAGGTGATTGGCTAATTATTTGGTGTAAGGAGTGCAGGTTAAAGCTTAACTGAGATAATTAAATATTGTCTAGATACATAAGACATGTATTCTTCCTTGAATCTTGGTGGGCTTTGTGTATCTCTTCCAGATCTGTGCAGTAATCCAGTGTGAATCTTCATCTGTGCAGTAACTTCCTGTAGTAAAGACCGGTCTCTACTGCTCCCTCTCCTTGTGCAGGGTCACTGGTCTTGTCTCCACCCCCTCCTGTAGTTTCTGCAGGCAGCCTTTTCTCTGCACAGGTTATGTGCAGCATGGTGATTGTCACCACTACTTTTGTTAGGCCTCGTTCACACGGGTGTACTTAAGTGTACACCTGTGGCGAGGGCTGTATTTGTCTACATGGGGATGCACAGGTGTTCCATGCATTCCCTTGCAGGCAGTCCCATTTTTATGTCAGTTGGAACGCAGCAGCTGCAAGGACACTGCTCCTAATTTGCTATCCTTGTGTGTGCGGGTTCTTGTCCTTGAATTTGCACTGTCTGTTTTTTCGAACAAGCGCCCGGGCACACCCACTCCCACTTGGATCTCAAATTGAGAGCAGCGGCTCTGTCCCTGCAGCCACGGCAATGCAGTTGACATGCATGGGACTGCCTGCACAGGGACGTACGGAAAACCTGTGCATCTCCATGTGTGCAAACACAACCCTCACACAGGTGTATGCGTAAGGCCTCATGCACACAGGACATTTTGTAAACTCTCCTAAAAGTTTTTCTTCCTGGCAGCAGCGTTTTGCCAGAAAAATCTTCTAATGTCTAACACTTTTACAAGCATCAAGTGCTTGGGCGTTAATTCATTTCACTGACCAGAATAATATTTTTTTTCTGCCCATTAAAATGAAATAAGGCTCAAACATAAACTTGCATAACGTTAACCCGCGATTAGACACGTTTTACAAGTTTTAAGCATTTTTTTTTGCCAAAGCTCTGCTGCTCCTGGACACACTGTCAGTGGGGTTTTTCTTCTGCCTCTAAACACTGCTAAAAGTCTGTGTGCATGGACACCTAGGCCAACATGCAGGTCAGTTTAGAGGCAGGGAAAAAATGGCAGATGCCCCTAGGAAAAGCTGCAAAAACATCCAGTGTGCATGAGGCCCAAGTATGGCTGTGAGTGAGGCCTTATGGTAATATCTGGACTTAAAAAGGCATTTGATGCACAAAAAAGTAGATTTATATCCTTTGTGGCTTTTGAGGAATATAGTAAAAGCCAAGTTCTTTTTGCATAATTCTATTGGTCCAACTTGGATCAACATCAGTATGCATAGTCCATGCCTGGCTGATCCCTGTGGAAGTGGAGAATCGCAGTAGTAGCCATCACTACTACAGTTATTTGAGATGCACTGAAATTTCAGTGGCTGAAAATGATGTTATCTGCATTTTTGCCGCGATTCTGTCACGGTTTTACCACGATTTTACTATGCTTGTGGGGTGTTTTTCATGGGTCATGTGACTCAAAAACCGCATCAAAAATGTATCACAGGTGCGTTATTGATGCATTCTTGCTGCACTTTTAATGCATTTAAAAGGGGAGGTGCTTTTTTGGTGCGTTTTTTTTTTTTTTTAACTGACCAAAAATGCAGCAAGCAGGATTTTTAACACCACAATGGAAGCGTGTGCGAAGTCATACATAGAATTTAAAGGGACACATTTTTCTTGTGTTCGTTTCCATGTGTTTTTAATTGTTTTGATTGCTCTGATTAGGATGAACCCACCCTATTTGGAGTGCTTACTCTGTTATAAATATCAGTTTTTAAATCTAACATGTATGATTTGATGAAGGCTTCTTAGCCGAAACGCGTCAGCATAGCCTGTACCCATGTAACCCAATAAAGGACTTTTATTCAAGAGCATTCTAGTCGCCAGCCCTTTTCTGATTCAAGTAATACATTTTTCTTGAACTTTTCTTGCGCTAAAGGTGCCAATAATGGCTGACAATAAATTCATATTCATTTAAATTCATGATATTAAAAAAATTGAATATAATACAATTTATATATAAAAAATTAATATATATTTTAAAAACTGTCATTTTGGTTTTTGGCAAAGTGCATCCTGCATTTTTGGTTTTCGCACCAAAATTTCTATTTATTGCACCACTAACAGTAATCCTTGCTGTCTTCTGGGTCCTGTGCTGAGCGGTTGCCCTGCTGCGTAATAACCATAGTAACCACAGGAGGTTGCCCGTTTACACAGGTGCCATTCTTAGAATGCCTTGCATTTGCTCAATAAAAGCAAAGGATTCTTTGATTGGATGAGATGTTGAATCGGGGCCAAATCTCTACCTTGTCCAATCAGAGAATGCCTTGTATTGATTAAGAAAAATACAAGGCGCTCTCTGCCTCCCATGCTGAATGGGTGACCCCTTGTGGTGAGTAAGCAGCAAGGCAGCTGCTTGGCATGAGAATTATAGGACCACGATGGCTGCTGTAAGAACAGCGGCTACTATATTGATTCTCTGCTTCCACCGGTATCGGTCCGATATGGAATATATATACTTAGTTATCCAAGCTGGGAAAATCTAAGGCTTCATGTACAAAGGACATTGTTTAACCTCTTCAGAACTATTTAACTTGACAGCTAGAAAACTGCGTCCAAAAACGTCCGTTTAGCCACATAGGCATCTAGAATCGTTTGTTCTTTTTTTTTTTTGTTACCGCGTTCAGCAGCATTTACAGGCTGTTACAGGCATTTCAATCCATTTTTTTTGCGTTCCAAAAAATATTTCTAAACTCAACTGCCTGGAAACTACTATAAATGACCCTGTGTACATGTACTGATGAGATAACATAGAGGAGAGTTCAGGAGCAGTTGAAAAAATTGCCCAACTGCTCCTAGACGTCCGTTTACCAGCAGCAGTGTACATGAGGCCTTACTGTGCAAAAATACCTGGAATTCATCTTTACAATAAGCATTTGTGCATGGAGTTTAGCTTTACGTGTTAAATACTAATTCTTATAAGCTGAGTGTAAGGCTTTGGGCTAACCCTGAGGTTCAATTTTAGGCAGATATAGAATGCACAAATTCAGTTCTGTATTCATTATTTATTTATTTATTTATTTATTTCAGGTACTTATATAGCGCCGTCAATTTACACAGCGCTTTACATATACATTGTACATTCGCATCAGTCCCTACCCTCAAGGAGCTTACAATCTAAGGTCCCTAACTCACATTCATACATACTAGGGACAATTTAGACAGGATCCAATTAACCTACCAGCATGTCTTTGGAGTGTGGGAGGAAACCGGAGTACCCGGAGGAAACCCACGCAGGCACAGGGAGAACATGCAAACTCCAGGCAGGTAGTGTCGTGGTTGGGATTCGAACCAGCGACCCTTCTTACTGCTAGGCGAGAGTGCTAACCACTGCACCACTGTGCCGCCCAACCTTTAGTATACACACCTAACTTTGAATTGGTGTAGTCCCTGTACAGAAGAACCCAGACTGGGGTAGGGGGAAGCAGCACAATAATGCTAATAAGTTTTGTTGATGTGCAAGGAGCATGCTGATAGGAGGAGAGATCAAGTGACTGAGAGATGAACTCATTAGATTGCTGCTTCTCCTTTCACTGTCCAGTCACAGGGTAGGGGTTGGAAAGATACCTGTAATTTGCGTTATGGAACTACAGCAAAGAAAAATAAAGTTGCCCCCATATGTGCGTTTATCTGTTTATTTAGCTGTTTGGCTGGAGTTCAGCTTATAGTTACCTTATCCGTTTCAGAAGATCGGGAGGTTTAGAGGGTCTGTGCAAGTCACATATTTCTGTACACAATCCCCCACACTGAGAACTAACAGTATAACCTGCCCTTGCCATAGAGCTTTATTACAGTGAAGTCTACAATACCTAGGCTAGTGAACATAGGCTAGGGAGCCATTTGAATAGAGGTTAAATAGCGTGTTGGGCTGGCTCAGCAAACAAGGTTACATTCCTTTAGATTGTAAGCTCCAGGGCCCACCTATTCCTTCTGTGTTGTAATTGTACTGCCCCCCTTTATGTTGTAAAGCTCTGCACAAACAGTTTGTGCTACAAAAATCCTGTATAATAATAATAAACAGTTGACTGGCAGGATCAACCAGGTCATTTCTTTATATAACCTAAAGCTGGATACACACTATACAACTTTTGTTGTTGGATTTCCTTTAGATTTACTTTCAACTATGTAGTTGAAGGGCCTGCCTGATTGCATAGTTACAAATGGAAAGTGTTTAGGTTTGACCTCATATTATAATATTTTTTTGTGTTTTTTTTTGGTAAATCTAAAGGGAAAAAAAAATCTACAGCGAATTGTATAGTGTGTATCCAGCTAAATTCTATGGAAAAGGTGCATAATGGCAAAATGTGTGATTTGTGGGAGCGTTGTTAAGGATAGGTTGGCGTTATTGTTTGGGGGAGGCATTTTTAACATGATTTGTGCAACAGAAGACCAATGCTCTGAACGCATGTACAGCAAAAAATGAAATATGTCCCTACCCTTGTGGGCTTGGATTCAAATCTACCTATTGCTGTCACACAAGCAGACATATTGTTAACCCACCCATATACTTTTCCTTTAATGTGGTTGTAGACCCTTACATATACCCTGTGAAGTGACTGGCTTCAGATGAAACAAATCCCCCTATATAAGTTGTATTTGTCTATCTGCAGCCCTTTTATACATTCATTCAAAGTGCTGAATTTTAAAGGATAAGTTCACCTTTTCAGAAAAAGTAAAAAAATGCACATTGTTTTTTTTTTTTTTTTTTTAATAATAAAAATTTTTATTTCCATTTTATAAATACAACAACCAATTCATACATCATTACAAAGCCCCCCTTTTCATCAAACCCAAAAGGAAAATAAAAAAAACAAAAGCATAATACATTACATCCCTCTACAACCACATTCACCTAACCCACACCCACTTTTCCCTCCCCCCCATTTTGGAACCACCTAGTAGTCTGTCCGTTACTCCCCCCCCCCTCCCCCCCCCAAAAAAAATGCACATTGTTTTTACCTGCAAAAAAAAAGTGCATTTATTATTTTTTGCTGCATGAGCCTGTAAAGCATTACACCAGCGATCAGCAGATCACTAATGCCATGCAGGTCTCTTGCAGACCTGTCAGCGTATCTGCTTCCTCATACCTTGTACAAAGAAGCCGATACATGCTGACAGGAAGAATGAATGAACTACTACAGTGCTCACAGTGCCGTGGTAGTTCATTGAAAACTACAAGCCGACAGTTGCAAAGGCTGCTGGACCTTGGTAGTTTTCCATTCACAGAGCGCTGTGAATGAGTGATGTGGCTGGGTGGGCGGAGCCTTGCACAGCCACATTTAAAAAAAAAAAAAAAAGTTGACTGCTAGCTGGCACAGCAGGGGTCGGGGAGGTGCGGGGTCCGGTGCAGTCACATAAAAGTGTTAAAAGTGTAACCTGTTACGAAAGGTGAACTTATCCTTTTAGCCCTGGTTCACACTGACAGCAGGAATGAAATTGTGTGTGTTCAGCTGAACTCGCACGATTTCATTCCCGATTTCGGGGGCGATTTCAGAGACATCTGTACGGGTTGCTGCACAGATGTCAATGGAAATCGCACCTAAAGTCGCTAAAAGTAGTACAGAAACTACTTGTGGGAATTGATGCGGCTTTGCACCGATTTGGACGGTGCCATTGCTGGCATGCAATTTGACATGTCAAATTGCATGCCAAATCGCTCCAATGTCAACCAGGGCTTAAAGCTTGTCTGAGCTGTCAGAAAAAGGGGGGCGTGGAACTCAGTGAGTAGAGCTCTGAGAGCTGATTAGAGGGAAGCAACCCCCCCCCCCCCCCTTCACACAGGAACAGAGATGAGGCTGTCAATCATTATTCCCTTGGTGTCAGGACAACTTGTCAGAAGTGATTAATGCTGATAGCGGAAGAATGAAGCAGAAGACAAAAGTGGCACTTACTGCTAAGAGTAATTGAGACAAGTACACACTATAGAGGGATATGCTTTGTTCATATTTCATGTCTGAGGTTTACAACCACTTTAAAGCTGAACTGCAGATTCATAAATGTCATATTTTACCAGTCAGTGTCTGTAATTATGTTCAATAGATTCTCGATCATACTGCAGCTGTATCCCAATCTGATACTGCAATCTGTATCCCATTGGGGAGATTTTGCAATACTTTATGTCCTATAGATGCAATGGGAGCTGAAAGAAAATCTTTATAAAATAATTAAAGTGTCCCAGGGTGGATTTGATTTAAATCGAGTTGATTTTAAATCACTAGTAAAAAGGCTTGATTTAAATCATAATTTTTGAAGAGCAACTGTCATCTCTGACCCCCAGCGGTTCCTCCTCTGACCCGCTGTTGAATAACCGACAGTCCTATTCACTTTAATGGGCGGCTGGTGATGCGGACAAGGTGAGGGATGTGGCTGCAGCAGGTGAGCGGATGCCCGCTAAGGCCTCATGTACACTGCTGCTGGTAAACGGACGTTTAGGAGCAGTTGGGCATTTTTTTCAACTGCCCCTGAACTCTCCTCTGTTATCTTCTCAGTACTTGTACACTGAGTCCTTTTATAGCCGTTTCTAGGCAGTTGCGTTTTAGAGGATTTTTTTTGGAATGCAAAAAAAATGGGTTCAGAAGCTGAGTTTAGAGGCATTTCAAGCGCCAAACGCTTCTAAACGTGGCAACTCGCGTTTAGCCGCGTTTCGTTTGCAGGCGTTTTTCATTTTTTGGCTATTTTGAAGAAAAAAAACGCTTCTAAACGCAAAAGCGGTAAAATGAACATTTTAAACGTGGGTTACTATCTGTCAAGTTAAATCGTTGAAGAGAGGTTGTAAAAATGTCCCGTGTACATGAAGTGTAACAGGCGCTGCCACGATGGATCTGAAATGACAGGTGCTCTTTTAAATGTAAGGACTTGTTCTTGCTGGTAGTTAGAATTTTTAATATTTGCAAACAAAATGAAGGTTTCCTATTTAGAATAATAAACTGTCAGATTAGTAAAACAGAGATATCAGAACCGATTTTAGGTAAATAGGTTAATCACACATAGTTGGAGAACTACTCAAATTCTTTTATTTAATTAAAGCAATAACATTCTATTGCATATTCTTGTATTTGCTTAAACATCAATATTTAGCAACTGAAGTGCATAAAAAAACAAAAAAACAAACCAAAATGTTTAGGTGTCAGCATCCCCCCTTACCCCCTTTTACTTGAGCTGCCATTTGATCCAGCGCTGTGCACGTCTGCAGCTCTTCTCTCCCCTCACTTCTGGGTTTCACTGGCTTTGCTGGGGCACCAGGAGTCATTGGCTTCCAATGCTGTCAATCAAAGCCGGTGACGAGGTTGCAGTGGGCGGGGCCGAGTCCTGCTGTCTGTGTCTATGGATGCAGCAGCGAGGCTCGGGTGCGAGCATGCACGAGTGCCCCCATGGGAAGCGGCTTCCCATGGGGGCACTCGACAGGGGAGAGGCCAGGATCACCGGCGGGGGACCTGAAAAGAGGAGGTTCGCGGCTGCTCTGTGCAATTCCATTGCATAGGGCAGGTAAGTATAGACATGTTTTGTTATTTAAAAAAAAAATAAAAATGTACCTTTTTTAAAATCACTTTAAATCCCGGTGACGGTGGTCAGTAGGACAAACAGAGAGTGAATTTTCCCAAGTGGGCATGAAGACAGCAGTAAAAAACTGTCAGGGATTCTAACCCTTGACGACTTGCTGAATACAGGAACCAACCCAGCCTGTGATTTGACAGAGAAGGAGCAGCAGTACACGGATGGGTCCTCTCTCTTGTCCCCTCCAGCAACTACAGCACCCCTCGGACGGACCTTATTAGATTGTTTAGGAACCTACTCTGTATAACCTGACAGATGTTGTTGTTTAGTAGTTCTTATTTTTAAAATACAGGATTTATATAGTGCCAACAATTTGTGTAGCACTTTACAAACGTAAATTCCGTATAGTTACAAAACAATGCAAGACCAAAGGGCTAGGGGGGGCCTAAAGAGCTTACAATCTAGGAGGACACTGAAGGATTGGGGCGTTCTAACAATACGTTTATAATAATGAAGGGCGTCTGGGGTGAGTTTCTATTCCAGTAAAATCAAAATGTCTGCTTGCTTATCGTTTTCTAGAAGGAAATCTCAGCTATATGTGCTGCTCTATACATTAAAGAAAGGAAGCGGGGTGAAAAAAACCTTTTCAATGTTCATAGGGCTGGGTGTGTCTGATGACTGTAACCACGTCTCCTGAGACATGCCACCAATTAACCTTTCCACTAAATACACAACCAAGGCTAGACTGTTGTCTGCCCCCTATTTATAGAGGTGAGGAATGGCAGAGAAAGGGTCTCTGGGAACGTTCTTAATATGGATTATTAGAGAAAACAATCTAGCCATTATTCTTTTATAAGGAAAGTGCCGGTTAAACTTGGTGTGTTTTGTCAGTTTTTGGAGCAAACTACAGTATACCATTTTGTCTGATGGCGAGCTGTACAGGAGGCTTATATTATACCTATAGATGACATACTGTACACCGATCCGCCATATTTCATGACCACTGACAGGTTAAGTGAAGAACATTGTTTATCTCACAATAATCTTACAATGGCATCTGAAAGTCGGTTGGGTATATTAGTCAGCAAGTAAACATGTTGTCCCTGAAGTTGATGTGTTGAAAGCAGAAAAAATGGGCATTGCAGTTTGTTGTGTATGGGGCTGCATAGTCACAGACTGGTCAGGGTGCCCATGCTGACCCGGGTCTAAGATGAAAGCACCTACAATTGGCATGTGAGAATCAGAACTGGACTACGGAGCAATGGAAGAAGGTGGCCTGGTCTGATTTAATCACATTTTTTTTTTTACATCCTACGCATGAGATGGTTGCATGTGTATTGCTTACCTGGGGAAGAGATGGCACCAGGATGCAGTATGGGAAGATGGCAAGCCAGCCGAGGTGATGTTTTGGGCAGTGTTCTGGTGGGAAACCTTGGGTATCACCCAAATCATCCACTCTGCTCCTCCCAAGACATCTGGTTCTCTAGCTCTCTTGTCACCTCCTCCCATACTTGCCTCCTAGGACTTTTCCAGAACCTCTCCCATCCTCTGGAACTCCAGTTTGTCCGGTCAGCTCCTACACTGTCCGTCTTTAGACAGTCCTTGAAAACGTATTTATTTGGGGAAGCCTACCCCACCTTCACCTAAAATTGTACCTGAGTCACCTCCGTCAGATCATCCCCTGCAGCTTTTACCCTTTTGTATCACCTCCCCCTCCATTTAGATTGTAGGCTCCATGAGCAGGGCCCTCCATTTATTCCTTCTGTGTTAAACTGTATTGTTGTTGTATGCCTCCCAACTTTCTAAAATGGGAATGAAGGACACCTTTTAGCAAAAGTATGTAGGCATAGTATACCGCCCCCCCGCCACGCCCCCCTTAAAGGAGAATTGTACAAAAAAATGATTAGTTAGACCCACAAATGTTGTTTTTTTTACCACTACTATTCCTTTATATTGGATTTAGAAATTTACAGATGCAGCAATTTAGATATTAGATGAAAGGTTTAGCACCGGGAAACACTTTTTGATAGGGAAGTAGTACATTTTATATCCAATTATATAGATCAGACCAAAATGAGGGACAAATGAGGAGGACAGAGGGACTTTGTTCCGAATGAGGCACAGTCTTTTGAAGTTAGGGACAATTGGAAGCTATGGAATTGTATCGTCCCCCTTTATTTTGTGAAGTGCTGTGCAAACTGTTGGTGCTATATAAATCCTGTATAATAATAATAATAATAATTGAGGGAGGATGAGGAGTGTACATAATGGGAAGGGTATTGGGAAATGATTAGAATGATAACTCTATCCATTACAGAGTGTACGTGGCATGATTTTACAATCACATTACTATCATGTACTTCATACATTGCATTGCAGACATTCCTAATGTGATCACTTGGTTTGAAGTAGCCTGGTTCAATGACATTTTTATAGAGACTGTAATGTATTAATTAGTGTCATTGTTTTTATTATATGTAACCCACTAAAAATAAACCCAATAATAAACAATTTCAAATAAATAAATGTAGGAAATTCTGAAGCCCCCATAGGAAATTAAAAACGATATAGGCAGCTGCCAATTTGTGTCCCCATAAAACGTTGTGCTCCTGTGCAGGGTGCCTGCCTGAATCTGATGATTTGTCGCCCTCTTGTGGCATTCACTGCTGTCTGCATGCTATAACTCTACATAAGGAAGGGTGATTTTTAAATAACCAAAAAAAAAAAAAAAAATCCAGTGTTACTACACACACAAATTCTGTCCTTTTTTTTTTTTGGTAGCTATGGGTTAATTAATTTGGTCCCAGTCCTTATGCCGTTTAAATCCCAACTCGAGGTATTTCAAAACTTCTTAAAAACACCCCAACTCTGCGATTCCCAGCTAAAAAAAGGTATGCAATTTTTTTTTCCCCCTAGGCGAAGAGATTATTTCTTGGCTTAATCCAGGGTGCTGCTGTATTCCCTTCCTGACGGTTGTAGTTGTAATCACCGGTTCCTTAAAGTCACTCTTCTTCTCAGTTTCCAGCTGTTCTTCTTACCCGTCCTTCTCTTTGACGTTGTCATGTACAGTGTAGGATCAGCGGCCCATTCTTGACTTGTATGTAATGACGTACGAGTGACCACCCACTTTCCGGTGCTAGAGAAAAATGCACTGAACTGATCTAAGAACCTGGATTAAGTTAAGAGATACTTTTTTTTATCCTATAGACAAAATAATCATTAAATATTGGTGGTAATATTATACAAGATTTGTATAGTGCCAACATTCTGCTCAGCGATTTACAACATTCAGGCAGACAGTACAGTTAAAATACAATTCAATACAGGAGGAATCGGAGGGCCCTGCTCATTTTAGAGCTTACAATCTAGAATATTTAATCAGATTTTATTTTTTGTATTCTTTATAGCTGTCAATACAATACAGCTGAAAATCAGGAAAATAGAATAATAAAACCAAAAACAAAAACACAGGGATTACAGGTACACCAGCAAGGTGGATTTGATTTAAATCATAATTTAAATCACAAGTAAAAAGGCTTGATTTAAATCACAATTTTTAAACAGCAACTGTCATCTCTGTCCTGCAGCGGCTTCTCCTCTGACCCGCTGTTGACTCACCGACAGTCCCATTCACTTTAATGGGACAGCTGGTGATGCACCAAGGTGAGGGACGTGATGGCAGCAGGTGAGTGGACGCTGCCATGATGGCTCCGAAATGACAGGTGCTCTTTAAATGTAGGGACTTTAAATGTAGGGACTCATTCTTGCTGGTAATTAGAATCTTTAATATTTGTAAACAAAATGAAGGTTTCCTATTTAGAATAATAAGCAGTCAGTTACTGTCAGGTTAGTAAAACAGCGATATCAGAACCGATTCAATCATACAGTTTGTAGTGTACATAGATTTGCATGGGATAAAGGAATATTCCTGAACTGTTTTTTGTGTCATGGTTACGGTAAGATTGTGTGAATGCATCAATGCAGTGCATGTCATCTCCGCTTGCAGAGCTTGGATTCATTGACTGAATTTACCAAAAATGTAAATGTTGCAGAGTATACAGACTCTTGCTACATAACTAAGCTCCATTTTATGCTGAATATACAAAATTATGAATGTATCCTAAATAGAAAACTATCTTTAGATAGATTTTTACTCCAAAACACACACACACACAGTGGGGACCGAAAGTATTCAGACCCCCTTAAATTTTTCACTCATTATATATATATATATATAATGTATTATATTGATTTTGTGGGGGCTGAACGTGGATCAAACTAAAATTTGTGCAATACAGAATTTGGTGAACACAGACACACTAGAGCTAAAATAGAAAAAAAAGAGGGTGTGTTGGTAAATGTAGGGGGTGAGGGGGTTGGATACCATTCATGGGGCACATACAAGTGTATTGTGGGGTCTTGCCACCCTTTAGTCTCCCAGTAGCTGCTCATTTACTCAGCCAGTAGTCATTTAAAGTAATTTGTGCATGTGAACTCAATCCAATAAATCCATGTATTTCTGAATTTGGTGTGTATTCCTAATGGAGCTCGTGAAACATCTTTAATCAGCTTTGAGGTGGGCATTTAAATATGGAATATAATTATTGAAGTTCAACTTTAAAGGTAAAAACACACAGGAAGGCACAAATGCCTAGGGCATTACCATATTATTAAAATGTATTGAATTTTAAAAATCTGTTAATGTACTCACAAAAATAGTAGGAAACAGGTAAATCATTAACAACTCCAGCCACAAGGCAAAGGCATCTTATCCAAACATGGCACAGTTGAAAGGCTAACATGTCTCGGGGATCGTACCCTCTTCGTCAGGGCTCTGAAGCTGTTTGGATAATACTCCTTTGCTTCACGCCCCCCCCCCCCCCCTCTCAGATACACATTTACTATAAGATGAATAGAATTTGGAACTAAAATTTCTTAGGAGAAGTCTTTGAAAAATGCATACAAAATTTCTTAGTATATTCTCAGAATATTTGAATGTTGTTTGTAACATTGTATGTTGGATTGAAGGGACTTTACCAAATGAAAACCATTTACACTGTAAGAAGTTTGAGAACATTGTCGAATTGTCTTTCTTAGAACATTTTTTCCTAAAGCCAGCCATAGATGGATCACCCTTGCGGAACCAATCAAGATTCCACCCATCTATGGGCAGACTGGCTGTACTGAAGTTGATCCATCGAATGACTTTAGTATAACCAGCCTGTAGGATTTTCATGTGATCACTGACGGCAGCTTTAGCCACAAGCAGTGATAATTTTATTCTGATGACTGGCCATACACTATGCAATCTGATTGATTGTACAATCTCTGTACAATTTCCTTTAAATTAACCAGAAATATGGAATGAGAGGAACCACCTGAACAATTAATTCAGTTTTTTTAATCAGGCAGACCCTTGCACTACATAGTTGATGGTAGAGCATTTGTGCAATCAAATTGTACAGTGAATGCCCACCTTTAGTCTCATACCTTTGCATTACCACCCCATAGACCACTATCTGTGTCTTGTAGTCGGAGGTGAAGGGAGACAACCCCAGAGAAGTCTATAGGGCTGTAATGTACAGGCACAGCTAGGATGTAAACAAGCATAGGAGCCTGTGGCCTCTGGATTGAGGTAAATATGCATCTATGTAGGAGGAGGGTGGGTTCAGTTATGTCAAGGGGCAAAAAAGGATAATTTAACTTAGCTAGTTGCCTGCCATTAAACTTTTTTAATTCATTTTAGCCATTTTTAGCTGATTTTTGTAGCATGTTGCAGAATGTTTGGATGCGAAAGGATTGCACCTTCAGTCGCAATGCTGGTAATCGGATCAGAATGGTAAACATGCATTTGTAATGGTAACGATGACAGTCGGACCACAGGTGTCCACAGAAGTCGGGGGTGGGGTGTACCAGGATGTACACAGGTGTCCATAGAAGTCAGGGGGGGGGGGTGTACCAGGATGTACACAGGTGTCCATAGAAGTCGGGGGGTGGGGGGGGTGTACCAGGATGTACACAGGTGTCCATAGAAGTCGGGGGGGGGGGTGTGTACCAGGATGTACACAGGTATCCGTAGAAGTCGGGGGGGGGGGGGGTGTACCAGGATGTACTCAGGTGTCCATAGAAGTCGGGGGGGGGGGGGTGTACCAGGATGTACTCAGGTGTCCATAGAAGTCGGGGGGGGTGTACCAGGATGTACACAGGTATCCATAGAAGTCGGGGTGGGGGTGTGTACCAGAATGTACACAGACATCCATAGAAGTCGGGGGGGGGGGGGGCGTGCCAGGATGTACACAGGTATCCATAGAAGTCGGGCTGGGGTTGTGTACCAGGATGTACACAGGTGTCCATAGAAGTCGGGGGGGTGTACCAGGATGTACACATGTGTCCATAGAAGTCGGGGGGAGGGGGGGTGTACCAGGATGTACACAGGCATCCATAGAAGTCGGGGGGGGGGGGGGGTACCAGGATGTGCACAGGTGTCCATAGAAGTTGGGAGGGGGGTACCCCAGGATATACACAGGTGTCCATAGAAGTCGGGGGGGGGGGGTACCAGGATGTACTAAGGTGTCATCCATAGAAGTCGGGGGGGAGGTGTACCAGGATGTACTAAGGTGTCGTCCATAGAAGTCGGGGGGGGGGGGAGGTGTACCAGGATGTACACAGGTGTCCATAGAAGTCGGGGGTGGGTGTACTAGGATGTAGACACTCATGCGTGACCTAGCTTTGCCCCCCAAGCACCAGAATTGGGCAGAACTGTCATGAAGACAATTGTTTGTGTTCATATGAGGGAAGGGGGAAGGGCTTTGATTGGTGATGGATGGCAGAAGCTGATGGCACCATTTTATCTTGGGGAGGAAAGTTGCATTTTTTTAACCCGCCCAATTGTCTCACCTGTGAATGACTTGCCACATGTGTGACCTTATTTAAAGAACTACAATCCCTTGGATGTTTCTTACACATACATGTGCTTGAGATTACTCTAATATTAATAATTTAGGAAATTTGTGGGTTTTTTTAAAACTTGTTTCTGTGCACAGCTTGCCATCATTTTTATTTTGGAGTGGTCATCTTTACTCATTTTATATTTGATCTTTATATTACATTGCAAGCCTACCAGCCAGATTCTGGCTAATTTGAAAACTATGACTTACTGCATTCTCTAATTATGTGAGAGCTCCATGTTTTACCTTGTGATCTCTTCCCTAGGGATCCAAGAGCAGTTAGTTTTAATCAAGTCGAGAAAGGTACTTTTGTGTATAGTAATGCTGATCTACAGTATGTAACGTTGATTCATATGCATTGTGAATTGTAAAGCTGTGCAGCTCATTTGATTTGTATTGATTTAGCAGTAAAATTAATTGTGGTTTGTTTTCTGATTTACTGCAAATTTCAGACTCCTTTAACATAGCATAAACATTTATTTTGAATTGTCATTCTGATCCATTTAGACTTGTTTGCTGTTTATACATTAACAGCATTGCAAACTATTTTACGATGTGTAAACTCTGCTGCATTGCCCATATTTGGCCACAAGATGGCACACTCTGTCTGTGTCTGGAAATGCATCTGCTTGGATTTGTGCAGGCCTTCACTTTAACTACTTCTCCGCCCATATAATTGATGAATGCTGGTGGTAGTCTTAATATCTCTGACTACATTTCTGGCTTTGCCCCCACAAAGCCTTGCTTCTCCATTTTTTTTTTATCATGTAAAAAGATGTTTAAACATGTAATAATTTAGACCGGTTGACAAGGCTGAAGCTTCAGGCGTAGAGCTCTCACCAGAGTCTCAGGAACACCAGCAGATAATTCAGCATTTATATTAATATATCCAAAACCAAGAGATATGTTCGTTTAGAGCAGGGCTTGACAAATTTGCTTTGAATCTAGGAGCCAGCTAAAAAAGTTAGGAGCCATTTTTTTTTTTTGTAACTAACAAAGCTTTTTTGCTATATGGCGCTACGCTTCTTTAATTGACAATTGTGCGGTCATACAACACTGTGCACAAATGAAATGTATATAATTTTTTTCACACAGAGCTTTCTTTTGGTGGTATTTTATCACCTCCTGGTTTTTTTATTATTTTGCTATAAATGAAAAAAAGACTGTAAATGTTGAAAAATATATATTTTTTACTTTTTGCTAAAAACATATCCCAATAAAAAAAAAAAAAAAAAAAACCTTTATGAATTTAGGCCAAAATGTATTCTGCTACATGTCTTTGGTAAAAAAAAAAAAAAAATATTATATATATTATATTATTTTTTTTTTTTTTTGCGATGCATAGTAGCCCATTATGCTTTACCTTCGCAGGCAAACAAACCCATCAGGGTTTACTTCCTCTTTAAAACCACCAACCATGTTCCTACACGCTAAATAGGGGAATACACCATGCTTTCATACAATAAAATAGGCAATTTTCTCACCTAGACACACATTATCCATGATATGAGTGATTGGACTTCTTATATTTCTTATGCCGTGTACACACGATCGGAAATGCCACCAGCAAAACTCCGATGAGAGCTTTTTGTCGGAAAATGTGACCGTGTGTATGCTCCATCCTCCATCGGAATTGCAGCCAGCAAAAGATTGAGAACATGCTCTCTATTTTTCAGTCGGGGAAAGTTCCTATCCGAAAATGCGATCGTCTGTATGTAATTTGTACGCGCAAAAAATCACGCATGCTCGGAATCAATTCGACGCATGCTCGGAAGCATTAAACTTCATTTTCTCGGCTCGTCGTAGTGTTCTACGTCACCGCGTTCTTGACGGTCAAAAGAACTTTTGTGTGACTGTGTGTATGCAAGGCAAGCTTGAGCGGAATTCCGTCAGAAAAATCATCCAAGTTTTTTCGGATGGAAATTCCGATCGTGCGTACGCGGCATTAGGCTTAATGGACACGGGACGTTTTTACAACCTCTCCTGAACGATCTATCTTGACAGATAGTAACCGACGTTTAACTCCCACTTTCGTGGGGAAAAAAATAGCAAATAAAGAAAAAATAAGATAGCGCATGTAATTGCGATACAAATCACATTGTGATTGAATGTTGTTTAAAAATACCTTTCCTTTTCAATCTGCAGTCAAGGTAATTTTTTGAGAATACATTGTAATATGGCTACCTTGAGTTGTTCTGTACACAGAGTGTGTAGTGACCACTCCCCGGAAAAATCATTTCCTGCTTATGTGATTGGCTCACCAATTTTCCCAGAAGTCTGCCTAAGATACAAATCAGATTTCAGGCATCCCCTGCAACAAAAATTACATTTTTTTTTGAGAGATACTTTCAATAAGAACATGTCTAAAGGGATGCAGGCCCAGCAGCTTTCCTTATTGGTGCTCTTCAGCGTCACACCTGACAGTTAATTATGAAACCACTCCCATTATACTCACTCAGAACAGAGCCACAGACAACAGAATAGCAAAAGGAGGGAATCTGCAACAACATTTTTTTTAATCATTGCAATGTACATACCGTGTTTCCCCGAAAATAAGCCTGGGTCTTATATTAAATTGGGCAGCAAAAGACACAGTAGGGCTTATTTTTGGGGTAGGTCTTACCATGTAATGTGCTATCTTCTCTCCCCCTCTCTATCCCTGCCTGACAGGAATCCTCATTGTGAACTGAGTTAAAATGCTTTTAAAATCCTAAAATCCACTATATTACAGTAGTATATAATGTACAATGTGTGTGTTTTTGTAATATAATTGTGCCAAATACCTTCGTTGTAGCACCACTCTGCTCTTCTGTGACCCGCCGGAGAGCTCTTCTCTGCATTTAAATTACAAAAACACACACGTTGTACATTATTTACTACTGTAATAAAGTGGATTATAGGATTTTACAAGCAATTTAAACTAGGGCTTTTTTTCGGGGTAGGGCTTATATTGCAGCCCTCCTGAAAAATAACGCTAGGGTTTATTTTCGGGGTAGGTCTCATTTTCGGGGAAACACGGTAGATCACCCAGAGGGGAATTGTTTTTTTTTTCCTCAACAAAAACGCTTTAAAAATGTCTGTTTTGCCACGTCTACATGCCGTGTTTGCGTTTAGAAGCATTTTTTTTTTTCTTCAAATAGCCAAAAATGAAACGCCTGTAAACGAAGCGTGAGTTACCGCGTTTACACACGTCTAAAAGCTGTTCTAGATGTAAAAGCTGTTACAGGCGTTAGGTGTTTCCAATGCCTCTAGGCATCCGTCCTAAAGGCATTTTTTTGTTGCATTACAAAAAATGCTTCTAAACTCAACTGCCTAGAAACCACCATAAATGACCCTGTGTACATGTACTGATAAGATAACCTAGAGGAGAGTTCAGGGGCAGCTGAAAAAAATGCCCAACTGCTCTTACCAGCAGCAGTGTACATGAGGCCTTGGAATTAATGTTCTTCTGTAGCTTTCTTGTCCTTGTGACCTCACACTTCTCACCATGCAGCAAACCTATTTCTACATGCCTCTAATAAAGGGATAACAGCCTCTCCCATCCACTGTTATTTATTTGTGCTAAAGGAGCAGAGCAGACCACCCAACATAATTATCCTAAGTGCTGTTGTGTAGATCTGTGTACACAGCTGTACTATAGGTGTGACATAGTGTACACCGACAGCTGTTCGTGGGCAAAAAACACATATAGTAAGCAGGAGGAGTGAAAATTTAGGTTTATGGTTAATGTAAAAAAAAATAAAATAAAACTAATGACATTCTAAAAACATTATTGTAGATGAGCAGCCAATCTTCATTCCTTTGGGGTCTTCTTGATATGGAAAGTAAACAGGAACCAATAGATCAGCTGCATCGTCTTTCTTTACTTTCTTTTTTTTTTTTTCTCTTTTCTTATTTTATTTCTCTCTCTCTCCCTCCCCCCCCCTCTCCTCTCTCTCTCTCTCTCTCTCTCTCTCTCTCTCTCTCTCTCTCTCTCTCTCTCTCTCTCTCTCTCTCTCTCTCTCTCTCTCTCTTCTCTCTCTCTCTCTCTCTCTCTCTCTCTCTCTCTCTCCCCCCCCTCTCCTTCTCTTCTCTTCTCCCTCTCTTCTCCCTCTCTTCTCCCTCTCTTCTCCCTCTCTTCTCCCTCTCTTCTCTTCTCCCTCTCTTCTCCCTCTCTTCTCTTCTCCCTCTCTTCTCCCTCTCTTCTCCCTCTCTTCTCCCTCTCTTCTCCCTCTCTTCTCCCTCTCTCTTCTCTTCTCTTCTCTTCTCTCTCTTCTCCCTCTCTTCTCTTCTCTTCTCCCTCTCTTCTCTTCTCTTCTCCCTCCTCTCTCTTCTCTCTCTCCCTCTCTTCTCTTCTCTTCTCCCTCCTCTTCTCTTCTCTTCTCTTCTCCCTCCTCTTCTCTTCTCCCTCCTCTTCTCTTCTCTTCTCCCTCCTCTTCTCTTCTCTTCTCCCTCCTCTTCTCTTCTCTTCTCCCTCTCTTCTCTTCTCTTCTCTTCTCCCTCTCTTCTCTTCTCCCTCTCTTCTCTTCTCCCCCCCACTATATCCCTGGGCCCCAGCAGTGAAGGTGTAAACACTGTAATAAATGTGTTGGTCATTGATGGTCTATATTGTGACAAGTATTTCAGTGTCAGTAATTATTGTTGCTCCAGTGGGAGACGTCCGTGGCAGGGAATAAGGCTGGCAAGTGTTATCTGTCTGTGCCTTGGGCCGCAGTTTATTATGCTATCATCTCTTCTAGACAATAACTCATTGATCCATATTGTTTTTACCCGCACAGCAATCCAGAAATAAATTACAGTATTTCGGAGATGCCTCCAGAGCATTTCTGTGTGTATTAAAATAAATTCAATCATTGTTTGCTGCCAAATATCTGTTGCACATTTCCCAGATGTGAGTGTGTTTCCTTATTAAAGTACAAGTTTACTTTTATCAGTCTGGGTCTGGTTGGAGAATACAGGTCTTCTAGCTTTTATAGACTTGTTTGCATTTCTGGAAGAAAGGCTACACAAGCCATTATATAACTGTAAGTAAAGCTTTCAAGCCAAAACATGCCTGGGTTCTTGTTGGGGAGATCACACCAGGAAAACCTCTTATGACTATTGATGATTTCGCTCTTCATGCACTGAATGCACTACAGCAACCAATCTGGTCATGCTGGCTGTGACCACAGGCATAGTGGATGAGTGCAAACATGACCCCGGTGTCCAATACGACTTACTTTAGGTTGTGTGCGTCTTTTAGCCCTTGTCTCTCCTTTCAAGTTGAACTTTAGTTAATCGCCTAAATAGGCTGGTGAAAATATGTATATGTGAACAAATTAATTTACCAAAAGATTTGTAATGATTCAGTTCAGCGCTTCTTATATGTTAGACTTTGCAGCTAAAAAATAATACCTGAGGGAAAGAACAAAAGTTTGTGGGATATTTAAGATGGGTAGTCTCCCAAAGAAATGTCATTATGTGGGTACCGGGTGCCTGCTGACAGTCACTGGTTGTTAGGATGCCAGCGGGTGCTGACTTCTATCAACTAGCACAATCGCATTGATGAAATAGCATCAGTTTCTATGGAGCCCATTCACATGTGTGCAGTGCGACTGCGATCCGACTTTGAAAAGGGTCTTGTGTGTGTTTGGTGCGATGCAGTGTGATTTTGTGGTCTATAGACTTTAATAGACACACATCCAATTGCATCTGCCTGCTTTTTTTGTCCAATTTACAATGCAATTTGTGCTAGTTGTTAGGAGCCATCACCCAACATCCTAACAACCAATGACTGTCAGCAGGCACCAGCCGGCTTCCGAACGAGTCATCCCTGCTGTCAGTCGGGATTCCCCCACTGACAGCAGAATGTAATCAAAAGAGCCAGCATTGAAAAAACAAAACAAAAAAAGTCCCTTAAGTTTGGTATGGATTTAAGGGAATACCACACCAATAAAAATGGCATGGGGTGCTCCCCAAACCATACCGGACCCTATCCGAACATGCAGGGAATACTAGGCCATATGTCCCCAACATGGGGGGGGGGGGGCACTTTGCTGATGAGGACAAGGGTCCCTTCCCCACAACCATGACCCGATGGTTGTGGGGGTGCAAGGTGTAGCTTAAAGGGCTCCAACTCCCCCCCCCCCTCCACCAATGTGAATGAGTATGGGGTACATACCCCTGCTCATTCACCAATTAATGTCAAAATTAAATGAAAACACAAGATCGTTTTTTTGACAAGTCCTTTAGTAAAGAAAAAGCAAAAGTTCCCCAAAGTAAATCCATTGTCAATAACGATGAATGCTCGCCACCGACCCACACAAAAAAACAGGACCGCTCCTGTTGCTTTACACTTGCTGAATTACAGTGCCGCCCCCCCCCCCCGCTAAGTAAACAAAGGACATGATGGCACTCAGACCCTGCCCTGTGACGTCCTAGGGGCTGGGTCTCAGGCTGCATGTGTGGTCAGAGGGTCTTCCAGATTCCAATAGCCCCCCCCCCCCCAGCCACCAGGCCAGGGTTTTAGGGAAGAGGCCCTTGTCCCCATCAACAATATTTTGGCAGGGACCCCACACTTTTTTTTTTTTTTTGCATGGGGTCCCTATAAAAAACCATACCAGGCTCCAGGCTAGCAGGGATGACTTTTCGTTGGTAGAAAGCTGGTGGGTGTCGGCTCCTTAACAACCAATGGCTCGTCCCTGCTGGCTGACAGCAGGGATGAGTTGCAGTAGTAAAAACTCACATTCAAAACTTATCCAAATTGCACCAATTTGCCCTGCAGCTGCACTTAAAACCATGTTGAAAATCAGCTCAACATTGCACGGCCCTAGTGTGTTTGTTACCCCAAAACTTCATATTCCTGATGTGTGCTTGCTGTACCATGCACTTGTATGAAAGTAAACATTAAAAATGTTTTGCCTTTTTCATTTTTTACTTTAAGCGGAATGGGTTGTTTTAAGTGGCGTTCACACAGGGGCGGACTTTAAAGTCGCCCGTCTCTGAAGCCGCCCCATACAGCATGACTTCAGCGCGGCTTGCAAAACAACGTCTGTATAGAAGTCAATGCAAGCCCCTCTGAAGTCGCCCCAAAGTAGTACAGGAACCTTTTTCTAAGTTGGAGCGACTTGAGTTGCTCCTATTAGAATGGTTCCATAGTACAGAATGTAGTGCGACTTGTCAGGTGGCTAAGTCACCTGACAGGTCGCCCCTGTGTGAATCGGGTCTTAAAGTTGATAGCTTACAATCACTTTAAAGACCAAACATGCAGCATGCAGGCTTTTTTGTGTGCTTTCTGAACCTGCACCAAAACCGCAGGGCCTCATGGAAGTCTATGGGAAAGCGCAGCTAACTCGCATTAAAAAAATGCAGGTTAGCTGCACCACAGCAAAAAGCGCAGCGGAGCGTGTGAAGCTGCCCTTAGTGAATTGGGAACAAAATCAACAAATTTTAGTGTGTCTTTTGTTTTAATTACAAGAGTGGTACTGATCCATAGAGGTCACGCTGTATGCATTTACAATTTTGAAGGCATAGTCTGAAACCCGTCCGACCTGGACTGTTGATGAGCACCTTGCTAACCGAGACTGCTTATGAATGGATAGACTTCTGGCACGCTGTTTGGTCAAAGTAAACTAAAGGCCCCTTTCATACTTATATGACTTGTCCCACGATTTTGTACTGCAAAATCGTATGACAAGTCATTCTCCATGATTTTCAATGACTACCATTCATATTGGCACGACTTTAAGTCGTGCCGACTTCAAAGTAGCCCTGCACTACTTTGGTCCAACTTCCATACTTTGTACTCCATAGACCTCAATGTTAAACCCTCAAGTAGCATGCAAATCGTACCTGAATAATATAGACACGATTTCAGCACTACTTTGTAAGCACAAGCTGAGAATGATTAATGCCAAAGTTGTGGCAAAGTCGTACAAAGTAGTACTGCTCCCAAATCGCAGCAAAATCACGGCTGCGAAATCGTGCGACTTTGAAGTCATATAAGTGTGAAAGGGGCCTAAGGGTACATTCACATTGGAGGCAGGTTTGAAATCATGCGATTTCAAACCCGCATTTCATTGCGAGTTTGGGGGTGATTTGAAAGACATCTGTGCGGGTTTATGCACAGATGTCTTTTGAAATCGCCCCCGAAGTCGCCAAAAGTAGTGTAGGAACTACTTTTGGAAATCAATGCTTGTGGCACCGCACCGATTCGGATATTGTTATTGCCGGCAATAGGCTGCGATTTGGCATGCCCTGATGTGAACGGTGGCTGAAAATGATATCAAATATGATACCCATATAATTTACCTTCAGATGTTGGCAATTCTAATCATGGATACCATTTTCAGTCATTGGAAACTAGTTGCGGATAAGGTGTGCCGCAAATTCCACAGTTGCATATTATGAAATAACATCCCAGCTTACAAGTAAGAAATAAAAAAAAATAAAAATACAAACGGCAGCAAGTTCTTGCATACAAAGCCACAAAAACCGTCTTTTCATCACAAGTATCAGTACCACCTACTGTACTGTCACTTGTCAGTGTGATCAACCACAAAACTCTGCACTCCCTTGTCATTTCCTTCCTGTGAACTTTCATGTTGTGTGCCATCTATACCTACAGTAAACCGCCTGTTGACGTTGTTCCATCTGGTTGTTGGTAGACCAAGGTGGGTAGGACCCAGCAAGTATAGGACACATTATGCCTGCTCTCCCCCCTGGCATTCCTCGGCTATATTTAGGAAGTTTCTATCAGTGCAGCTGTCCCCTGACTGGAGCTGCAGCGTTGGGGAAACTGACTCATAGGCCTGCTCTCACATTTCACTGCCTGGCTTCGCTCTCTCTAGTCCTCTCTCTGTGTTAGCCGGAAAGCTCTGCCTGTCTCACCCTCTTTCTTCTGCTCCTAAGGTTCCTTTTCCCCGGGCTGCGGTAAGGTGCAAATAACGATCTAACTTGGACGATTGCTCTGCTGTGACCCCAGAGTTCTGATCTTTACGAGTTTTAGAAACTTTCACTATTTTAGACTAAATAAACTTGGCAGACAGTAGGTATTCTAATCAGGCCCAGATTGTAGACGTAGGCTATTCTTAGACCTGGCTCTTATCTATGGCAGGCCCATGTGTAATACCATGAACAGACTGCTATTGCATTTTAGGAAGACAAGGTCAGTTTTTCTTTTTTTTTCCTTGATCACGTTGTTAAATCTGCTTTACAGATGGAAACTGCCATGATAATTGAAAATCTATAGTAATGGTTGAAGTCTTAATATTCGTACGTTTTTATACAGCTACTGATTAGGGCTCATTGAACAATTAATGTTTTGAAACTTATTTACACCTGGATTTAGTTTTATCTTTAGTTGCTAAAAGGAAAATACATTTTTGTAGTTTTGTATTTGGCTACATGTTGATACATTAGAAGAATAAAATATTTATGTATGTGAAGCATAAACACGGCTTTTTAGATACTTTTTACTTTGTTTTTGTGTTTTGTTTTTTTTTTTTGTTTTTGTTTTTTGTTTTGCCTTTAAAAAGCCAAACGTTGTATAATATTTTAAATGGAGACTTTTAGGAAGGGAGGGGGCCTTGGTTTCCTCGATTGTCTTTTGGACAGACTAGCATTACGCAAGATTTCCACATAGCCTAGTACAGGCTGCTTTTTTTTTTTTTTAACCAAAATATATTGCTTTTACAGCTATAGTTGTGCCAAAGAGGTTTGTAATAGGCAGTTGTCTAACGTTTGTACAGGGAACTCCAGTTTCAATCTTGCAGTGTGTGCAGGAAATTATAGCTCCACAGCTACAAAGATTTTTTCCCTCTTTTGTACGCTGTGGGGTGAATTTACTAAAGGCAAAAAGACCTGTGCAGTTGCACTCCTTTCCCCAGAGCTTGGTCAGTGTGGTAAAGCTCTGCTGATTTCCATCATCCAGTCATGTGCAAGCAAAAATACCCTTTATTAAGTGAAGTATTACATTTACAAAGGAAAATGAGTGCAAATGCACTTGCAAAGTGCACAACCTATTTGCCTTTAGTAAATCAACCCCTGTGTACCTAGTTACCAGTATCGTGTGCCTTTTTAATTGCAAACAATTGGCCTGATTTCTAATTATTTTAAGTCCGTGTCTCTACGGGAACATGTGCAAACCATGTCAATGTTTCTTTGCGTTGGGCAGCCTATTCACATGAATGGGTTGCTCAACAAAACTGTCAGAATGTACACATCTATGTACATTTGTTTCCACATTACATAGAAGTGAGCAGGGACTAATACTTTGTTACTGACTGCTAATTTTTTTTTTTTTATGGGGGTATGCATTGAATGGTGTCTGGTTGCACCATAATGTTTCATCTGCATGTTCATGGTTTTCTTTGCTCTAGCTTGATAAATCTGGTTTCATAGTCTGTATAAGCTTTCTGTTAAGAACTACAGTGTAGAAACTTTCTATAAATGTATGTAAGTGAAAGGCCAGCACTCGGGCAACTGCATGTACTTGTTAACCTCCCCTTGAGCACTCCAGGTCCTCCAAAAACATGGGGTGATCTAAGTCAATAAATGTTGCACTCCTTCCTGTCATCGCTTGTGAGAATAGTAAAGCGTGTGTGCCTGGAAGTGATGGGGTATCAGCTATTGACTTTAGAAATATAAGAGGGTCTTCAATTTTCCAGACCTGGGGGGCTGAAAGCATGGTAAATGTAGGCACTAGAGCAGGGGTGCCCAACCAATAGCGGGGGCCACATGTGGCCCGCGGAGCCTTCTGATGTGGCCCGCACATTCTGTTCTGGGATGGCAGGTTGGCAAGCACAGATCAGGATTGCCTAGAGCATCAGTGTTGTGAATGAAGACAGGGGTGGAGGAAGCTGTTGCTTCCTGTATAGCACCAGCTCCTGGCACAGGCAGAGTGAAACCAAATGCACTCTGTCTGAGACAGCAACAGCCGACAATGCCTGAATGGAAGACTGGTATTTAAAGGTAAGTTTATTACAAAAATCACAGTGTATATATGGACATATTTGTTCTGCAGTGGTTACCGAGCTGCTTTCAAACTGATCCGCAGGTGCAGCACAGTGCACCTGAGGGTTACCTGCACTAAGCCACAGACTTCTGTTATTACCTGTGGTTTTTGTGTGCTTTTAGAAAGTGCAACACACCTGTAGGATATAAGTGTAGCTAACCCTCAGGAAAGCCACAGATGCACTGCACTGCACCCGCCGTGTGGGTAAACCGCAACACATCCATGTGAAAGCAGCCTTAGGCCCCTTTCACACAATCTGTCCTTCCCAATTGGACCCACCATTCACCACTATGGAGCGGCAGATGTAAATAAACTTGTGTCCATTTACACCCGCCTATCTCCAATCAGATCCGCTAAAAAATAACAGAAGGGTATCCGTCCCCTTCAGTCTGGGCGGACATGGACCTGTCATCTGGCCGCTCCGCTCATTATGGCCCATGACTGGTTACCAAGTCGCTTAAGTGGCCCTTGCTCTTCAAAAGGTTGGGCACCCCTGCACTAGAGCATGGGTGCTCAACCTGTGGCCCTCCAGCTGTTGCGAAACTAGAAGTCCCATCATGCCTCTACCTTTGGTAGTCATGCTTGTAACTGTCAGTGGCTTGCAATGCCTTTTTGGACTTGTAGTTCTGCAACAGCTGCAGGGCCGTAGGTTGAGTACCCCTGCAGATTTACATATGTTTTTTTTTTTGTTTTTATTTAAAAATGTGCTTTACTAAAAGAAGGTTGTCAATTCATAAACAGCAACATGAAAAGGAACTGGTAACTCGGGGACTTGTTCACACATTTGGTATTTTGGATAAGTGCAAATCCTTGGCAGGACATTTTCTTATTATCCTTATAAAGCTCTGTGCCTCTTACATCATTAGATAAGAAAAGTTGTTTAACTAACCCATGTAAGCCAGGCATCCTATCTCGAGTGTCCTGGCAGTCAGGATCTGTTAATACTCCTGAGCTGGACTCTGAGAATGAATGGATTACCTTAGTTGGTCTGAGGATCTCCCTGCTTGTAGACCACATTGAAGTGTTTTTCCCTCCTATAGGCTCAGCATGTGATCGAGAATTAGAATACAAAACTAAATTACGGTACATCAAAGTTTCATTAATCCATAGAAAAATGGTTAGCCTTTTGCTTTATTTCTTTATTCTATTGTTTTTTTTTTTTTTTTATCCGTTTCTTTTTTACTTAATGAGCCACAGTTTATATCTTTCATTCACCTAGGAGGCTACCTTGCAGACGCGTGGCAGTAGTCAGCAGATACCTGCTCAGTACTTTGGTACTTTGGTACTTTGGTTCTTTCTTATAGAAAAGTGGTCAGCAAATTGTGGCCCCGGGGCCAAATGTGGCCCTTTGCATACCTTTATCTAGCACTATTCCACCGACTGACAGCAATAATTGGGCACCATTCCCCCTACTGGCACCATCAATGTGGCACTATTCTTCCTATTGATACCATCAACGGGACACTATTCCTTCCATTAAAACCAACGATGGGGCACTAATGCTGGGGCATTTTCTACTCTCACAGACCACAGTCTGGCCCCCTAAAACCTGTAAACTGGCCCTATGCTTCGAAAGTTTGGAGACCCCTGCTATAGAAGGTCATTCCATAAATATCAGGGTCTTCCCTACTGAAGAAATTGTACAGTCACAGCATGCACATGTTGGGGTGTCCTTTTTTTTCAGGACATGTGCATTTCGCATAAATTACATTAATGGTGGATTTAACTTGAAAAAGTGGCGAGCAAAGTTCCATTTCTGTAGGCAGAGTTATACATAAAGTAAATGGTCTGTTCTCATGTTTGTGTCACTTAAAATTCACAAAAAAAGTAAAAAAAAAAAAAAAAAAGTAAAAAAAAGGCCATTTAAAATTGCATGTTTTGTAAACTGCATCTAAAGCCAAAACTCTTCTTCTTTTTTTTTTTTTTTTAAGTTTTGGATTCAATAGGGAATAGTTAAAACCGCAGTCATTGGGGTTGATCTACGAAAGGCAATTAAGCTGTTCACTTTGCAAGGCAGTTTTTACTTTTTACTTCTTCTTAGTAAATGAAGTGAAAGGCAACTTATTTCCATAATTCAATCATATGCATACAGAATACTGTGTTTTTTTTATTTTTTGTTTGTTTTTTTTCTTGCATGTGATTGATCATCCTGTTGTCCTTTAGTAAATCAACCCCATTTTTGTTTGTTATCTGTACACCAGTAAGGGGATTTTCCTTCACATTCAATCTCAAAACAGGAAGTGAGAGAAGATCTCACAAATGTGAAATAAATCCTACTTAGACAATTGTCACCAAATCAAGTGTCCCCACTGGAAGATTTTACTATTTATAACCCGGTGACAATTTAACATTTTAGATTTTCTCTTATATTGAGTGCCGGGGACCGTGATCACCAGGACAAGTAGAGGAATGAATCACCAGAGCGGACAAACCACAATAAACACATGAGAGAGGTTCTAACACTACTCTATCCAAAATGGAAAAAAATACATTGTAAGACTTTAGTGATCTCTTATATCAGGGGTCTCAAAACTTTCTAAAAAAAGGGTCGGTTTACTGTCCTTCAGACTTCATGGGGGGCTGGAGTGGCCAGTTAAAGAAGAAATTGCCCTAGTGTCAGTGGGAGTAATACAAATTGTATAGTGCTTGTAGTCAGTAGGAGAAGGAGGAATACCATCACTGGTATTAGTTGGAGGAACAGTGCCCCATCACTGTTATTAGTAGGAGGAATAGTGCATAATTGATTATATATATATATATATATATATATATATATATATATATATATATATATATATATATATATATATATATATATATAGTGGAAGGAATTGTGCCCCATTGCTGGTGGTCAGTAGGAGGAATAGTATTCCACCATTGTGTCAGTGGAAGGAATTATGCCCCATTGTTGGCGTTGGTGAGAGGAATGGTTCCCCACTGTTGGTATCAGTGGAAGGAATTATGCCCCGTTGTTGGTGTCGATGAGAGGAATGGTTCACCACTGTTTGTGTCAGAGAAAGGACACTCTTGTTGGTGTCCTGAGGGCAGGATAAAGGCAAGCAAATGGCTGCAGTTTGGAGACCACTGTCTTATACTAAGGAAAATTGGAAAATAAAAAGAATCTATTAAAAAAAACAAAACTATACTTCCACATCACATTTCATTGTCACACATATTAATCTCATAGGGTACCTTCTGTGCCCACGACCATTGTTCCAGCACCATGTTGGTATTAGTAATGGATGCTTGGCATTAGACACAACTGGGCCTAGTACACTTTTGTGTTCATTTGCAGCACACCTTAGACTTTTTGCTGTAAACTTGTGTCATTGGCACTTAGAATATAAAGTCTTCACATAAATACCAAGCTTATTCTTTGGTACATTGCATAAGAGAATAATTAGTTCCTAGACTAATGTGTTTGTTTTGTTTGAGTTCCTGCCAGACTCCCTTGCACTACAGCAGCTGTCAGTGATATGTCTGAAAAGTGCTGCCCACAGTAGATGTGTTTTATTTTTTCCTAGATCAGTTAGTGGAGATAACACCTTTTTATAATTTATATTATGAGAACCAGTAATTAATGTTGCCCGGTACATTTTGTATTTTTTTTTTTTTTTATCTAGCCCAGAGGTATGGCATTTCTATTAAATTTATTTGGCATGGGCACATGACCAGTTATAGTGCAGCTTAGAAATGGATTGCCTAAGGCACATAACATTTGTTATTGTTTGGTGGTGAGAAAAGGAGTATCTGAAGCTCCAAGCTGAGCAATAACTAAACCTGGATCCATGGCGGGGAGATCTCACTGCTGTGGACTGCAAGAGATACAAGAAGCCAGCGGATGTTAGCTCAGTTACTCCACCAGTAACTAAAATGTACTAATAGAGAAAACCAAATTGCATATCTTTCTTGGGGCCCATTTAGATCTAAGCATGTGTTGTGTGTTTTTTTTTTTGTAGCTTTAGGCAGGTGTGTTGTCATGCGTCATGCATGGGTTTTGATGCCAGTCGACATGTGTTTTCAATGTGTTTTTGAATTTAGAGTGGATAGGGTTAACAGCAATTGACCAAGGCTTGTTAATACCAGTTTCTAGCGCATCAAAATGCATGTGATATACATTTTTAATGCGTTGCCATTGACATCTATGGGCCTCCTACCACGCTAACATACTGAAAAAAAGGAACATGTCCTAGGTCCCTTTCACACGGGCTTTCCAATCGGGTCCTCCTGTCAGTTTTTCAGGCAGACCTGATAGGACACTCTATTCATCTCTATGGAGCAGCAGATGTCAGCGGTGACATGTCCGCTGACACCCGCTGCTATCTGATCTGATCCTGTCCACCAAATCCAGGCGGATGTAGACCCTATTGTGGTGCGAGACACCACATATAATTCGCACAGGAATCGCAGCGCATTCCTGTGTGAATTACATGCGGTATCTCTGGGGTATGATTTGAGCCATGGATTTGTATGGCTCAAATTGCACCGCATTTGCACCAAACTTGTGCAGGACCCTTTTTTTGTCCACACCAGAATTGGATCACATGGGTGTTTACACCCATGCGATCTTATTCTGAAAATCACACTGCATTTTGCAAACTGATTGCCGGGTGTTGTTAACATACACTTCGCAATCAGTTTGCGTGAACGGATTGCGATTTTGATGCAAGGCGAATCTGCAGCAAATTTGCTGTAATTTCACACCGCATCTAGTGTGAACCAAGGCTCAAGTGGATAGTGTGTGAATTTTTTGTTCCTCTGAAGGGAAGCGACTCTGCAGGGGTTGCACTTTATTATTTATTGTGTAAGGCCAGCTATACACTATTCAAGGAAGAAAATACATTTTGGGACTTTAAATGAAGTAGGCACCAAATGGGTGCCTGCCTCCATCCCTATCATTAGTTAAAAATGGGGAGAGAGAGAGGTGGGACTTTAAATGAAGCACACAGCAAGTAAAAAGGTTGGTCAAGCGACTGGGAAATAAAGTTTATTTTAATAAAGTAATCTGTAGTCCACTATAAAACATTTTGGGCATCAAGCCTCAACCTAGTATACCTTAAATGAAATAAATATAGGATATAGAATAACCCACAGTCATATAGACATATACACGTAATAACAGTGACAATCAATACATATAGTACATAGGTCATGATAGTTCTCAGGTAGTCTGTATGGCTTCCTTGAATAAATAAAATGACAGAAAATAAAGATATGCTCATATATTTTCTTTTTTTTCTATGATTGAAATGGAGGTAAAAAATTGATAAAAGGCTTGATGCGGCATAACAGCCACTCATCAGGAGCATAAAGCATATAATCTAAACAGGGGAGAGAGAAAACATTTTTTAAATATTTATTATTAATTATTTATTATAGTTTATAAAATGTGGAAATTTGGTTATTATTTAATGAGGGTAGTGCGTCCAACTCACGTCTGCATGCACGCACCAAAAGTCATGGAATATCAGTATAATATATGAGCATATCTTTATTATTTGTCATTTTATTTATTCAAGGAAGCCATACAGACTACCTGAGTTCTAACTATCATGACCTATGTACTATATGTATTGATTGTCACTGTTATTACGTGTATATGTCTATATGACTGTGGTTCATTCTATATCCTATATTTATTTTATTTAAGGTTCGCTAGATTGAGGCTTGATGCCCAAAATGTTTTTTAGAGGCTTGATGCCCAAAATGTTTTATAGTGGACTACAGACTACTTTACCTTGACCTGCCAAGATTCGAACCCTGTATGGGCAGGCTGAATGTACCAAGTTCATCTGCCAGATTCTCTTCCAATTATCGCAAGTAGCTGCTATAGCCGCTAGCGATAATCGCTGTCTTCTCCGAAAAGACAATTGCTCAGCAGAAGGGATTCCCCTGTCGGCACTGTCTTTGTTGATGGGGGGAATTGTGTGAATTTCTCTTGCAACCCGTGGTTACAGGAAAATAATTCTCGCCATCTATGGGCTGCCTTACACTCTTAATTTTCTTCTATTTTTGAAATGTGATATGTGCCTAATCACTATGATAGTGTCTAACTTCCACCTCCTGATTACTTACCTTGGTCACGTGGATGCTGTTACCCTCAATGATCGAGGGGTACCAGAGTTGCGACTAAAGTTGGGATTGTTCTCTGCTTTTTTATGCTGTGTATTTATTCGATCTGGGCAATGCCCAAAGGCTCTATTTTGTATTTTTCTAAAACCAATAAAAATAACTTAAAAAAACAAAAGCAAACAAAAAACAGTTCAATAAAAGTGGATTGTTGGTGTGCAGCTATCTAGATTTTTCTTATTCCATACCAGGCAGCATACAAGCTGGGCTGGCACCCGACTGGAGGGGATGTATCAGAGGTGAACCCACCTGGAGTAGCAATATTCTGTTGTACAAATATCAGCTTCTGACATTCATTGCCAAAAGGAAACTGCTGCCTGAGTAAGTAAGATATGTAACAAACACTGCAGCAGCCAGAAATGTGGCACACATCATTAGAGCCAACTTATTTTTACTGTGCAAATGGCCAAAAGTCATTTTTGGCCATACTCCAGCTTTTAGATAATTTGCACATCCTAGAGTAGCAGATATCTTTAAGACTGTAATGTGTGCTAAACAATTAGTTGAACTGCTCATATTTCTCAAATATGATTATCTGCAAAGACAGATTTTTACAAGTTGCAAAATAATTTACAATATCATTCCCCATTTACTCTGTTGGCATCTAGAATACTCTGGGTTGGTTTTGTAAAACTGGCCCATTTCTGTTTGGATGCATCTGTAGGTGGCCTTTAAATTTAAGGATGTATCTTTTTACGATTGTGCAGCACTTCTCTTTAAAAAAAACCTTTCATTTAATTTCTTCAATCAAAATATATTTCTGCAGGGTTTAACATTGTGAGGGTTGGGGGTTATTTGTAAATCATGATGCCAGAGACTTCACCAGCCTTTGAGCTCTTTAGTAATGGAACTCTCAAACGTTTTTAAAGCAGAGCCGCTGTCTGTCTTCTGTATGTAGTGCTGCCGCCCATCACATGGCATGTGGTTGCAACTCTTATTTCCTCTTAGCAATTAAGCCTTTCTGTCTCATGACCCCTATAGTGAGTTTTTCATTCAGACAGACTCTTCTGGTCACCAGGAAGTGGTGATGTAAGGAGAACAGACAAGGATAGCTTTGTTGTCTACTGTATCAGAACCGAATGCAAGGTGCAGCCAAGAGGATTGTAGAGTATTTCTATAGGGTTGCACTAAAAAATTTTAAACCGCTAAAAAGTAGGATAAATTTTGCTTAGTACTACAGTCTGTCCATTGTGCCTTAAGCTGGCCATAGAAGGGTAGAATTTTGATTGAAAATTCTTAGGAAAAGAATGTTCTAAGGAAGTTTTGTTTTTTCTATTCATTAGTGGGTCAAATCATAATCTGTATTTGACCGAAGTGACGAGACAATTTGAAGGATCAGGAAGAAATTTTTTCAAACAAATCGTTTTCTAACCGTGTATGTGGTTTTCCTTCGAAAAAGTTAATTTGTTCCAAAATCGAATGTTAAAGCAAATGAAATCTTCCAAGCGACATTCAAATGTTCTGAGCATTTTTGTACAACTTTTTTTCTAAAACTTTTTAATTTGAAATTCTATCCATCTATGGCCAACTTTAGTGTGTGAACAAGTCTCCACTTAACATGGGTTGTTTTAGTATTGTCTGTTCATCAGAAGCACAACCAAAAATGTAAATGTATTTTATTGGGATTTTATTGATGGACCAACACAAAGTGGTACACAATTGAGAGGTGAAAGGAAAATGATAAATGGTTTTCCAAATTTAACAATAAATATCTGAAAAGTGTGGCATGCATTTGTATTCAGTCCCCTTTACTCTGATACCCCCAACTAAAACCCAGTGAAACCAATTGCCTCCAGAAGTCACCAAATTAGTAAATATAGTCCACTTGTGTGTAATTTAATCTCAGTATAAATACAGATGTTCTGTGAAGCCCTCAGAGGTTTGTTAGAGAACCTTAGTGAACAAATCTCATCATGAAGACTAAGAAACACACCAGTCAGGGATAAAGTTGTGGAGAAGTTTAAAGCGGGGTTAGGTTATAAAAAAAATATCCCAAGCTTTGAACATCTCACGGAGCGCTGTTCAATATGCGTATGGCACAACAGCAAACCTACCAAGAGATGGTCCTACACCTAAACTGACAGGCCAGGCAAGGAGAGCATTATTTAGAGAAGCAGCCAAGAGGCCCATGGTAACTCTGGAGAAGCTGCATAGATCCACAGCTCAGGTGGGAGAATCTGTTTACAGGACAACTATTAGTCGTGCATTCGAAAAAATCTGGCCTTTATGGAATAGTGGCAATTGTTGAAATAAAGCCATAAGAAGTCCCTTTTGCAGTTTGCGAGAAGCCATGTGGGGGACACAGCAAACATGTGGAAGAAGGTGCTCTGGTCAGATGAGGCCAAAATGTAACTTTTTGGCCTGAAAGCAAAATGCTATATGTGGCGGGAAACTAACACTGCACATCACCCTGAACACACCATCCCCACCGTGAAACATGGTGGTGGCAGCATCATCATCTTGTGGGAATGCTTTTCTTCAGCAGGGACAGGGAAGCTGGTCAGGGTTGATGGGAAGATGGATGGAGCCAAATACCGGACAATCTTAGAAGAAAACCTGTTAGAGTCTACAAAAGACTTGAGACTGGGACGGAGGTTCACCTTCCAGCAGGACAATGACCCAGCCAGAGCTACAATCGAATGGTTTTGATCGAAGCATATCCATGTGTTAGAATGGCCCAGTCAACGTCCAGACCTAAATCCAATTGAGAATCTGTGGCAAGACTTAAACATTGCTGTTCACAGATGCTCTCCATCTAATCTGACAGAGCTTGAGCTATTTTGCAAAGAAGGATGTGCAAAAATTTCACTCTAGATTTGCAAAGCTGGTAGAGACGACCCTAAAAAGACTTGAAGCTGTAATTGAGGTGAAAGGTGGTTCTACAAAGTATTGACTCAGGGGGGCTGAATACAAATGCACCCCACACTTTTCACATATTTATTTGTAAACAATGTGGAAAACCATTTATCATTTTCCTTCCACTTCACAATTATGTGCCACTTTGTGTTGATCTATCACATAAAATCCCAATAAAATGCATTTGAGTTTTTGGTTGTAACATGACAAAATGTTGAAAATTTCAAGGAGTATGAATACCTTTTCAAGCACTGTATAACAGCTTTAAAACAGTCAATGTGTGTCGGCCATCAGACCTTAGTCATGATGCCTGAAATTCGTTGGCTGTTTTACAGCTGTTATACATGTTATTGCAATAAAGGATAACCATTGTTGGATGCCATTCCGAGTGCCGACGACTCCTCTTGCGATTTGTGTTACCTGGGGCTTCAGCAACTGGTCGGAGCTGGGATGTAAGAAGGTGGAAGCACTTGCACACCTGTATTCACAAAGAAACCAGTTCTGATTTTGGGATGTGCTGAATTATACATTTTAGAAAATAAAGCGTGAAATGCATTGTGTGTTAAAATTGGTGATTGGACTGGCCTTGTTCAGCACTGTCAGCACAAACAGGCAACTCGGGGTGCTTTCTTTGTGTTGGGACCCTTCATACACAGAATGCCTGAGTGCTCTAATATGCATTTACTTCTGGGGTCATGGATTGGGTTCCTATACCTGACCCCTAATGCCTACTAAGCCTCACTAGTGACTCATTATTGTGATGTGCAACTTTACTAGAAAATAGAAGCTTAGGAGATGTGATGTAGGAGGACTCAGATCCCGACTCATAAGCTCATGAAGTAAATGCAAAGAACTTTTTCTGTCTTTCAGCTGCAGCTTGTAACCAATTAATAGATATTTTCTCCCTATGTTGTGTATTTTCCTTTTGCTGTTTGTATTGTATTAAACAGACTGTATATAGACATGCTTTGTCCAACTTAATTGTGAGTGTCCTCACATGGCAATAATTAGGTGTCCAGAATGTGATCTTCTTTCTTTTTTTCTTCAGCCAATCAGATTAGGACCCAGCAGCTCATGACTACCTTGCCATGGCTTTTTCCTCACGCTTTGCATTCTGGGAGCAAAAGGGAAGTGTTGTGACACTGCGCATGTTTTATTTATTTTTGTTTGTTTTATTGCTTTAGTAGTCGTTTTAACCAGAACATATTTAATTTTTACAGCCATTAGGTTGAGTTTTCATGTAATCCAGAGTTTTGAAGTCTAATGTTGATCTCGTGTTTGTGTATCTGTCCTCCATTTAGTGTTCCGGTTTTATTCTGTGTTCATTTAGCCCAGAAAAGTAAAACTTGTACTATAGGGACATGACAGGTGCACTTAAAGGAAACAAGACATTGTGATTGCTAGCTTTAGAGCTGGCACTTCTTTGTGTATTTTCCTGCATTTGTCTGGTCTGCCTCTGCCCAAGCTGTCAGATTTCTGTCTTTTATGTGACAAGCTGCAAAATGGTTTTTATTTGTCATTATTTTTTTACTTGACGAGTGATTTTATACTTTCCTGCCCCTGTTTGAAACTATAGGTCAAGGATGAAGACAAACCGTTAGGAAAGAAAAACAATGGTAGCCAGAATGGAACTGTAAGTTGGCATTAGTAAAGGTGTAGTACACTTATAGTGAAAGCACAGATTTACAATGGAATTGCCACTTCCTGGGCTTTTTTAGAGTTACCAGTTGATGGAAGTTCATTTATCTCAGCCTAGCCAAATAAATAGATCGGTGTAAACAGAGAGATAATTGTTGTAAGCTTTTCTGATTGGTCTTTCCTCAGGGGAGTTATTGCCTAGGCACCCTTCTTCTTAGGAATAGCAGAGAATAAGACTCATCTGTTTTATGTGAGATCAAAAGAATAATAATTCCAACCCATCAGATGTTCCAATTTTTACCTCCGCACCAAGTCTGACCAGCTATCCAATTTTGACCCATTCATTAGACGTAAAACCAATTGGAATGGGAGACCATGATGCAAAGTAGAAATTTGACGTCAGAGTCTGGCCCAAAAGCAGGGGGATAGGTAGCTTTTTTTGTTTTCCTGCATGGGAAGGCCATAAAATGAATCTGTGAGGAGAGAAGTTAAAGCTGCCATTGCTGACCGGATTTTCAATGGTACAATTGCCCTGATCTTTGTTTTACTTCAAAGTATGTCACTGAAATGGAACAAGCATTCATGAAGGTTGTAATGCCTACCATCGTATCATGCATGTTTGTTCCTGGTTAACAACTTGGGTAAAGCTATTTTGGCCCTACTTCTCCTATGTATCATAGGAGTGCAGTTTGTTCTGCACTCCTTTGACCTGTTTTCAGCCAACAGCTGGCTAAAGCACACCGTTGGCTGACGTCACGTAGCTGGTCCAAGTTCTGTATTGATCCAGACTTTACAGTCGGGATCCACCCAGATACCTAGACTGGCTCAGCCGTTGCCACTCCCTCCACAGCCCAGCACTCCAGTGAGCAGAGCACTGTAGGGGCAGAGCAGACATCTGGTGACTGAGTCCCTGAGGACCGAGCAATCAGTGGTCTTGATCACTCCATTCTCAGTCTCATTCTCAAGTCATCAATGGCAGCTTTTTTAGTTCAATGTTCAAGGTTTGCTTAAAGATATTTTTTTTTATTTGGATAAAAGAGCCCCTTTAGGGGGGTTTGCTGATTCTTGATCTCAGGGACATTCTAGAATATCAAACAATTGTGACATTGATCTTATGTAGTTAGTTTAGGGCTTCTTTTAATGTGTGTCCCTTACAATTCACCACCATCTGACACTAGGTCATGATCACTTGCCAGGAAATAAGAGCAGTTTTTAATCTAAATAGTAGGTTTTACAGCCACATTTTTATTTTGAAAACGTCTTCATTAAGTCACCAAAACCATTGTGACAGTGCAGTGAGATTGGCTTAAAGTGGTTCTAAAGGCAGAATATTTTATAGCTTAATGCATTCTATGCGTTAAATTAAAAATTCTTCAGTGTGCAGCATCCCCCCTCAGCCCCCCCACTATACTTACCTGAGCCCCCCCATACTTATCTGAGCCTTATCTTGATACAGCGCGGTTGCATGAGAGCCTCGACTTTCCGGGACTCTCCCTCCTGATTAGCTGAGGTTTTCTTCTATCTGGTGATCTGCCCTGGAAGCTTGTTGTTTTTCAAAAGAACAAGCGCTTTTGCAGATGTATCTTTTCAGGGTTGAGACAAACCAGTTACCGCTGGCAGAGGTGTTTTTACAGTGGTCAGCTTTTATTAAAAAAAAAACAAAAAAAAAAGAGAAAAAAAACTGTTTTAGCCACCACATCTGATTGGTAAGCTGCAGTAAGTGACCGGCTTTAGACGTACAATTCAAGTTGCCTACGAGATCAAGACAGCTGGTATCAATGCTGCATAGATATAAAAACAATTTGAGCAATTTGCTTTAAATAGCAACAGGTTTGGAGAGAACAGAATGCTCGGTGGTAAGAATTTCTTGATCTGTGACACATTACTAAAGTTCTTGGGTCAATACGAACCGAGGAAATTTGATGTCAGCAGTTTTATGTTTGAGCAGCCATCCCACTTCTGATTGCAGCTGAGCAGTCTCAGTACAGGCATTCAGAACTCAGCCCAGACTGAGCCGTGCGTATCGCCTCCTCCTCCTCCTCCAGATCTCTGGATAGACCAGCGTACCCATCTTGCATTAGTGTTTGATTGTTCAGTGGCAGTCAGAAAAGGCTCCAGAAAGGTACAGAGGCTTTTCTTTGACAGACGCATGCACCATTGGCTTTGCAGTGAGTGTCGAGTTGTAAAACGGCTTATAAAAATCATCTGTGTCTTTTGCAGTTCATATTAAGAGGGATGATGAAATTAGTTAGTAACAGTACTGTCGAGTGAAGGGGCTCTTTTCTGCTGATTTGTACGGTGACAGCTGTGTGTCGCTTTTCTTGGCTGACACCTATGGTAATGACATTATCGGGCAGATTTCTTCCATGGGTCTAGCAGAATATTCTTTGTCAGAGCAAAATATACGGCGGGGCTGTCCGGCAGCCCTGCACTGCAGTCATACTGCAGTTGAACAGTGACAGCTTACATAGTGTTTTCCAGCAGTTGTCTTTTTATATTGAATAACCCAGTAACTGCTTCAGGGATAAGGCCTAATGTAATGTATCATAGTCTTGCCTTTTTAGGTAACTTTAATGTAAGACATTATCAGCTTGATATGCCCTGGTATTCCATGTGCCTGTTTGTGATGACTAGTGCTATATCTTTGGCTCAGTGACTCCAGCTTGTCTATCCCTGAGATCCAACTTCTGTCACCCTCTCCCCAACAGCTGCTGTTTTGGTTTGCTGTAGAAGTAAATGTACTGCTTAAAGTAGAACTATGGCCTTTGTTAAAAAGTTTGTGCTGCAGCACCTAAAGTAGAAAAAATAGGCAAAACTTTTTTTTTTCATTTTGGATAGAGTTAAGGGAGGGTTATAACTCCTGTATGGTTTCGTTTTGCCATCTTTGTCCCAATGGGGAGATTTCCCTTCACTTCCTGTCCCATAGCCAGAAGAGGAAGTGAGAGGAAATCCCTGCAAATTCGGGGAATCCTATGGGACCCCCCAGGTCACCAGAACTAGCGCCCCCATTGTAAGATTTCCTTTCTTATTTACTTTCCTGGGGACAACCCAAAATTAGGGTTTTTCTTTCAGTTTCATTTTCAATGATAATGGTAAACAAAATAAATGGAGAAGGTGAATATCCCTAACAGGGGCATAGACACCAATACAAACTAAACTGGACTATCCTGGACTGGTAAAAATGTATACCCATGAAAAGTTGATCCAATTATTGATTTCACCTGTCAGTTTGGGATTTAAGGGGGTGAGTGTTCAGAGAGCTTTCAGTTAGGAATAAGCACTGATGTGTGAAACGCGTTAACTCACTGTCCTGGAGCTGTGTTTTTGTCTTTTTACCTGTATGGATTGAATAAAGAAACCTATTTGTTATCTTGGAGTGCCGCCACTTTTGTTTCTTATAATGAGCAAAAAAAACCTGACGTGTTTTAATCCCTCTCCTCTCTATCCAAAACTAAAAAAAAGTTTTGCCTTTAGTTGTACTTTAATTATAAGTGCATTTGTCCTCTTTGTCCTCCTGCAAAGTGCCACAGTATACCTAATGACAGTATACCTACTGATCTTGGCAGTGACGGCAATGATGCTGTACTGCTGCTGAATGCAGAGTAGAGGTGCCACTCTCTCGTGTAGGCTGTGCCTGGTTGCACTACAGTGGGATGAGAAGATGTTGCAGTGGGCGTAGATGCACTATATTACCAAAAGTATTGGGATGCCTGCCTTTACACGCACATTAACTTTAATGGCATCCCAGTCTTAGTCCGTAGGGTTCAATATTGAGTTTGCTCACCCTTTGCAGCTATAACAGCTTCAACTCTTCTAGGAAGGCTGTCCACAAGGTTTAGAAGTGTGTCTATGGGAATATTTTGAGCATTCTTACAGATGCGCATTTGTGAGGTCAGGCACTGATGTTGAACTAGAAGGCCTGGGTCACAGTCTCAGCTCTAATTCATCAGGTTGAGGTCAGGACTCTGTGCAGGCCAGTCAAGTTTCCTACCCCAAACTCACTCATCCATGCCTTTTTATGGACCTTGCTTTGTGCACTGGTCCAAATCATTTGGTGGAGGGGGGATTATAGTGTGGGGTTGTTTTTCAGGGGCTGGCCTTAGCCTCTTCATTCCAGTGAAGGGAACGCTTAAGGCATCAGCAAACCAAGACATTTTGGACAATTTCATGCTCCCAACTTCTTTCCTCCTTTTTTTTTTTTTCTATATAAACCATTTTTTATTTTTGGCTGTTCTTCCCTCATAACATTTGGATATGAGTTTCCTCCTAGGCAAAGAAAGCTACAACCACCGAGCATTCCCTTCTACCATAAATAGGGTTCATTTGGGGTCCGTGGTGGTAACCCGATCACCAAAAAACTAAATGTGGGTGCTAAACTTCCAAGGTTTTAGTAGAAGTTGAAACTATTATCCATGCTTCACTATAGGTTGAACAGTGTGTTGGACTACCTCATTGACGGGTATTGAGGCACAGGAAGTAGGATAAGTGCTACTTGCACACTTATTGATATTCACATATTATAATAGGCTGGCTTTTGGGACTCTGGGACATTTTAGAAGATTACTTAGGAGCTTCCTTGTTGCCTGTACTAACTCTCTGTATAGGAAAGCTTAGGAAGTTGTTTGTTTCAGCTTAACCATAATTTTTATATACAGAATAGTGTATTCTTGAAAACCCAAATAACTGTTCTTATGTCACAAAATGTTACTTTGTGGTATCTTGAAAGTTTATTTCATGTTGTAGTTAGTGTTGGTGCCACTGTAGCTGAAATTGTGTGAAATTTTCATACAATTTTGTTTATGTAGTACTATGTTTTATACTCATAAAATTTATGTCTTCAAAATGTAGTCTGAAAATTCAGAACCAGGGAGTGAGCAGGAAACCTCTAGTAGTCCCTCATCTCCAAGGAATTCACTGTCTCCAAATCCACTGCGAGCAAAAAGTCCAGATCCAAGACAAAGTCCATTCAGGGTGAAGAGTCCAGAAAGACCTCTGAGTTCCGCAGGGGGAAGTAGCCCTGGACCAGTACTAAATGGTGATGCAAAGCAGCCTGCAGACAAACCAGCTGATACTATGCTGAGAAGAGGAGGAAGTGAAAAGTCCCTGAATGCAGATAATGAAGAAGGTGGTACAAAAAAGAAGGTGGTAAAGGTGGTGAGAAAGATGGTTAGGAAAGTCATTCCACAAGAAGATACAGGCAGCAAAAGTGACCAAGCTCGTGGACACAGTTTGGACTCCACTAATGAGGAAAAACGGCAAACTCCTGTTCCCCCTGCCACTCAAAAAACCGGAGCTAAAAAGGAGGCGACACAAAAGGATGATCTTTCAGTGGGTCTCACAAGCCTTATGTCTAGAGGTAGAACAAAAGAACATAAACAGAGGCTTAAGCTCCCTGAGAAGAAAGTGGAACCTGCTGGCGAAAAGGTGCCTCCACCCATTTCTCCTGTTGAAAAAACACCTGAGAAGCCCATCTCTCCTGTGGAAGAGAAGACCATTAATGAAAGGCACCAGCCTACAAAGACCGTCACTGATTTATCTACTAATGCTCCACATAAGAGTACTGAAGGACTTACATCAGAGGTATTCCTGTGTGTGCAATGTGACTGCATTTGTGCATGCGCTACTGAGCCATCACAACACCCCTCCTGGACCATTAACCGTGCATGTATTTGATATGGAGTTCTTTACTGACTAATTGTGTTGATGATACATTAAAGAATAACTCCACTTTTGTTAATAAAAAAACATCACCCTATGGGTGATCTATGTACATTGTTCTGTATACCATCTGTGTACAGAACACCTCCAGGTAGCCATATTGCATTGCATTTTACAGAAAATTACAGTGCTGCAGTTTGAAAAGGGAAGGTCATTTTTAATAACATTCAATTACAATGAGGTTTGTGTCGCAATTGTATAAACTATATTAATTTTGTTTATTTACCAAATTTTTCCTACTTAAGTGGAGTTACCCTTTAACAAATGTATTTACTTAAATACAATTCCATTGTCTTCAACAACCCATTCTGGCTTCTTAGCGTAATTTCCAGGGCTGGATAAATCCCAGGGTCAGGTGGTCATTGCAACTAAGAAATTTAAGCCAGCACTTAACCCTTACCAAGCCTTTTCAATTGGTATCAATCAAAGTTTCAGTCTCTTGGCTTCTTTGAATATCCTTTTTCCTCTTATATTGCATGAATAAAAACAAATCTTTGTAGAGCTGTCTGGGCAGCAAATAGTGCCATCTTGTAGTGACTGAGCTCTTTGTTTACTCCTCTAGTAGGTGTGTATGTGATTAGCTTCTTTTTCAGCTTTCAGCAATTAAATATAGAGCTTGCAGCTTAGAATAGTTTGTTGGGTATGCTGCTCATCAAGCCTGATGCTGGCTATTGTACAGTAGCTGTGCTTCAGCTAAGCCTTTGCCCGCACAAAGGTACATTTGGTCATTCTTAAATGATTTCCCACCTTTGCTCAGCCTTCTTTGAAGAAGGGAGTTGCACCCCCCAGGTCTCAGAAGCTGCTGACTGCTGCTGTCACTCAAAAACTTGGAAGTCCTTTCTCAAAACAGGTGTGTTTCTAATAATGTAATGCCTCTTGATGTGTTGGGCTGTTTTTGCATTACTGTTTAGTGCTTTGTAAAAGTTTGGCGAGTGCCAAATTTGTTTAAGTTTGTTGGCCAATGTTGCATTATTAGCCAGTTGACACAGGCCATTCCTCGGCATCGGAAACTTGCAGTATAATTTTAAAAATTTTCATGCCGAAGTTACCTTTTTATTAAACCATTCTGACAAATATAATTAGTATGGCCATAGATGCAGGAATTTTAAGTTGTAAACAGGTTGTCATTTTTTTCTCTAGCTCCTCCAGCTTTTCAAGCATTCGTGTTTTTTGTCTAATAGTCTCAGTGACTACTAACCAAGTTGAGATTTGCATATAACTTCAGCTGCCTATTGTTCTTGACTAAACTCGTCTGGTAGGGAGCTTTGTTAGGGTTGAGTATTAGTGATAGCTGTTGTAGTGGAGAATTGCAAAATTTTCATTTTATGATTGAATTAATTTGCATTAAAGATTTCCGGTGTTAACTTCTGCTGCGTTGATGGGTACAAAAGGAACCAGAATTATCTCCACTTTACTTTGCTGTATATAGTACAGAAATATAGTCAATCACTTTATTGCAAATTAGAGATTTCATTGCAAATCCCAGGTAAACCCCCCCCCCCCCCCCCCCTTCCTCAACCAATCCAATCCAAAAAAAAGATTTACAAGGGTAGAAAGGAGATTGGTTATTTTGCCTATTAAGTCTTTGAGGATGGAATGGAGATGTAAAACCACAAAAACTCTGTTCAGGAAGGCAGCGTTGTACTTGTATTAGAAGGACCTTTTTGTTTTCTTAGGTGTTGGCTCATAGGTGCCCTGATGAGGGTCGGTTCTTGGATATCTTCTGCAGGCTCATATTCCCAGACAAGTGACCTTTTGGAGCAGGAGCCATTATCCAGTCTCTCTACTGAATGTGTCTTGTGGGAAAGCTTTTCAGGAATAACTAGAGGACATTGTTACTGTCTTTTTAATATATGAATAATTTCCTCCTTGGAGACTAATTTGCTTAATTAGATAGTCCCACTGGGTATCTTTTATCAATACAATTTAAACAAGGACTCTATCTCTATATACCAATGTCTCCACGTGAAATAATGTATTACCCAAGTATATTCTTAGGAGGTAGGCAGGGAGCCTCCTAGCTCTGTGGACAAAGTTCCACTGTTCTCAGTAGATTTACTAGCAAGTCCATAAGTTCAAATCCTCAAAGGCGAGAGGTTAAAGTGATAGCAACAATTGGATACCTGGCTTGGTGCTACTAACATTGGTCTTTAGCGTTGAATAAAAAAAAAAAAAGGCAAATCGCTTTTCATTGTGTGCTATATGATGTGGGTTGCAAAGCTAAATATTTTGGATCATCATGTGTCCAGAACCATTACAAGTCATCCAGTATATTGTTTGTTTTGAAAAAAGTGCCGTTCTAAGCCTGATATGATAATGATAAGGGTTCGTATGATCTATGGAACCAATCTAATGTTTGCTTTTTCACTTTGTAACCACTAGTTGACATCTAATTGGTTGATGTGGTTAACATGAATTGTTTTCACTTGGGGGGCTTCTAATCCAATTGGTTGGTTTAGTTAACAAGACTTTTGACACAGTGAGGAATTTTCACAAATTATCTATTAACATATTTACTAAGTACATCTTTGTGTTGCCTTCCTTTTATCATCACGTAATCTGAATGTTTTTTCCTCCTCCAGATAGACATGTCTCAGTATTAGGGATACACTTTAGTTTTGCAGAGAATTAGTAGATATTTTTGACCAGTAGAGGGAAGTCGCAGCATTAGCAGTACGCTCATAGTAAAGTTGTGTTCGGTCATTGCACACTGCGTCTATTCTGCATCGTCTCTCTATATTTACATCTTTATATATTTTCCGCAGTTTGTCAGTGTTACATTGAGTTACCTACTTGCTCTATAATTTGGGGGGGGCAGTTGGGTAGCTGTAGATTTGACATTTAGATGAATACTAATATAAATTTGACCTCTAGGCCCCAAGTACTGTTATCCAACGGACGCCATCAGACGAAGCACAGAAGCGGCTGGAAAGGATCTTCATGGCATCTGTAAATAAAGTTTTTTTTTAGTTTTTCTTTTCCATTACAGTCTGCATATCTAACGCTGTTTTCTAGCTTCTGACCATCAGTACAATCATTTGAGTGAAGCCAGTTTGCATGGCTGGTTATAATGTATTCAAGGCTTCAGACCTTGTGCTTTATCCTTTGTTGGCTTTACTTGTGCTCCCAAACTGTCATGGTGTATTTTGTGTCATCTCTGTGGTGTAAGAATCTTTCTATATGTGAATGCATCACAGATAAAGATCTGATTGTTACACCTTGTAACCAATCGGATCCCTCCTGTATTGTTCCTAATGTAGCAAAGGAAGACTCTGGTTGTTTATTTTGTAAAACTTTCTGACGCTGTCATATATACTGCTGTGAATGTACAGTACCAGGCTCCATGCACACTAACGTTTTTTTTAAGCTAAAAAAAGCTGGAAAAATCACGGGATAAAAAGCTCTGGCAATAGCTTTTTGTAGTAGCGTTTTTAGGAGCATTTAAGAGCATTAGCATTTTATTGGCAGTTTTGCAGTACAAGAGGAAAAAAAAAAAGCTCAAACGCTATTAGTAACATTTAGGAGCGCTTCTGCTGGAAAAACACTCCAGGAAACTCTACAAAAAATGTTTTCTGCTCCTAGATGCTGAAGCTCAAAAAACACTAATAAAAGTAGTGTGTATGGACACATAGGATAACACTATTTAGCTTCTGGGAGCAGAAGAAAATGCTAATAACAGCTTCTAGGAGCTGTGTGCATGGAGCCTTCATAGTATGATAAAAAGTTCACTTCAGGTTCCCATTCATTTTTTTTTTTTTTTTTAATCCTTTTTTTTTTTTATTATTTTTATTTTTTTATTTTATCTCACATTTTGATTGAAAGAGCTCATGCACACTGTTTGCTCAGCTCCCTTTAACACCTTTTCCACAAGCATTAAGGTACGTTTTAGATGCATTTATGCGCATCAAGTGTTTCAGTGTGAATGGATTCCATTAGCCAGAATATTAATTTATTCTGGCCATTGGAGTGAATAAAGTGCCAAACATGTCTAGCATTTAGGCATGTGAAACCTTTTCTCTGCCCAAAGGCTTCATTCACACAGGCATTAATACCGCACGCAAGTTCCTGCTGACAGAAAAAAACAGATCCTATTAGATGCGTTTAGACTTGCATTCATGTTGCGTCTGTATGCGTCTAGCTGGAGGTGCTGGAGTATACACGTGGTCAGAAGGGTTTACAAGCATGAATGCATTAAAAAACGCATTTTTTTTCAAGAGCAGAGATTCAACTCTGCTCTATTTTTTTTTTTTTTTCCCCAGATTCAAACGCTGCGGCCCCAAACACAAAGTTCTGAATGCCCATATTAATTTTTTTAGGGTTGCATACAGATTCTTGCAGAATATGCATCTGAATGCTGCATTTTTTGTGGCTGTGTGAATGGATGCAAAATCTCCTTTCTTAAACGAGCTGGTGATGGGTTATTTTTTTGCTGGTAAACTCTTTTCTTCTAATTTGCCTATAAATGCATATGTGTGCATGAACACGGGAACATAGAGGTGTGTTTACAGGCTGAAAAAAGTAAAATGCCTGTAAAAGCAGTGTTTTTTAAGCCCAATGTGCATGAGCCCTAAAGGGTGCCTCCAGGAAAAGTGAACATCCCTTTTCTATTCTACATCCTACTGTGAGTCCCCCAATCTCATTATTCCCTGATATTCCCAGGGTAAGTAAGTTGTAGATTTCACTTTTACCACCTGCTTCAACCTGAAAATCGTTATCCCTTGGGGGAACAATAGCTTTTTTTATTGCTGGACCTACTAGTGGTAGAGGTACGGGATTCTCCCATGTAACTGCACAAAAGGCCTCTCAGTGAAACAGGAAATTTTGCATTTTCCTTCAAAAAGAAGTATGGACCTCAATTTTTTTATTTTAGAAATCATACTTGCTTAGGTAAGGATTGATGCTGCATCTGTCCCCCGCTGGCTCCAATACTGTGAACTGAGCGATCAAACACTGCCGATTGGTTCTTTGGGCTTCCTGAGCAGAGCTGGTGACTGCCAGTCACCAGCTTTCTGCCTCCCCCCCCCCACGCTCACTGGAGTTCTAGGCTGTGAAGGGGGTGGGAGTGGCCGGCTCAGGCTCTCAGCGGTTCGCTAAGAGGCTGGGCCAGGTGCTGGTCCAGGCATGTGGGCGGATCCCGACTTCATTGACACAGATTTGCCTGAGTCTGGACCGGCTTCAGCCCGCTGTCAGCTGAAAAAGGTTCACAGGAGTGCAGAATGAACTGCACTCTTGTGATCCACAGGAGAAGTACAGCCAAACAAGCTTTGGCTGTACTTTTCCTTTAGGCTGGGTCCACACTTATGTGAACTGGATGTGGATTTCCCCACATCCAATTTGCATAGCAAGAAATTGTGACTGTCTCTCTAGGGAAGCTTCACAGCTGGGTGCCTACTGTGCATGCGTGAGCGGCGCTGCGCTCTGTGACTGGTCCTGAAGTCTTCCAGAACCTGTCATGTGTTCCAGAAGACTTCGGGAAGGAGAACTTGTGGGGAGAAGTGGGAGCAGGTACCTGTCAAAATTGGGTACCTGCCTCCTCCCCAGAAGCTCAGTTTCACAAACCAGGAGTTGGGAAGGCTTTCTTAAAGCGGAAGATGCACTTTTGGATAGAACTCTGCTTAAACAGCAATCTACAGCAGTCGTTCTTAACCCAGTCCTCAAGTACCCCCAGCAGGCCATGTTTTGGGAATTTCTCTTGGATAAATTAGCTGTCCAAAATACCAAGCCATTGACCTGTGCAAGATAAAGGAAAACTTGCAATCATGGCCTATTGTGGGTACTTGAGAAAAGGGTTGAGAACCACTGTAGATTGCTGTTAAAGCAAAGTTCTATCCAAAAGTGGATCTTCCGCTTTAAGGCCTCTTGATCTACAGGACAGGAGAGAAGTCCTGAAGATCTTTTGCAGTGCAATTGAGAAACTCTTATGCCCTGTACACACGGTCGGACATTGATCGGACATTCCGACAACAAAATCCATGGATTTTTTCCAACGGATGTTGGCTCAAACTTGTCTTGCATACACACGGTCACACAAAGTTGTCGGAAAATCCGATCGTTCTGAACGCGGTGACGTAAAACACGTACGTCGGGACTATAAACGGGGCAGTAGCCAATAGCTTTCCTCTCTTAATTTATTCTGAGCATACGTGGCACTTTGTGCATCGGATTTGTGTACACACGATCGGAATTTCCGACAACGGAAATTCCTATGGAAAATGTGTGATGGAGCCTACACATGGTCAAAATTTCCGACAACAAGGTCCTATCGTGTGTACAGGGCATAAGAATGTAAAGTGACCGTGTTTTTTAAATAAAAATATTTTGAAGCAAGGCCATACCTGTAAAGAAGAGACTGAATACTTTCCTGATGTGTCAATTTCCTAGTGGACTCTAGTAGACAATTTCTAATGATGCAAGTATTCAGTCCCCTTCTTTACAGATATGGTCTTGATTAAAATACGATAATTATGATACATGATCACTTTAAAGTAGTGTGTCCCTTCCCTCCAATCAGCTCTCAGCTCTCCTCACTCAGCTAGACTTTGAACAGAAGAGAAGACTGTAGATAAACAGGTACAACTTATGTAGAAGGATTTGTTTCATCTCTGTGTATCACCTGAGGCCAGTCACTTCACTGGGGATATGTAAGGGTTTAAAGCGGAGTTCCACGCAAAAATGGAACTTCCGCTTTTCGGAACCCTCCCCCCCTCCGGTGTCACATTTGGCACCTTTCTGTCTAAGACAGGTATTTGCACCCACTTCCGGCATAGACTCCCATGGGAGTCTATGCCTCTTCCCGTCCCCACCGCGCTGTCTCCTGGGAAACACACAGCTCCCAGGAGAGAGCGGGGACCACTTGGGACGCGCAGCGCGACTCGCGCATGTGCAGTAGGGAACCGGGAAGTGAAGCCGCAACGCTTCACTTCTTGATTCCCTCACCTAGGATGGCGGCGGCAGCTGCCGAGAACCGAGCGGGTTCTCGGCGTCGCCTGCCGACATCGCTGGACCCTGGGACAGGTAAGTGGCCATGTATTAAATGTCAGCAGCTGCAGCATTTGTAGCTGCTGGCTTTTAATATTTTTTTTTTTTTGGCGGTGTGGGTGGACCCCCGCTTTAAGTAAAATAATTGTGGCTAACTATATTACTGTGCTTATTCTTATTTGAGCACTGTCTATTGGTGTTATGTAAAATGTTTTTATAACTTGGGTTTGGTTCACATCTATGCAATTTTTTTGTGCGTTATCTGTTTTGCAGAAACACACTACAGTCAATTTAACATGGTTTCCTATGGGTCACGTTCACATCTATGTAGGGATGCACCGATACCATTTTTGCACAAGTACGAGTACCGATACTTTTTTTTTTTTTTTTTTAAGTACACGCCAATACCAATTACTGATACCTAACCGCAACTGTTTTGTTTTCATTTCAGCTGTCAGCAATGGTACAAAGCATTGAAAAGTTATTCATAAATGAAATAAATAGATTTTTTTAAAAATTGGCGCTTTTTCAATGTAAATGTGGAAATATATGTTAATATATATGTGTAAAAATATTCACTAACAAAGCAAACAAAAAAAAGTTTTATATGTTTATCGTTTATAAAAAAGGAACCGAGCTTGAAAGAATCGGTGCATTTGCACGAGTACCGATACTTGTGAAAAAACTCGGTATCGGCACCGATACCAATACTGGTATCGGTGCAACCCTACATCTATGCATTTTATGGAAAGGGCCAGAGGACCAGCAGGTTGTGTTTTTGGTTCTATAGACTTCAATGGATCAAAAACGTATATTGAAAAACGCAAAGTGCACCTGCAATATGCATCAACTGCAACTTGCATAGGTGTGAACCAGGCCTAAGACAAAGGTTACACTGCTGAAGACTTGTTCCCTACCTTAAAAAACATTTTGTCTTCAATGCTTTCATATTAGTGCATTATAGTAATAAAGCCTGCTAGGCCCCTTTCACACGGGCATTAAGTCTAGATCAGTCTGCTAGTTTTTTCAGACCGACACAATATATATCTATGGGTGGGTGGATGTAAATGGTCTTCTGTCTCACATCCGTGTCTGTTTAGGTCCGTGTTTTAAAACGTAACAAGACTGTGTCCTATTCCACTTAGATGGGTCTGAAAAGATGTAAACAGATGCCATCTGTTTACATCCGTCCTGTAAGTCTATTTTTAGGCAGGAAACATTTTTATTTATACTTTTGTCACTTCTGATTGGTCTTTGCAACTAAGAAAAAATGGATGAAAAAATAGATGTAAACTCAACTGAACTGAAGCGCAAACTGATATAAACGGAAGGTTTTTTCTTTAAAAAAAGGTGACTGAATGGATGGCGCCCGTGTGAAAGGGGCCTAAAGCTGAACTCCATTAATGATCTATTTTGCATACCTACATTGGGCAAGTATGCGTATGTGATACCTGATAGGCCTCTGTGGAAGCTGTAAATCATTGTAGTAGCTGGAGCTACTTCATTGATGGCCATGGTCTCCCCGGAAGCCTAGCTGCCCATCTGCATAGCCACCATTCAGAGAACGCCTTGCATTTTTTCAATGAATGTGTTCTCTGATTGGACAGAGGTAAAAAGTAGGAATGATGATATCACGATCATTGCACTATCCAAGTAGAGAACAGCTCTGCTACACAACCTTATCTGGGAGAGCGGAGGACCTAACACCCAAAGCCACTGGTTTGTGCTGTGGAATGAACAGTGTTGATGCCCCAATTACAGATACTTACACTGTGTACAGTAAAAAAATACATTTAATGTTTTGTTGAATACAGAGCTGTGTTAATGTTCATCTTTGTTATGGTTGATATTAAGCTTTGACGTCAGAGATATGGGTGTTTGGGAAATGAATGGTTTTGTAAGGTCCAACCATTGTAGGCAACGCAGCTCAATACCTTGCCCAAAGAATGGAGAAGTGTGTACTCTGTTGTTCGGATACGTATTGCCGCGTACCCACGAGCGGACTTTACGGCAGACTTTGCCCGGCGAACGGGATTTCCTCAGACAATTCGATCGTGTGTGGGCTCCAGCGGACTTTGTTTTCTCAAAAGTTGGACGGACTTAGATTTGAAACATGTTTCAAATCTATCCGACGGACTCGAGTCCGGTCGAAAAGTCAGCTCGTCTGTATGCTAGTTCAACGGACAAAAAGCCACCCTAGGGCAGCTATTGGCTACTGGCTATGAACTTCCTTATTTTAGTCCGGTCGTACGTCATCACATACGAATTCGACGGACTTTGGTTGATTGTGTGTAGGAAAGTCCGTTCATTCAGAAAGTCCGTCGTAAAGTCCGTCAAAGTCCACCGGGCAAAGTCTGCCGTAAAGTCCACTTGTGTGTACGCAGCATTAGTCCTTATAGAACTTGCATTGAGGGGTACTTCGCAGGTGTTTTATCATCTGTATGAACTTCACCTAAAGGTTATTTAGACATTGGGTCTACTGTGCTTAAGCTCCTAAAAGTGATATTAAACTAAAAAAAAAAAAAAATTCCCCTGCAAGTTAATAGCATATAGTGCTAGTATGCATTATGCATCGCATACTAACACATTATAAAAAAGACTTATCTTAAAACAAAGCCCTCCAGTGGCAAGCTGACAGGGCTTCCATCATCATCCGGTCTTCCTTCCGGGTTCATGGGCTCCAGCTGTTTGAATGGCCGAGCTGAGATGACCTCACTCCCACACATGCGCACAGGAGTCACAAAGCTCTAAAGGGATGCCGTTCCTTCAGAGTGCAGTGCTCATGTGCTGGTGACGTCACCGGCTGCAGAAATAGGGAGTATCTCCTGAACGGTGCACGTTTAGGAAATATTCCTTGTACCTACAGGTAAGTGTTATTTTAAGCTTACCTTTAGGTACAAGTCACCAAGCTGTGTTTACTACCGCTTTAATTACTTAAACTCCAGTTGAAGCAAAAATGTTGTTTTTGGTGAATTTGAAGCTGAAGTCCTTCCTACTTTATGTTGATCTTCCATTGAAATTGTTTTAAGCCTCTGCTTCTCAATGCTGAAACAAAGCAGAGAGGCAGACAAACAAGAATTGTTTATTAATGGTACACGTTATGTGCGCTGCATTTCATGTGTATTTTCCCCCCCCCCCCCTAATTTAAAATTCTGCATTGGACTACAGGATTATAGGAAATCATAAAAGCTGATTATGTTGTCACTCAGCTCTGAAAATTTGAATACCCATTGCTTGACTGAGTTTCATGTTTATGCATATGCGCCATCGTCTGGCCAGATCGCATCTCTTGGATCCTGTTGTTGGAACCTCACGGATTTTCAAAATGTAGCCAACTTCGCTTTAAAAGAAATGGGTAACCAAATTATCCAACTAATATTGTAGCATATGCAGTAAGCATTCGCTCTAATATTTGCATATTCAAAAAACTTAAATATTAATATTAGCGTTTCTTGATAATACAGTTATTGCCCTGGTTGGCCTGCTTTTGGCGGTTCATGAGTTATGCCGGCATTTATTTTTATATGCATCAACAGCTCTTACTTCAGCGTTTAATGTAATGTTTGGTGACAGCATGCTCTGAAAATGTTGATGACTCTTTGTTATGGCTGTATCTATAATAAGTGTACGTCTGTTTATCTGCTTTTATATGGAAGTTGTTATTGCAGGCCTGTCTGTTACAGCTGTCTAAAGAACGGATTCCATATACTTAGCATTGCAGTACTTGGCTCTGTTACTGTCCGTTTGCTGCAGCTTGAATGACTTTAGAATGGGACATGCTGCTTACTGTGTTGTCACTTCACCATCGTTACAGCTGGACATAAGCTGCTTATTCTTTCATGGTTTACAGAATACTTTATTAAAATAACATTGTACCTCTATTGTGATATAACCGAAAATAACCAATAGCAACGCAGCCCTTGGCAGTTTGGCATGTAGAGAATGCTGAAAGGTTATTTCTCATTTGTCCATTGTGGGTTATTGTATATCTCTGCATGCTCACGGTTACACAATTTCCACATAATTGTTTATAATGTGTCAGCTGTGACTTTAAAGCTCCTGAAAACTGTAGCTGAGACCTTGGCTTGGCCATCTCTAGGTGGTCTTTCGCTTTTGGCTCATTTTTTATTTGTTTCAGAGAATACGTTGTACATCTCAAGGAGTGTGACCGCTTCTCTTGGCTCCATATTGGCCCCTTTGGGTGACCAAAGCGTGCAGAATGATTAGAACCTCTGTCGATATTTTATTGCTGTCCACGTTCCCCTTTGATGGATGTCTATAGAACAAGAAGTAAGGGGAAGTTCTCCTAATAGATACACTAACAGCATTTAAAACCCGGCAGACATTCTACCACCTCCCTACTACAGTAAAACCTTGGTTTGAGAGTAACTTGGTTTTAGAGCGTTTTGCAAGATGAGCAAATTTTTTTTACAAAACTCTGACTTGATATACAAGCGATGTCTTGATATAAGAGTAGTGTCATGTCACAACTGGGTATAAAAGAGAACAGATATGCCTCTAAGTGTAGCAATATGGTTACATTTAATGAAGGTACAACATTTAGAAACTCACATGGTTAATGATTAAAACGGGCACATCCTTCCTCGCTCCGCTCCATGAACGTTTTAAGCCTTGTGGAGGCTCATGATTGCAGACTGACAGCAGTGAGAGCCGGTCTATGTGAACTGCTTTACCCCGGATGCCTGCATACTTAGATGTGCCTCTTTTAATCATCAACCATGTGAGTTGCTAAATGTTATACCTTCATTAAATGTACCCATATTGCAACATTTAGAAGCGCCTCTCTTCTCTTTTACACTTTGTAGCTCCTGCTGCATTTTGCTTCTAATCCCCTTGTGGAGGCTTCCACTTGTGGATGGACATCTTATGGTTACACAACCTATCACATTGCTAGAATCTTTTTTTGTGGACTATAAACTGAAGGACTTATGAAAAAATGGTTGTGAAACAAATCATTTGAGTTTCCATTATTTCTTATGTGGAGATTCGCTTTGATATACAAGTCCTTCGGATTACAAGCATGCTTCCGGAACGGATTATGCTTGCAATCCAGGGTTTTACTGTATATCCAAAAGAAAAAAAAATAATAAAGACATTTTGGCTGAAGTGGGGCTTGTATTCCAGTTTTTAATTATTTTAGCTTTGAAAATGCATCCATACTTCAGGTCCTGCTTCTTTGATATCAGATGTTATCTGCTAGTAGTGTAGAGAAGAAGACATCCCTTTCTCTGATTTAGATGAAAAAAGATGGTGCATACTTGTGTTTTCCTGTACCTCATAAATAGAATCACACTTGCAGGATAATGTGATATCAGCATTCCTGGTAATAGTTGTCTACAGTGTTCCATCTGCTGTTCTGCTATCTGATGTTTCTTCTGGTTGCTCATCTTTGCTTTCTTTCATCTTCTTGCTGCCATAGCTGGAACCAGCAGCCTCTAGCTCTTCTCCTCAGAGCCAGGTACTGTACCCCCAGGATCTGTCTGCCAACCTAGCCTCGTCTCCTGTCCACATCTGGGCTGGTGTCTGTGCGCGTGTGTCATGCTGGAGTGTAAGGCTCTCTTCACATGTCCTTCCTGCCCATGACTAACCTCCACCTACATCCCAGCCTTTCCTTTCTGCATGATGTGCATGTGTGCAATCTAACCCTCTCCTGGTGACTTGGGGCATTCATTGATAACACAGTGCAGAATCCAACAAGAACTTTGCTTTGATGTTGCTGAAATTTACTGCACATTATTGCTATTTCTGAAACATTATTAAAGAGTCTTCTACTGAGAGAAATATGGGGTCTGCTATTGCTGAACTCATTAGAAAGATGTGCTTATTTGTTCTTTATTCAAAGCCATTGGATCAGAATGATGGCCAGACAACCAACATTTTGAGAAGGAAAGACTAGCAGTAGCAGCCTACATATTCTCTCTGTATGGATTTATTTTATATCAAGTCTAAGGTCTATTTCATACTTGCCAAAAAGGAAAAAGCCACATTTAAAGCAATAAAAATACATTTTCAAGGGGGAAAAGCCACATTTGTAGTCTTGTTGCATTTTCTTTCCTTTTTATTTTGTATGGATTTAAACATTGGTGCATTGTTGTCTATGAGACAATGCACATAGTTGCGTAACGATCTATAATGCAGCAATGCATTCAAAGCCGTAAAAATAAAAAAAATTAAGAAAATTTTACGTTTAAGTGCAGTAATTAAATCCTTGCAGCAGGGGGAGGAGTTTTACATATGTATATGTGTTTATGCGCATATACGTATCATAAACTTGTATTGTTTACTCAGGACCTTTCTGCCAGTAAGATTCTGCGTATAAACATCAGTAAATTATTACACCCGTGTATAAGAGGCCTTATATGTACTATACACGGCCTATAACTTTTATTCCTATATAGATGGTCTAGATTGACTTGCAGAACTGTGAATACTAAAATGTCACCAAGTCATTTATCATAAAAAAAAAAGCCTTGTGCATGCCTGTTTTATTAATACTAAGAAAAGAAAAACAAAATGTGTAACTGTTGCATACTTGTATGGTCCATATTCACACAAACTTCTGACAGATATTTTCAAGTTCGTTTTTATGGTCAGTTTTCAATGGTGGTAGTTTAATTTTCCCAATAAATGCAGACTTGTAGCCTTTCTGAAACATACATCTGTTTTGGTGCTCTTAGGTGGTCTGGAGTGGAAACACTTGTACTCTGCTCTTTCCTGGTTCTCCTCTTATCTATTGAAGTGCTTCTTCCATGTCACCTACAACTCTATCTCCCCTCCTCTCCTCTTCATAGGGGACCTCCTCGATCCTCAGACCCCTGCTCTTCTCTATCTACATCTTCTTGCATGGATTCCAATACCCCCTCCTTTGTGATGAAATGCAAATCTATCTCTCTACTCCCCAGCTCTTCCCTTCAGTTTCACAAATTTATGAACTGAAATAATGGTGTGGATGTCAAACCACTTCCAAAACGAAATCTTTCTAAAACGAAGTCTCTGTCAGCACCACCCGATTTGACAAAAGTCGATTGTTCAGTCGAATTTTGTGGAAGGAGACAGGTTGAAAATGGACTAATCAGTGACTGCATCCAGTCAGATGCAGCCACTGTTTGGGTATTTTGACAGTTGAGTACAGGCTGTCAGAATACAATAGCTGGCAGAGGGCAGATTTGTGCATCCATGCTGTTTTGCGTGGATCGAGGAATCGGTTAGATTCCTTTTTGTTTAGCAAATAAAATTCGGTGAGTATACTGGTAGCTTAAGAATCACATTTTTGGAGTGGTCCCAAAGCCATAGTAAGGTGCCCATTCTTAAAAAATGGCTACATAATATATCTAAGGACCTCCTGGTATAACAACAATCAATATTCTGTTTTATTCATGTATTTCCATCTGCATATTTATATTTAGTTCTATTTTTTTTAATTCTTCATACATCTGATTTACTCACTTATATAAACTCTTCACCATAGATTAAGTAATGTTATCATGTTGTAGTTGTTTTCCCGTTTGCTGCAGTGTAGATAATACAAGCTGCATTTCAGCATCGGTGAAGTTAGAGTCATCACTAGCTTTTTGTGGCTCCTGGACTGGCTATGCAGTAACCACTAACTAGACTTGCTTGCCTTCCTGTTGCCAGTCGGCCTCACATGGTGCCACGGAAGATGCCCCAGCTTCGCCTCTGAGCTCACCCGGTGCTCTGCCTCAGGTTGGCTGGTGATGTGTTATGCTGTTGTTTTGTTGTGTGTTAATGTCTTTCCTGAAATTACCTGATCCATGATAGCAGGTTAGTCGTCACATTATCATATCCATTGTCCATTTTCCAATGATTAATCCAATATACATCCGCACAATGTACTATTCATTTGCAGAACTGCACAATAAGCTCTACAACTATTTCAGGCTGAATCTAGCACGCAGGATGGTAAGGAACTTAAATGTGCAAAATCAATAGGATTTAAAGACTACAGCCGACCATACATGGACTGAAATTCGAAACGGTTCAGCAGGGACTGTTCGTATTTCGATTCATGTACGGGCTGGCTGATTGTACACAAGTCGATTAATCAACTTGCATACAACCAGCCTGTCAGGTGTTTACCAAACGATCAGTGCCGCTGACTATAGCCGGCAACACTAATTATTGTATTTTGCCGGTGGGGAATGCTCACCACTGGCAGAATACAATAGCTTAGTGGGAGTGAATCCCCAATCCACTATGGCCAGCCAAAGACTAGGTTTTACACAATTCAGTTCATTTAGTCATCAGTCAGTCATATGAAGCAAGTTTGGAATTTTTATTTTTATTTTGCTGTCCTTTTTAATACACTAGACTCTGAAATAATTTGAATGTGGTGTGTTAAAGGACAAAGAATGTTCTTCTGCTGTATTTGATATATGGTGCTTCCTGCTCAGCCATGCTCAAAGGTGAGTATAAGGTGTTTTTTTTTTTTTTTTTTTTACTTCTCTTTTAATGTGGGAACAGAGGTCACCTGGTGCCACACATTGAACTCTATATCATAAACCATAAGCATTATAGGTTAGGCAAACCATTCTCAACCAGGGTTCCTCCAGAGGTTGGTAGTTCATTGAACTGTAGCTAATTGACCTCCCATCTGATGGTGCCTCCATAGTATCAGGCCCAAACTATTTTGCAGAACCAGTGGCATGAAACCTACAATTGCTTTAGCTTTCTAAGTGTTCTGACCATCAATGCAGGGGGCGGTTTTTCCCAGTGCCCTTGATGAATTGGTTTTAAGGGTTCCTTTATAATAAAAAGGTTGAGAGGCTGGTTTAGACAACAGAACACAGCTAGCTGTAGTGTCCTCTGGGTTCACTCTGCAAATGTCCAATTACTGTCTGAATTGTGTTTTGTTACTCGGGTTAAAGCTGGCCATACACTGTTCAAAATTTCGACCAGTTCTTGATGAACCAGCCGGAAATCCACTTAGTGGATGGTCCTGTCAGCCGCCTGATTTCCTATCCGATGCAGACACAGTTTGGGTATTTTGACAGTTGGCAGATGTCCTGCTGTCAAGCCACACATGCATCTCTGTTCATTGAGGCACCCTTTCATAATAATAACCTAAGCTACATTTAGTTCTGTTACTATCCTGCTTGATTAAAATGCATTAAATTGATAGGTTATTGCATCTGCTTTTTCCTAAATGCAGTCATCATTACAACAGACCAACACTTTTCTCATTTCTGCATAGAAAATAAAGAATAGGCATACATTTACCAAAGCTTTCCATACAACCTAAGATTATGGTTGGTAGGGTAAGGGTTGTTTTTGCCCCCAAACAAACTTCTGCATGTCTGATCTGTCCCAGTCATTGCAGGATGTGCCTAAATTAGGCCTGTATCAGACAATGTGCCTCCCTAACCTTTCCGTTACCAGACAATGTGTAGTTGCCCTTACCATACAGATCATCATCTTAAATTTATTTTTCTCAGAACTACCTGCTGCCATGTGCTGTTCTTCCTTACGATGTGCTGTGTTTGCGTGTTAAGTGCATGTCAGTGTTTTTATTATGGTAGCTTGTTCCATTATAGGAACAGTAAACTGGGATTGAATATAATAGGGAAGGGAGCATCGTCAGGTTAATATTACTTCGCAATAAGAAGAAATGGCCAACACACTAGTAAATAAGGATGCAAAGACAAATTACTTGCAATCACATGCCATAAAACCCAATTACGTGCCTGGCTGTCCCCGAAATGTCGGTACTTGAGTTTTATGACACATAATCTAAAGTAAATCTTTTTGCATTTTTTTTTTTCCTGGAATGCTTTGAATGCAAGGCCAGTTTTCCTGACAGACTCCATGGCAGCCAACGTGTGGGTTTAGTCCCGCCTCTACTACCCTATAGGACACTACTCCCATAAATCTTTGCTCCTCACCAGCAGCCGTGTTCTTTTTTTGTCCTCCTCCAAGGACCTAGTAAAATGGTCTTTCTACCCGAACATTATTTTTTCCCTGCGATCAGATCTGGCGAGCGATTCCTAGGATGGGATCGCAGTATTCCAATAAGCCCTAGCTACTAGCAGGGTATGGAAGGGGCATATGGAAGAGGCTCTGGAGACGGTGTAGTCCTAGCCACTGGCAGGCGAACCCCATCTGGTCATACAGCCTAGCTACTAGCAGGTGACCCTTGTTGCCCAGGAATAAGTCCGGTTTGTGCGGTGTTACCTGACCCAGGTCTTGATCGCAGCAGGAGTGGTGAGTCCGTTCCGTTTTCTCTGTTATGGCAGCAGTTTGTGTATCCCTTCCCTGTGTTTGTCTCTGCTTGTGCCTGTGTCCTTCCCCGCACTGTCGGGTACAGTGCAGCTGGCAGACATGGCGGCTGGTTCCCTCTGCGTTCCAGCCGCCGTTCACTTCCTGGTTTCGTTTTCGCGGCCGTTCTGCGCATGCGCGGGTCCGGCGCGAGAACGAGGCTTGGTTCGCGCACGCGCGTAGCGGTAGCTGCGCGTGCGCACTAGCGGCACGGCGGTGACGTCACAGGGGCGCCAGATTTAAATTTGGGGAAATGGTCTCCAGGCTTGGGAATGCTTTCAGACTGTCGGCAGTGTATCCCCTTGCTCTGCGTCTGCTATATCAGGTGAGGAGGCTTCTGAGGACAGGTTTTGTGGCCTGTCCTTACTGCTTTCTAACTCCTATCTGGTTGCCTTGTTGTTTCAGCCCCGATGGATCCCTCTGGGAGCCCTAGCGCTTCACCGCCTGCCCCTGGCCAGCCCTCTCGCAACAGGTACTTGGTAGGGGGGGTTCCTGCCTGGGTGTTGCGGGGGGGGGGTTATGGAACTTCAGTTATCTGTTGTTTCCATTAACACAGATGGACTTGTGTTTTTTTCTTTTCAGCCCTTCTAGGTCTACTCAACAACGTAGCTCGCACAGAAGTGGTTCCTCTAGATCACAGCACCGGCATTCCTCTTCCAGATCTGGACATCACGGTTCCTCCTCGAAGTCGAGACACCGTAGCCGGGAACCATCTCGCCCTTCCAAATCTCACTCCAGTCATGCAACCGAAGGAGCCTGCTGGGGGTGTAGGGCAAAGGTTCCTGTAGGCAAATCCCTCTGTGATACCTGCTATATGAAAGCAACAGGTGAAAGAGGTGGATCAGATCAGCAACTGAAGTCTCTGGTGGAGAAGATTGTGAGAGAGAATCTAAAGGAATTGGGGTCTAGCCAATCCCATGTTGCTCCTACAGAGCCTCCAGACCCACCAATCAGAGATACCCAGGCTCAGGACACTTGTGAGTCCTCTTTACCCAGTCACCTGTCTGCTGTCTCCTCAGATAGTGATTCAGAAGGAGAAGACCCTTATACTGGATTTAGTTTTGACTTACTCCCTCCTCTGATTAAAGCCATAAAGGAAACTTTAAGCTGGGAAGAGCCAGTGACGGCCCCTGCAAAACAGAGGAAGTTCTTCAAGCAGCTGAAGAAGGAACGTGTCAGCTTCCCCTTTTTCACTGAATTAGGTGAAGTTATCACAGATGAGTGGGCAAGGGTAGAGAAGAAGAACTCCCTTCTCTCTAAAATTCAAAGGCTTTATCCTTTCAAGGAAGAAGAAGTTAAGCAACTGGAGTCTGCTCCGCTAGTGGATGCAGCGGTGATGAGATTGGTCAGGCATGTGACCCTCCCTCTGGAAGACACGGTCTCGTTCAGAGACGCCTTGGACAGACGGATAGACTCGGATTTGAAGAGGGTCTATCTCACAGCGGGCATGGCATGTAAACCAGCCTTGGCTCTGGCCGCCATGTCCAGGGCCATGGAGTCGTGGTCAGATAGCGTGGACGAGTCACTTAGAGGTGTCTCGGAGGAAGTGGCCAAGAATTCGCCCATCCAGGAATTAAGGTTAGCCTCATCCTTTCTGGGGGAGGCCTCAATCGACATTATCCGCCTGGTGGCTAGAGTTATGTTGTCTGCTGTTACTGCCAAGCGTGCCCTTTGGCTTCGCCCCTGGCTGGCAGACCCAGCATCAAAGCAGGTTTGGTGCCGTATCCCCTACGATGGGTCCTCCCTTTTCGGTAATAAATTAGACAGCGCCATAACCCGTGCCACCGGGGGTAAGTCGGGGTTCCTTCCCCAGGACAGGCGATTACAAGGCCAGAGAAGATCGTTTCCAAGGAAACAGAACCAGGATCGTGCCAGGGAAGCACGTGGATACAGGCCAGGCCGTGAGTTCTCCAGATCCTGGAAGGCCAGACAATCTTCTTTTAAGAAGACTGCTAAGACCAGTATGTCGGGTGAGAAGGAACCGACCAAGTCTTTTTGAGATGGGGCCCGCTCAGACAGGCCAGGTGGGGGCTCGCCTCCTCCGCTTTCGGCATGTTTGGGCGGCCTCGATCCAGGACTTTTGGACCGTAAGGACGATTTCCTCAGGTCACACCTGGGCTTTCAGCACTGCTCCCAGGCTCAGATGTGTCCCCACATCTCTTCCAGCCGCAGAAGAAAAAAGAGAAATCCTTTTAGCTTACGTGAGATCTTTGTTAGATCAAGGCGCGGCTATTCCTGTCCCAGACGACCAACGTGGCTTGGGGATGTATTCTCCTCTTTTCATGGTCCAGAAAAAGAGCGGAGCATGGCGACCTGTTATAGATTTGACGTACCTGAACCACTTCATCAAGAAGGAAAGGTTCAAAATGGAAACCCTGTCCACAATTCGACAGTCAGTTCAACCGGGAGACTGGCTCATTTCAATAGATCTCAAGGACGCCTATTTCCACGTTCCAGTAGCAGCAGACTTCCAACGCTTTCTCCGTTTTTCCATAGGCCAACTACACTTACAGTTCACATGCCTTCCCTTCGGTCTGTCCACCTCTCCACGAGTCTTCTCGAAGGTCCTGTTGGCCGTTGTGGCTCTACTGAGAACCAGGGGGATCCGTCTTCACCACTATCTGGACGATCTCCTCCTACTGGCGCAAGACAGAGATTGCCTCCTGAAACACAGAGATACGGTCATCTCAACTCTCCAAGAATTCGGTTGGCTCCTGAACTGGGAGAAGAGCCAACTAGAGCCTTCTCAGTCTCTCGTCTTCCTCGGGGCCCTCTTCGATACAGCGAAAGGCACAATTTCCTTACCCGAGGAGAAGATTGCAATAGTTCGGGACAGGATTCGCCTGGCTCTCTCCTCTTCTCATCTCCGGGCCCTCCAGTGTCTGAGAATCATAGGCACCATGGTGTCCACAATACCAATGGTGAAGTGGGCTCAGTGGAGGATGCGTCCTTTCCAGAAGGGGTTTCTTCTTCAATGGTCGGGCGACAAGAGTCAGCGCATTTACATCTCTCAGACCATGAGGGGTTCCCTCTTCTGGTGGCTTCAGAAAGAGAATCTACGCAGGTGTCACTCCATCCTTCCCATCACTTGGATCACTGTGACATCAGACGCCAGCGAGAGAGGCTGGGGTGCTCATTGCCTAGCGGAAGTGGCTCAAGGTTCCTGGGATTTCCCAGCGCGGAGGTTGGTGTCAAACATCCTAGAGTTGCGTGCAGCCTTCCAGGCATTGCTGGCATTTCGTCATCTGATAGCAGGGACTTCCGTGTTACTCAGACTAGACAATACGACGGCAGTAGCCTATGTAAGGAAACAAGGGGGTACCAGGAGCCTGTCTCTGCTTCAAGAAGTGGAACCAATAATGGTCTGGGCCCAGAAGAATCTGGTCAACCTAACGGCAACTTACGTTCCAGGGATCCTCAATGTCCAAGCGGATTTTCTCTCACGAGTCCACCTGGACAACAACGAGTGGTCTCTCCACGAGGATGTGTTCAGATGGATTCTAACACTGGGGATCTCGCCAGAGGTCGATCTCTTCGCCTCCCCGTACAACAAAAAACTAACGAAATACTACGCAAGGTTTCGAGATCCACAGGCCTACGGGATAGACGCACTGACGGAGCGTTGGTGGTTCCACAGAGCCTATGCCTTCCCTCCGACACCTATCATCTTCCAGTTCCTGCGGAGGCTCAGGTGGGAGGAGGTGGAGATAATAGCCATCATTCCTTACTGGCCCAACAGGCCTTGGTTTCCTCTCCTATCACTCCTCAGCTTCCGGGAACCAGTTCCTCTTCCAGCCAGAACGGATCTACTCTGCCAAGGCACGATTCTCCATCCATGCCCAGCTCACCTACAGTTGAGGGCTTGGTTCTTGAGAGGGATAGGTTGGAAGCACTAGGTTGCCCTAAGGAGGTTATTCCTACACTTCTGAATGCAAGAAGACAAAGCACTAACAAGGTGTATGAGCGTATTTGGACAAGGTTCTCGATCCATATGTCATCCAGGGCCAAGTCATGTGGCGCACCTGCAGTCCAGGACATTTTGAGCTTCCTCCAATCAGGCTTGGATCTGCCCTTATCTGTCAGCTCGCTGCGAGTACAGGTTTCAGCGATCTCAGCCTTTACTGGGGTGTCCTGGGCCAGACATGCCCTTCTTCAACAATTCTTCAAAGGAGCAATTAGAATGAGACCTCAAAGGAAACCCAGGTTCCCTAAATGGGATCTACCTCTAGTTCTTGAGTTCTTCTCTCAACTCGTTAAACCACTGTCTGTTAGAGATCTTACTATCAAGACTGCCCTTTTAATTGCCATCACCTCAGCCAAGAGGGTGTCCGAGATCCAGGCATTAGGGTCAAAAGAACCTTTCTTAACCTTCTTTCCAGACAGAGTGACTCTAATTCCAATGCTAGGGTCAAACCCTAAGGTCACCTCAATCTTTCACGAGAATCAAGAGATCTCACTTCCTACCTTTAGAACTGCTGGAAGCCTGGAAATACATCCACTCGATGTTGGTGTCTCCTTGAAGCAATATCTAGAAGTAACGGCTCCCTTCCGTCAATCCGATTATCTTTTTGTGTCGTTCTACGGGAAGAACAAGGGGCTCCGGGCCTCAGTCAGATCCATTGCTGCATGGATTGTACAGGCGATCCAATGGGCTTATAGAGAGAAGGGCTTGGCTCCTCCAGAAGCGGTGACAGCGCACTCGACTAGAAGTCTTTCGACCTCGTGGGCAGCTTCGCGTCACGTCTCGCCTGAAGTGATTTGCAGGGCGGCTTCTTGGTCATCGATCCATACCTTTATGTCCCACTATTGTGTTGAGCCAGCGGCTCTATCCTCAGTTGATTTTGGTGTTAAAGTACTGTCGGTGGACGGTATTAAATAAATCTTTGTTTTCTTCAGCATTTTGCCCACCCGGGTGTGTATGGCGAGTTATTTCCCACACGTTGGCTGCCATGGAGTCTGTCAGGAAAACGGAAAATTCCTATCAAATACTTACCGTAATTTTCCTTTCCTGATGGACTCCATGGCAGCAGGAGTTCCCTCCCAAATGACTGGAGTAGGCTAGTTATCGAACACGGCTGCTGGTGAGGAGCAAAGATTTATGGGAGTAGTGTCCTATAGGGTAGTAGAGGCGGGACTAAACCCACACGTTGGCTGCCATGGAGTCCATCAGGAAAGGAAAATTACGGTAAGTATTTGATAGGAATTTTCCGTTTTTCTCACCTGTGATGGAACTGGTGCACAAATTTATACTTGCTTAATCAAATCATCTGTAAGTTTTGATTTTTAATAAAGGTATTTCGATTTTTTTCATTGTGAAGAGGCAGGGTTCGAGTAGATTTGTTTGAGCTGTGTGTGTGTGTGTGTGTTTTTTTTTTTTCTTTTAATAATTTTAGGTATGTGTTTTGGTATGTGTTATCACTTTATTATGCATGTGTTTTGTGTATTTTCATGAGTGTGCAGTGCCTTCATGTTCATTCATGTACATTCTCCTTGATTGTGAAAGGGTTTTCCCATTGTGTGTTATGAAATCAGGCTGTGCTAAGTTTCGGAGTGTGTAGCATCTTGTACGATTGGCCTTTTTTTATGAATTCATAATAATGGAGATTGTCTTTTCCTTACAGGCAAAAACAGAGGATCAGATCTCTGCTGAGCAGAACTGGTATGAGTCCGAGAAAGTGTGGCTGGTTCACAAAGAAGGATTCTCTCTTGGTATGTTATGAAATTTTGTATTGATTCCTTTCCCCTGATACCATCTGATGCAGGAGGTCGAAATGGGAGTTAGTGGGGTGATTTACTAAAACTGGAGAGTGCAAAATCTGGTGCAGCTGTGCATGGCAGCCAATCTGCTTCTAACCTCAGCTTGTTCAATTTAAGCTTTGACAAAAACCTGGACTCTCCGTGGTTTATGTGCAGAGCTGCACCAGATTTTGCGCTCTCCAGTAGTAGTAAATTGACCCCAGTAAATTGCTGCTTTCCCATTACACCTCCTGCCATTAGTATATAAGTATGCTGAGAGCGTTCAAACCTACAAACACTTTAAGCCTACATCAGGGCAAAGAAACTTCAGCTGGAGACATGAGCCTTCAGTTGATAGTCTCTGATCACGGCAGCAACTTAATTTAGTCTCCGATGGCCCATGAGCCTACTGGGTATATTGGGCTTTATTAGGAGATCCATTGGATCATCAGAATATCAACAGCCTATATTTTCAGGCATATTTTCAAACAGAATATTGTCACTAAAATCGGCACAATTCTGAGAAAACCAATGCAGTTTTTGAGGCTGTAAACCCTTTGCAATTTCATTTGACCTAAACTTATAACTATGTATTGTTTTTCAGTTACCGATAACAATGCTTTTATTGCTTTTATAAAATACGTATTCAGTACACATTACTGAGTACAAAAATCTTTTCGCCTCAGTCCCTGTTCCCCCCAAATAGCTCACAATCGAATATCTCTACCACACACTATGGCCAATTAACCTACTTTTTAGAGATATGGATTGCAAACTTATGGGTTTCTAATACAAATTTCATGCAGATATCCTTGGATGATTCACACCCAGGACCCAGAGATGACCACTTTTCCACTCTGTTGAGGAAAAGATGGTTATTGATGACTTAAAATCATATTTGAAAAAATCCTTACATTTCATAATTCACATGCAGATCCTTCATCTAATGGCAGAGAGTCTGGATTCTACTCTCGTACGCAAGAAGGAGGTTTCAAAGTGTGTCCCCAGGGGCACACAGTGCTGATTATTATCATGAATATTACTGTAAATATGTTTGCCTTTGTCCCTAGGAGTGACTTTGAAGAAGAAGCAGTACTTTACTGATGTGTTATGGTAATAATGACTTATAAATGAGTTGAGGACTTTTATATTGTCTGATATTCTGGATCTCATTTTCAGTAGTGATCCTTAATGAGACTTGGCATGATTTTATCAAGCTGTTCTCAATACAAATTTTACTATCTGGGCATTCAAATGAATATGTTTCATGCCCCATCACCATAACTTTAAATAGCCAAGGCTGTGCCTAGTGAATCTGAATACAAAGTACTTTATTAACTACGTATCATGTTGCCTGGAAGGTCTGTACTAACTAATTCTCTTAAATATATTAATATACATGGCTTGTTTGTGGAATGAAGTCTGTTTGTGCTTGAAGTGTCTGTTTGCAGATATAAGCTTGCCAGGGCATTTTAATGGAAATTAAGTTAAATCTGATTTGTGCTGTGAACTTGTCCTAAAACAGTTTTTTCTCATTTATGCCCCAACTCTCCTGTGGTGCAAATTTGTTATTTAAAAAAAAAAAATCAATTAAAGTGTATCTAAACCCAAGGACTACAGAATTTCCTTCTTCCTTGGCTCCTTAGAGCTAAACTCCAGGAATAGTAATTTTGCATACTTCGATTGGACCATCTTGGCTTGATCTGCTATCCAGAGGGTCACTACGAATTCTGTAAATTTTGTAGTAGCCCGTGCTATAGAAACAAAAATTGATGCTGGATAGCCGCACTCCAAATATTCATCTTTATTTTGTAAAAAGTAGAAATCAAAGCATTGTATGTAGATACAGACCAATTGCTCAACTAACGCGTTTCACACCATATATGGTGTGAAATGCGTTAGCTGTGCAGTTGGTCTGTATCTACATATGATGCTTTGATTTCTACTTTTTAGAAAATAAAGGTGAATATTTGAAGTGTGGCTATCCAGCATCAATTTTTGTTTCTGTCTCAGTTGCAAACAGAGCCGGCACCCAACTTGATTGTGGAGACAGGTGATTCCAGGAGAGGTAATTGCCTTGGAGTGGTGAACTCTCACAGTAGCCCAGGTCACATACAGTGAGAGCTGTGTTCTACAGGTTATTTGTGAGCGGCTTTCCCTCTGCACACTGACTACAGGGGTTGCTTGCTTGGCACCTCTGCCATTCATATAACTCTGTGTATTTTTTTTTTAAATAACTACAAGGCATTCTCTGATCGGATGAGGTAGAGAATTTGACATTGCCACCACTCCTCTTCACCTCAACCAATCAGAGAATGCCTTTTATTCATCTATGAATGGCAGGGGTGCTGAGTGAGTGATCCCCTGTTTTGAGTGTGCAGAGGGGGAAGGTACTTGCACAGAACCCATAAGTTTGCAGCTCTCACTGTATGTAGTGACAACTACTACAGTAATTTTCAGCATCCCCAGTGCCCCTTTGGATATCAGATATGTGAGCTTACATTGGGCCAGCTATGCTCCCTCACAGCTTCTTGCTCCTCTGCAGCCCCTGAGTATAGACTTCCAGGAATTCAGCTCCCTTGTGTCAGTACCCAGGCCTAGCAGCCAACCAGTAGGCCTGAACACTGTCACATGACAGGTGGTGTGAAATCACCACTCCCTGGGTCACTTTTCACAGCTAATCCCAGCACTAACTGCATAGGTGCAAAGAGCTGTGAGGTACCACAAGGTAAGTATATGGAGAACATGGATGCCATCTCTAGAGACACAGTCACTTTGCCCTTCATGGGCAAGGACACAATATTTTCAAGGGTTACTAAACCCACAACAGTTAAATCAGTCTGTATATGCAGTAAAACTTGCTTGTCATACTCACTGTGGAACCTGAGGGATTAATTGTCTGCATTGAGTAAAAAGGCTGTTTGATCTTGTCTTCTCTGATCCTCCCCTTCTTCCACAGTCCCCAAAGCATTTGCTGATAGAACAGAGCCTTGGGGGCAAGCTGCACATGCTCAATTTGGTGTGTATTGCTAGAGAGTTTTTTTGTTTTTTTCTTGGGATAGTGCATGTGATCAGCACAGGGCCAATCAGCACTGTCCAGACAGAGGGTCAGGGGAATTGCAGCCTCATAGGACAATCGGGGGAGAATGAAAACTCCTACAAGCTTTAACCAGTGCTCTGCTGGACACTGATAGAAGTCACAAGACTGCTATCTATATACTGCTGATGAGAAAAGGTATTTAGCAGTTTATATTTACTAAATTAATTACATTTCCATGTTCTGTGTACTGTGGGAGACCAGATATAGTGTATGCTGGGTCCTGGGTTTAGTAACACTTTAAGGTGTACACCTTTTTCCTGTTGCTACCCTCCACCTACTACCTGTATTTTGGAGTGTGTGAATTTAGGTTACTTATAATCAGGCCAAAATGATTACTGCAATCTGGTTGGTTTGATGGTTCAGCCTTCACGTGAAGTATATTTCTTTAGACAGCACTATGACCATCTGAAATTTGTGAATGTATTATCCAATACACTGTTTAATATGGGCTTGATTCCCTTTCAATCGTCATTATAGTTGTCACCAAGCAGAAAATATTCTAACCAAAAAATCCTATTTTAGTGGGTGTTTTTTTATTTTTTATCCCAGTGTAATAAAATGGTCCATCCAACCACCTATATGAAGATCACTCAAGTTCCCTGACGAATTGTCCTATAATCATGGGTGAAGGTAGTGCAAATTTAGCATCACCTTACAAATAACTGGACACAAACATGCAGTGAAAGCACCTCCTAGATAATTTCATGTTACTTATTTGGTATGACTTCATTGATATTCATCTTGTCTTTTTCTTGCAGCAAATAAACTGAATGCTGAAAACGGCAATCTACCTGAAGGAAAAGAAAAAATTCGACTGGAGCATGATGGGAGTATACTGGACGTGGATGAAGATGACATTGAAAAGGTAGGTTTTTCCATGTAAATTACATACATGTAATGCATACAACTGGTTACAGTATACCCTCATATTGCCATATTATATCTCATTCAAACACCTCCTGTATCACTTTCCTAAGCTAGGGCATGTCCCAAAAATAGGTAGCACAAGGTGTCTGCATCATTGACTAAACATTTGTGTGCTTTGAAAGCCAGCTGATCCTGGGTGCACAATGCTTACTTGGAATTCTATCAGGTCTCCCCTATTGTTCTACTGTCCAGCGAGAGCATGATTAGCAATGATTAGGAGGCTCCCTGCATAGTATTGCACAGAGAGGAAGTTTACATTTACCTCTCTAGATTCAGCGCTGTCCCTGTCTGCAGCAGCACTGCTCTTTTCCTCTTCTCAGTCACAAGATACATTGAGAGCAGTGGGAGCCATTGGCACCTGCTGCTGTTAGTCAAATCCTGTGTCGACATAGCAGGCACGTAGCACAGCTGCGCTGTTTGTGTCTATGGACACCAGGACTGCTGATAAGGCAGTACAGGCAGCCTTCCTATACTGGGCCTGGGCCTTATCAGTTTAAAAGGGGGGGCTTAGGCACCTGCTGAGCAGGAGGGCCAATTGTACTGTCTTATTGCAGATACAATCCTCTTTTGCCTCCCCTGCAGCGCTGCCAGCTTCTCCTCCTCTTCCTCCATTTAGCTGCATTGCAGGGGGATTGGTCCTAGCACATGTGTCCCTTCCATCTGCTGTCCTGGCCCCGTTGTGTGCTCCTTTTCCCCACAGCGCTGCTGGCTTCCCCCCTTTTTTTCCGGCAACTGCTGTGGGTACACAGAGGGGTGTTTCAGAATGGAGAGCAGGGGAAGGGGCCGGTAAATGTCATTTACTGGCCCCTTACTTTCCTGAATGAACACAGTGAGCAATCAGTACCAGTCACTCCTGTGTCCACTCATCACAAGCATAGTAAACTTTTTACTTTACTATGCTTCAGTTTGTGAATGAGCAGGAAGCATCAGAGCACTTCCTATTCATTAATTTGTGCAGCAGAGAAAGGGACTGATAAATCTATGTCCTCAGTCACTTTTGCTGTCAGGTAGGCTGTATCGGGCCCTGTGATTTCTAACAGCAGCCCTGATTGATGCACACAGCCTTGTCTGGGCTCACGCTCACACCCGCACAGACTGCCCCCTCAGCACAGGGCTTGCTATTGGGGCACTCAGGGAAGAAGAGGAGCTGAGAACGCTAATGGGGAAATCCAAATATGGAGGTAGGGGTATTTCTTCCAGATCTGTGCAGTAATCCAGGATATTAAAAAACCCTTCACTTTGACTCTGCGCTGGAGTTTCCTGTACCAAAGACCGGTCACTGTTGTTATTTTCAGCTTGTGCAAGGTGACTGGTCTTGTATCCTCTTACCTTTAGTGATCTGCAGTCAGTCTGTAATGGGTGGGTCTGCTGGACAGCAAAAAGGAGGTGTCCACATTATGCAGGAAACCCAAAATGAAATGCCCATGGGACTTTTAAGAGGTACATTTACACATCTATTTATAAAATCTTAATTTGGCTTTCATGTAATATAAGGAATGGAGGTGCGTCAGTCTATATATGAGACTGAAATTGAGATCCACATCATGCAGGCAGTGACATGGACACATGAAAAAGGACCCTACCTGGTGTAAACAAAAGAGGAGAGAAGACTCAGAACTGGAGCATCCCATGACCACGGCTTTAGAGACCTTGTACTCTTTCAAATGTTTTTGATCTCTTAATTATGGATTAGTGTAGTTGTAATCCTAATGTGTTGTTTGCCGGTCTTACCTTCTAACGATGGACTTGTGTTGTAGCTGTAGTTTGTAGTGTTATGGCTAATCGATTCCCTTATGTCCATGTATTCATTCACCTAAGTTTTCCCTATTTGCTAAAGGAACAGGCAACTTCTTTTTCCAGCATCCAATCCATGCCTCTGCATTTCCTCTGTGTTGCATCACAAATCTAGGAGTTCCAATGTGATAAAAACACATTTCTTCCCTTCATTACTCTGCCTGCTTGTGTTTGATCTAATTACTCCAGAGCACTAGACTGAGAGACCCAGGGATTGTGGGATCTGTATTTTCTTCACAGGAAATGTTAGTTCTCAGACCACTGACAGAGGCCATGCAATAACCTGTGCCATTCCATTTACCATGCCTCATGTTTGAACACAAACAAATCTGACAAATGAATGTGAAGATTTCCTCTACAGTAGACTGTGCATATTTCTTAGTGGATTGAGCCCAAGTATTGAGTTTACCGTGTAACTAAAGAGAAGTTTAATAATGTTGGTCAATTTGAACACATTTTCAGGGGAAATTCTAAAAATCTTGAAACCATCCAGGAAGTCAGTGATAACTGTGGACTATTGAGGTTACAAGAATCATCCCCTATATAATAGTTGGAACAGACTTCGAAAAGGCCCTCATTTTTTCATCTAGGTCTTTTATATTGACTCTCATTCTGGCATCAGCCATTAGTCCTTATAATTCTGCACTGTATTCTGTACAGGAAAATTACCCTTTAAGCTCAGACATTTGTTTTACCAAAAACCATTCTGGAGGGCTGTCTTGTTTGTATACAGTGATTTTGGATGAGATTAGAAACCTAATTTTTTTTTTTTTACAGGCAAATCCTCCATCCCATGATCGAGTGGAAGACTTGGCAACACTGGTTTACCTGAATGAGGCTAGTGTACTACACACTTTACGGCAACGCTATGGAGGCAACCTGATACATACCTATGCTGGACCTGCCATGGTCATCATGAATCCCATGAGTTCACCTTCTATATATTCTGAGAAGGTAGGATTACACACAGTAATTATTAAAGTGATACTAAAGTCTGTTTTTTTTTTTTAGCTAAAAATAACAAACATGTTCTACTTACCTGCCATAAAATAATGGTTTTGCCCAGATCCTCCTCTTCTCGGGTCCCTCACTGGTGGTCCTGGCCCCTCCCTCCTGTTGAGTGCCCTCACAGCAAGCGGCTTGCTATGGGGCACCCAAGCCGAGCCATAGCTCCGTGTGTCTGTTCAGACACGGAGCCATGGCCCGGCCTCTTTCTCTCCTCATTGACTGACTTTGACAGCAGCGGAAGCCAATGGTGCTGTGTCTCAGCCAATAAGCAGGGAAGTCCAGGGCAGCTGAGACACTCCTGTAAAATCACTGGATGGAGATGGGGCTCAGGTAAGTACTAGGAGGGCTGAAGGGGGCTGCTGCACACAGAAGGCTTTTTATCCTCATGCATAGAATGCATGAAGATAAAAAACCTTCTGCCTTTACAATCACTTTAAGTCTCCTATTAAAAAAAAAACTGGTAGCTAGCAGTGAAAAGTGTAACTGCAGCCAAGGATGCTCAAATTGTCGGGATTAGAAGGATTAGAACTTCTGATCGTGTTTACCAATGCCACTACAATAGATAGGACTCTAAATATTTACTGTTTACACTGACACAGGAAGTGTGGAAAAAAAATCTTCCAGTGGGGACACCTGTTCTGGTGACCAATGTCAAAGCTAGGCTCTCCACACACTCCACACACTGTGGACACAGAATTTTCTGTCACTTGAAGTGGCAGAATGGATCCTAGCCAATCCCTACAAAAATAAGTTTAATTTGCAAACCTAAGGTGCATTTGTAAAACTGTGGCCATTTGAGAAGGTTTAAACCAGTAGTTTTGAAATGACTTCAGGTTCACTGTAAGTATAGTAAGAATAGGTGGTATTTAAGTTTTAGTTTGCACTGGAATTACATATATATTGCCCCACCTAGTGCATAACTTGAGAATTACATGGCTCGATGGATAAGATTATGGATCTCAATAACCACTTGCCACCCAAGCCAATTCTGGCATTTCTCTCCTACATGTAAAATCATCATTTTTGTGCTAGTAAATAACATAGCGTTTTGATTTTAGGCCAAAAAGTTCAATTTTGGCCTCATCTGACCAGAGCACCTTCTTTCACATGTTTGCTGTGTCCCCCACATGGCTTCTCACAAACTGCAAACCAGACTTTATATGGATTTCTTTCAATAATGGATTTCTTATTGCCACTCTTCCTTTAAAGATTTGTGGAGTGCACGGCTAATAGTAGTTTTGTGGACAGATTCTCCCACCTGAGCTGTGGATCTCTGCAGCTCCTCCAGAGTTACCATACCCTTCTTGGCTGCTTCTCTGATTAATGCTCTCCTTGCCTGGCCTCTCAGTTTAGATGGACAGCCATGTCTTGGTAGGTTTGCAATTGTGCCATACTCTTTCCATTTTCAGATGATGGATTGAACAGCACTCCTTGAAATGTTTAAAGCTTGGGATATTTTTTTTGTAACCTAACCCTGCTTTAGACATCGCCACAACTTTATCCCTGACCTGTCTGGTGTGTTCCTTGGCCTTCATGATGCTGTTTGTTCACCTAAGGTTCTCTAACAAACCTCTGAGGGCTTCACAAATCAGCTGTATTTATACTGAGAATAAATTACACACAGGTGGACTCTATTTACTAATTAGGTGACTTCTGAAGGCAATTGGTTCCACTAGATTTTAGTTAGGGGTATCGGAGTAAAAGGGGCTGAATACAAATGCACAACACACTTTTCAGATATTTATTTGTAAAAAATGTTGAAAACCATTTACCATTTTCCTTCCACTTAACAATTATGTGCCACTTTGTGTTGGTCTATCACATAAAATCCCAATAAAATACATTTACGTTTTTGGTTGTAACATGACAAATTGTGGAAAATGTCAAGGGGTATGAATAGCATAGACCCTAGTGAATAATGTGGTGGTCATTATGTCACTCTGTTTTTTTTTTACAAAAATACACAATGAATTTTAATGCAAGAAAACAATAGATAACACTTTTTTGATACAATATAAAAGATATTATGCCAAGTACATAGATACCAAATGTGACGCTTTAAAATTGCACACACTTGTGGAATGGTGCCAAAGTACATTACTTAAAAATCTCCAAAGGCGCTGCTGCAAAGGGAGTGTGCTGTTTTTTGATTAGCAGCACCCTCAGCAGGACGGGCTGATTCTTTACAATGGGAATTTATCAGCCAGCCCTCGAAGGTGCCTGCTGCTCATGTCCTACAGGTATGGCCTTTAACCAGTTGCCGCACGCCGATGTACATCGGCACAATGGCAGCGGTGGGCAAATGGACGTACCTGTATGTCCCCTTTAAGACAAGGGGATAGCAGGCGCGCGTGCCGCCGCGTACAGCGTGGCCGTGCCCGCGGGACCAGCGGACTCTGTCTGCTGGTTTCCCCCGGCGATCGTGTCATGGAGCCTCAGAATGGGGAAGTGCCTATGTAAACAAGGCACTTCCCCGTTCTGGCTTGTGTCATGACAGAGATCACTGCTCCCTGTCATCGAGAGCAGTGATCGCTGTCATGTGACTAGTAGCCCATCCCCCCACAGTTAGAATCACTCCCTAGGACACACTTAACCCCTTCATTGCCCCCCAATGGTTAACCCCTTCACTGCCAGTGTCATTTACATAGTAATCAATGCATTTTTATAGCACTGATCGCTGTATAAATGACAATGGTCCAAAAATAGTGTCAAAAATGTCTGATGTGTCCGCCATAATGTCGCAGTCCCGATAAAAATTGCAGATCGCTGCCATTACTACAAAAAAAAAAAAAAGTTAATAAAAATGCCATAAAACTATCCCCTATTTTGTAGATGCTATAACATTTGTGCAAACCAATCAATATACGCTTGTTGCGATTTTTTTTTTTTTTTTTTTTTTACCAAAAATATGTAGAAGAATACATATCGCCTTAAACTGAGGAAAACGTTTTTTTATATTTTTTGCGGGATATTTGTTACAGCAAAAAGTAAAAAATAATGCGTTTTTTTTTTCCAAAATTCTCGCTCTTTTTTTGTTTTATAGCGCAAAAAATAAAAACCGAAGAGGTGATCAAATACCACCAAAAGAAAGCTCTATTTGTGGGAAAAAAAGGACATCAATTTTGTTTGGGTGCAGTGTCGCACGACCGCGCAATTGTCCGTTAAAACGACTCAGTGCCGTATCGCAAAAAGTGCTCTGGTCAGGAAGGGGGTAAAATCTTCCGGGGCTGAAGCGGTTAAGCAACATTTTTGTAACCTGCACAGTTTTTTTAACTACTGCCCTAAAATGTCAGTTCTAGTCAGCGTCCGCTTTGAATAGAATTTGTTTTTGAAGAGAAGCTATGTTTTATGATTGGACTGCGCTATTGTGTTCTTGTTTTTAGTGCAGTCCTTTACAAATGACCAGATACCGTTTATATGTCAGGTGTACTTTTCATCAGTAAAAATTCCTGCTGCGGCTTTGTTCCTAACAACCCAGTACCAGCCTTTCTCTTAGCTGCTCAGTGTTGCAGGAGCCTCTCTAGCGTATAAATATCCCCCCCAAGGTATTATTTCCCAAATTCTTTGCACAACAGAACTGACACAGCCTACAGTAAACAGGTGGCATTGATCACTAGGTGATGGGTATATCTGAAGCTGGCTCCTGTTGTGTTTTCCTTTAGCTTTTTATGAAATACAGTAGTAGGCCTCCGGGGATGCCATTCTGCTCCTAAATTACCCTTCCTCTTCAGCAGCACAGACCCCTTATTTTCCAGCACAGAGATATCAGACTTGTAGGGTTTCATTATAAATTTACTCTGATGTGAGATACATCAGGGCAGGCCAGGTCATTCAAACCCCGTCGCTTCTTTTTCCGGTTTCCCAGTTAAATGTTCTCGTAGTTGCCATGGCAACAAAATTTCCCCAGAGCTATAACTGTTCAGGTACATTCACTCCTAATTATGGTCGCAGTCAAGTTTCCTAATAAAATCATCCCTTATCTTCCATCAGCTCTGTCATTTCTGAAAGCCGTTTCTATGAAGCACTGAAAGCTCTCTGAGAAGTTAAGATTTAAACAAGAGAAGACTAGATGGTTTTGTGTCGGGTACAAACTGCCGCATTTGCTTTCAGTGACCTACAGCTCGCTCTTCCATGCTGAAAATGTCATCACTTTAGTTATTTTCAAGGAACAAGACTGACGCGTGTGCTGTAATTCAGAGAAAATAGAGTTGTTATGGCCTAATAGCAGTTTTAAATCTTACCTTTTAAAGTCCTGTAATAATAAAGAAAAAAAGTCAAGATGTTTTAGTTCTGCCCTCCTATGTCCAGCTCTGCCATCATCCCCTCTCCAGTTCTGCTGTGAAGTACTGGTCTAAGCGCTGCTCTTTCCTTTGTCCAGCGGAGGAAAATGGCGGTATTACTCATGGTATGAAATTCAGTTGGAGCATCCTTTTGAAAATTTTACAGAAGTAAAGCCTCTGATTAATTAGTATGTGTAAAAGCCTTGGAAGGGGAGTGAGCTCCATGCTCCCCATAACTGGAAGTACTAGGTACATTGGTGTTTTTTTTCTCTGGGCGCACAGTATGGAAGAGGGGGAGCGTAAAGTAAGTAGAAGCAGCTCCGCAAATACGCAGATGTTGACCGCACACAAAATTTTTAGGAAATTCAACTAACTTTATTGATGTAAATCCATACAGAACAAACAGGCAGCGAGCAAGATGTTAAAGAGGAAGTAAACCCTGATGGGTTTTACTTCCTCTTTATTCCCCTGCAAAGTAAAAGCATACTGGTCTAGTATGCATAGCATACTAGCCCATTATGTGGCACTTGCATGCAAACGAAGCTCACAATGTCCTCCCCTAGTGGAAGCATCTATCTTCGCCCCTCTTCCTTCTGGGGCCGCGGACTCCGGCTCTGTGACTGGTCGGAGTCACGTGACATCACTCCCGCACATGCCGCCAGTCATGGCACACGCTGGGGAAAAAAGGGGACAGAGGGCCGTTTCTTCACTGCACATGCGCCGATGACATTGGCACACTACAAGTTAAATATCTCCTAACCGGCGCACATTTAGGAGATATTTTCAGTTCATATAGGTAAGCCGGCTTACCTATATGTAAAAATGTCTCAATGGGGTTTACAACCACTTTAAAGGATAAGTTCACCTTTAACAAAAAAATTATAAGTGCACTTTTTTTTTTCAGGTAGAAGCCTGGAAAGCATTGCACCTACAATCAGCAGATCGTGGGTGCAATGCAGGTCTCTTGCAGACTGTCAGTGTAAGCCGTATGCTCATACCTTGCACAGGCAGGCAGTTACTTGGTGACCGGAAGAATCAATCGACTACTTGGAAAGCTCAACAGCGCCCTGGTAGTTTGAGAATTGCAAGCCGTCAGCTGCAAAGGCTATTGGTACTGTGAATGAATGACACAGCCGCATGGTCAGAGCCCTGCACAACCATGCTCTATTCAAATAGTGACAAGGGAGACAGGAGGGTGATCGGGGAGTGGCTGCAGGAACATGTAACATGTTCCACCCTAAATACGTGTGGAACATGTAATGTGTTCCCAAAGGCAAACTTATCCTTTAACGTGTTGAACACAATATGCGCTTAGGCGCATGTTGCATGAAACGCTTTATGATTTTGTTCTCTGCCTGTTTGAGCTATGATGCCTGCTATGTTTTTTTTCATAATGGATTTACATCAGAAAAGTTTGTTGGATTTCATGTCATTTTGGAGTGTGGTCAACCTCTGTGCATATTTGCCATAAACTGCCAAGCTCTCATATCACTGTTCATTTCTCTGTTATAATAATCCTGTTCAGTCATATTACTTGGTTTGCTTTCCTCTCAAATAACAATTTCTCCTCTTCCAGGTGATGCATATGTTCAAAGGTTGTCGAAGGGAAGACACATCTCCTCATATTTATGGCGTGGCCCAAGCTGCATACTGGAATATGCTCATGACTCGCCAGGACCAGTCAATTGTCTTACTGGGAAGTAGTGGTTCTGGCAAGACCACAAGCTGTCAGCACCTTATCCAATATCTGGCTACTGTGTCCGGCAGCACAGGAAAGATTCTGTCAGGTATTGCATAACTAGTAGATCTATCTAATGTTCCTTGCTCTTATTGGGTATAATTGTTTCAGCATTAAAAAAGATCTAAACATAGTTACCTAGTTAGGCAGGTTGAAAAAAAAAAAGTCCATCACACCAAATGAATGACATATAGGGATTCATTTACTAAAATTGGAGTGTAAAAAATCTGGTGCAGCTCTGCATAGAAACCAATCCGCTTCCATTTTTTTTTGGGTAACGCTTAATTGAACAAGCTGAAGTTAGAAGTTGATTGGCTACCATGCTCAGCTGCATCTGATTTTGTACTCTCCCGTTTTAAACACTGATGCCTCATACACACGATCAGATAATGATAAATGATGATAAAACTCGCTTTTGGATTGATCGCACGGTAGTCTGATTGTTAGTACACAGCTTTCGTCAGCCGATCACGACAGTTCGTCCAACAATATCCGAAGGGACAAAAACTTTGCTCGGACAATAGCCCAGCGAAGGACAATCGTTTAATCAGTACAGTATGCGTCCACTAAAAATCGATAGACAAACACCACGCATGATCAGAAACACGAAAATAACCAGGAAGGAGATGGGAGAACGGAAACCAAAAAGTGTTGCAGACACAGGGGGTCACACATATTTTACATCGTTTCTGATACATAGCTACGCAAACAGGTAGGTTTTCCAGAATCGTACGAAAAAAAATGAACGTTTCGTAGAGCGCAAAATGCACTGTTAAATTCGATATTAGTATTATACAAGAAAAATGCGACTGATAAGTTGTACGATTATCTGATTGTGTGTACGAGGCATTAGGCCCCTTTCACACGGACGCCTTCATCTTGCGAATCTTGCTTGCTCAGCGACGGATCGCTTCGCTGATCCCATCTGAGCAAGTGGATGACAGGTCCTGTCCTCTCCACTGTACAGAGAGGACACTGACACAGTCCTGCTCTCCTTTATGGGGAAATCGGGTGGAATCAGACCGCCTGTCCGTTTTCATCTTATCTGCCAGACGGATGGAAAATAGGACCACAATCCGTCTGGATTTTGCGGGCAGAATCCGATCGGATTGTGGCTGGTGTCAGTGGACATGTGTCCGCTGAAATTCACAGATCCATAGAGGAGATTGCAAGGTCCGATCAGGTTCGCCTGAAAAACTGACAGGTGGACCTGTTCGGAGAGCCCGTGTGAAAGGACCCTTAGTGTGCTAAAGCTCTCTTTATCCTAAACAACTGTCATTTTTTAATCCCATAAATTACAAAATGGTTTACAAAGACCTTTTTTTTTTCCTCATTTGCATATCGGTACTGCTGCTTTCCTCAAGCCTCTATCATGTACTTGTCTGCATCCACTATATACAGTATGATTGTATTGGATTGGCTTCTTAATAGTGTCAATAGTGTACCATTCCTATGCAGTGTGTTGGTATGGTCATATGTATTCTCAAAAAAGACTGCATGTAACAAGGTTTCAATACAGAAGCACCATAAGGAAACTAATGTCACCCCATAAAAGGAAGTGCTTGAATAAAGAACTTTATAGCAGGAGTATCATCCAGTATTATTTTAGTGAAAGCTGCTGATTTAAAAACACCAATCTATACTGCCTAGCCTGTATTAAAAAAAAATCTGTACAATTACCTATTTTTAGTCCGCTCCTGTCTGGTCATGTAATCCCGCAGTTCTGGCTCCCCTGTGTCAGTGAGCGGCCGCTGCAAGGGACAGGAGGGAGCGCTCCCTTACAAAGAGCTGCCGGATCACGTGACCAGACTGGAGTGGATTAAAAATAGATCATTTATACAGGTTAGGCAGGATAGGTAGAAGAAAGGAACATTTTTAAGAATAATTATATTTAGGCTTTTCTTCCACGTTGAAGCTTTAGATTTTAGTGATTTGGTTTAGTTTACTTACTAACGTTTACTGAATAACGTTCATCATGCATACAATAAAGAGAGGATTTTACATTGAATTTTATATTGTATACTATAAAAGCACACTGTAGTCATAAATTAAGGTTAAATGTAAACTGATTCAAAAGAACCAAGCTTCCCCCCATCCCATCAAATCTTCAAGCTCGTTTTCCTTTTGTCTCTAAACATCAGCCTGTGAAAATGCAGGTGAAGTGTTCCGTGATTACGAGCAGTTTGAGTGTTCTCTCCAGTAGAAAACACAATAGTATTATATTTTCTGGTACTCTTTTGAGCTTGCAGTATATCTCGTAACCACTAGGTGGCACTATTTTATTATAAGTGTGGCAATATGTCTAACTATTATTATTATTATACAGAATTTATATAGCGCCAACAGTTTACGTAGCGCTTTACAACTTGAGGGTAGACAGTACAAATACAATACACTTTGATACAGTAGGAATCAGAGGGCCCTGCTCCTTTAGAGCTTACAATCTAACTACAGTATAAAGATTTTTTTTTTTTTTTTTTTTTTTTTTCCAACAAGGGCTTTTAGATTTGCCAATGTAATACTCTATGTAACACTCTATGTGCTTTACTTGAAATCTGTAGTCTTTTTTAGATAAATATGTTAGCTCAGCATAATGTAAATGTCAATTTTATCAATTTGTGTTAAGACTTGCAAAACCTTTCTGTGCATAGTGTGAAATTCTATATAAACATGGGAACAGCCATACTGTGTTTGCTAAGTACATATGCAGGCTCTGTTACGGTTATGGTTTCTTTATCTTCCTTCAAGTCTTTCTGCAGTTTATAATGATGTGCAGCACCCATAATGTGAATTATACTGAATACATTGAAGTTGATCTCAAAATGAATACCTGATCATATGTTCGGAAAGTGAAAAAACAGGATTTTTTTATTTTTATTTTTTTTATCGTACATCATGGGACACAGAGCCGTGACACAGTGGACACAGTGGCCTCTGTGTCACGGGAAACAGAGGCCACCTTCAGGTGATGAACACTGGCACTCCCTAAGACAAGAAGTCTACTCCCTATATAACCCCTTCCACTACTGGGAGTACCTCAGTTTTCTCACCAGTGTCTTAGGAATTCCACATTTTTGCTACCCTTAACTGAGTCGGTTGATAAGCCCACTTCTTGTTTGGGTTCGCTAAAGCCTCCTCAAGCTGCACATGCCTTTCCTGTCCATTCATTGCTGGAAAGCTTATGTATTCTGAGTGGGATCACCCAGATAAGCATTTTTTTCCCTCCTAAAACGTTTTCATCACTTTATCCTATGGAGGAGAAATTCACTAAAAAGTGGGAGATACCAGCAATTGAAGCTGCTATATCCTCTGTGAATAAAAGTTTGACTTGTCCGGTAGACAATGCTCAAATGCTTAGGGATCCAATGGACAAAAAGTTGGAATTCCTATTAAAAAACACTTTTTTTCAACAAAGCGGACCCAACTCAAGCGCAGTGTCCCTGGTGTTCCTTACCTCGCCCCACCCTGCTTCACCGTCTTTGGGACTGTACTAATATCACTACTTACTGGAACGCTGTGATAGCCTACATCAACAAAATCCATAAAACACAAATATATAAGGACAGTCTCTTGTGCCTGTTCAGTATACCACCATCATCCTCATTAGCGATGGACTTACAAAATATTCGACAATGGGCTCATCTATGTCTCCTAGTTGCCCGCAGAACTATTATGTCTCACTGGATCTCAGCAACACCACCTACTTTAACGGCGGTTAAAAAAGCCATGACCTCACTCTTCTATTTGGAGAGATTAGATACCATCACACTGAACTTTCCTTCTACCTAAAGCTTTTTCAAGAGATGGAGAAGGTATATGGAAGCCACATTCACTCAACAAACAATGCAAGATATAATGCACCCATTCCGATTCACGGATTGGTACCTAAGGAGAGATCTCACCAATTCCCTTGGCAACCTCAAAGTATCTCCCATTTCTGACCCCTCTACCTTTTAAGCCGCCGTAAGATGTTTGCAAGCCCATACTGCTCTTTGACATCCAGTATTTTTTTTTCTATTTGTTCTCAATAGTTTTGTTTAGTTTTGCTGTGTTAACTAGACCGATTGATCTCATCTCTAGCTGGTTATGTCCTAACGCTGCTTCCACTCCTGAAGGTACAAAGATGTAAAGTTTCAGTCTCTCAAGCACTGTTTTGCTTAATAACGATGATAAGATGGTAAATGTGAATTTCTGACCCCCCTCCCCCCTTACCTATATTTAAGTATAAAACTATCTTACTACTTAGAGAATTTACGTTTACCTGCTTTATAACTATTATGTATTCTGTTTTATACTACTGTATGCTGTAAAACTCAATAAATATTTTTCAAAAAAAAAAAAACAAACACTTTTTGTCTGGCAAGTTCAGTGACTCAGCCAGCAATTTGTGTATGTCAATCCTTGAGAGACCAGGTTAAACAGGTGCTCAAGGTTACTCCTCATCAGCAGGCCCAGGATTAGGGCCGAACTACCAGCGGCGTTCTGTTTTGCAGTAGGCGCCATAAGAGATTCTATTCTTCAAGCCTCGGGCCTTATGCTTGGGCTGGTGCATATGTGTAGAATCTTATGGTTGAAAAATTGGTCAGCCGAGGCGCCATGCAAAAAGCTCCTGGCTAGTTTTGCTTTTCACAGTGAACGGCTGTTTGGGGATGATTTGGATAAATACATCCAAAGAATTTCTGGTGGAAAAAGTACTCTTTTGCCAGTTAGGAAGAGGAGTAAACATGTTTCATTTAAACAAGCTCCTTCTCCAGTGCCATTGGCATCAGCCTCCAGGCAGTCTTGACGGCCTCCGCCGTCAGGTTCAAGAGGTAAACCTCAGGGTCAACCCCAGGGACAAAAAGTTCTGGGGGATGAAACCTACAAAACAAAATACTAAAGCCTCCTTATGAAGGGGCACCCCTGCTCGCTTGAGTGGGGGGAAAACTTCTGCAGTTCTCAAGGCATGAAGAGAACTGCAGAAGTCTGGCATGAAGAGTGTCGAGACAAATGGGTGACTTCTTCAATAGCTCTAGGGTACAAGCTAGAGTTCCGAGAGTCCCCGTCTCCTCGTTTTCTCAGATCAAGCGTTCCCAAGGATCCAGAGAAAAAGAAGTCTCTTTCAAACATTGGACCGTCTTTTGTCTCAAAAAGTGATCTCGGTGGTCCCCATGCAAGAGCAGGGGTTGGGGTTTTATTCAAACCTTTTCACGGTGCCAAAACCAAATGGAGATGTCGGACCCATTCTGGATCTCAAACATCTAAACTGGTTCCTGAATATCTCTATCCTACAAGGAGGAGAACTTCTGGTGTCAATCGACATCAAGGATGCATACCTCCATGTGCCGATTTTCCCCGTTCACCAGAAATATCTACGCTTCGAGGTAGAAAATCTTCATTTTCAGTTTGTAGCTCTGCCTTTCGGTCTAGCTACTGCACCTCGAGTGTTTACAAGTCCTGGCCCCTCCTCTAGCCAGATTAAGGGCCCTAGGTATAACGATTATAGAGTACCTAGACAATCTACTCTTGATAGACCAGTCGGTAGCCCGCTTAGACCAAAGTATGATCACCACAGTGAACTACCTGGAATACCTAGGTTGGATTCTCAACCTAGAGAAATCCTCCTTAAAACCATCCAGGAGATTAGAATACTTGGGTCTGATTATAGATACAGCCCAGAAAAGGGTATTCTTGCCCCAGGCAAAGATCAGTGCCATGAAGGAACCGATTCAGGTGGTCAAGACAAAGAAGAATCCTTCCATTCGACTTTGCATGAGGCTGTTGGGAAAGATGGTGGCTTCGTTCGAGGCCGTTCCTTATACTCAGTTTCATTCGAGGCTGCTGCAAAACAGTATCCTATCGGCTTGGAACAAGAAGGTCCAAGCGCTAGATTTCCCAATGCGTCTGCCTCCAAGGCAGCGCCGGAGCCTCAGTTTGTGGTTAATAACCAAGAATCTGCAGAAGGGAAAATCCTTCCTACCAGTTACCTGGAAGGTGGTAACAACAGATGCCAGCCTTTCGGGTTGGGGAGCAGTCCTGGAAGAGACGAATGTCCTAGGGAAATGGTCCAGATCAGAAATGACCTTGCCCATCAACATTCTAGAGATTCGGGCAGCACGCTTGGCCCTGAGGGCCTGGATGCTCAGGTTATGGAATTGTCCTGTCAGGATCCAATCTGACAATGCCACAGCAGTGGCCTATATCAATCACCAAGGGGGCACGAGAAGTTGTGCGACCCAGAGAGAGGTGAATCATATCTTAACTTGGGCAGAAAACAATGTACCTTGCCTATCGGCAGTCTTCATTCCAGAAATAGAAAATTGGCAGGCAGACTACTTGAGTCGCCAGCAGTTGTTCCCGGGAGAATGGACCCTTCACCCCGATATATTCCTGGCAATATGCCGGAGATGGGGGATGTCGGACATAGATCTGTTTGCGTCCAGGTTCAACAAAAAGATCGACAACTTTGTGTCAAGAATGTGGAACAGATGCCTTGGTGTTCCTGTGAAATCCGTTCCCACTGATTTATGCTTTGCCTCCTATTCTGCTGCTTCCGCGATTTCTTCGCAGGGTCAAGCAGGAAGGGAAGTCGATGATTCTTGTGGCCCCAGCTTGGCCCAGAAGATCCTGGTATGCGGAGATCATAAGAATGGTGGTAGGGGAACCATGGACCCTACCACCTTGTCCAGACCTTCTCTCACAAGGTCCGGTATTCCATCCTACCTTACTAACGCTAAATTTAACAGTTTGGCTATTGAGACCCACATTCTGAAGAAGCGTTCTGTGGTATCTACCTTGATTAATGCAAGGAAACCAGCCTCCAGAATCCTATATTATAGAGTCTGGAAGGCATATGTCTCCTGGTGTGAATCCAGTGGTTGGCACCCCAGGAAGTATGTCATAGGTAGAATCCTTGACTTTCTGCAGATGGGGTTAGAGAGGAAGCTGGCCTTGAGTACTATCAAAGGCCAGGTCTCGGTCTTATTGTTATTGTTTCAATGACCACTTGCTTAGCATTCTTTAGTTCGTAGTTTTATTCAGGGGGTAACATGGCTTAATTCCTTTGGTTAGGTCACCTCTGAACCCTTGGGACTTAAATTTAGTTCTGTTGGCGTTGCTGAAACAGCCTTTTGAGCCGATACGGCATATTCCCTTGGTTCTTTTGACAAGGAAATTAATTTTTCTGGTAGCCATATCTTCTGCAAGAAGAGTATCAGAGTTGGCTGCTCTTTCTTGTAAAGAGCCATATTTAATTATTCCCAAGGATAAGGTAGTATTGCGTCGTCATCCTCATTTTCTACCGAAGGTAGTGTCAGGTTTTCATTTAAACCAGGACATTATTCTGCTTTCTTTTTTTCCAGAACCCTGTTCTACGGAAGAGAAATCACTACATTCTCTGGATGTGGTGAGAGCAGTCAAAGTCTACTTGAAGGCGACAGCTCAGATACGAAAAACTGATGTTTTTGTTTGTGTTGCCTAAAGGTCCTAAAAGAGGACAGGCAGCATCAAAATCTACTATTTCTAAATGGATTTGGCAAGTGATTGTTCAAGCTTATGGTTTGAAGAGGAAGATTCCACCCGCTCAAATCAAACCGCACTCCACTAGGGCTGTTTGTGCTTCGTGGGCAGTGCATCAGCAAGCCTCCATGGCTCAAATCTGCAAGGCCGCAACTTGGTCTTCAGTCCATACATTTACCAGATTCTATCAGGTGGATGTAAAAAAGTGTGAGGATATTGCCTTTGGGCATAGTGTGCTGCCAGCAGCAGTATAAGTCCTCTAGTCTCGGTGCCCTACTTTTGTTGTGTCTCCCTCCCCTCAGTTGGCATTGCTATGGGACATCCCACATAGTAACTACTATGACTCTGTGTCCTGTGATGTACGATAAAGAAAATAGGATTTTTATAACGGCTTACCTATAAAATCCTTTTCTTGGAGTACCACACGGGACACAGCGGTCCCTCCCCTCTTCTAATACACGTATATTGCTTTGCTACAAAAACTGAGGTACTCCCCAGTAGTGGGAGAGGTTATATAGGTAGTGGACTTCTTGTCTTAGTGTGTGCCAGTGTCCATCCTGAAGGTGGCCTATAACCCACATAGTAACTACTATGGCTTTATGTTCCATGATGTACTCCAAGAAAAGGATTTTACAGGTAAGCTGTTATAAAAATCCTATTTTTTGCTGCCATGTGATTTGGTTTTTAAAGCAAACACTGCTTCACTTAATTCACTTTGCAAATTAAATAGCTTCTACACCTTTAGTAAATTAAACCCATCTTTTCTAGTAGTCACTTAGAAGAATCCTCTCTAGTCGTCCCAGACCTGCTGTTTTATTGCTGCCTTTTGACTGATCTAGAATCTAAAGCCTAGTACACACTGAGTTTTTATTTTTTTGTTCAACTCAGCGGGTTGAATGAAAAAAAAAAAACTGTCAGCTCAGGTTGGAGCCGCTGTACTAACTATGCAAAGTTAGTGCAGCGATCTCCCCCACGGAGCTGTTGTTTTCTTGACAGGGGGACACCCCACCCGCCAGAACACTCTGATCAGTGATCTCTGCCATTGGCTGAGAGCACTGATCGCGAGTCGGTCGGCTGCTGGTTCTTCAGCATGCTCATCTGACAGAAGCTGGCCAAACAGACTTTTTTTTTTGTGCAGGCCGATGTCTCCCTACATTCGGCCCGTGTGCACCAGGCTTTACATTAAGCAATATGCTGCACTTTGCACTTTAGAGCTGCAGTCAAACCGTCCAAAAATTTGGTCTGTGTGGTGTCAGTACAGAGAAGAAGATTAAAGCTTCAAAAGGATGTCTATTTCTGTCCATCTAGTACTGCGATTTACACAGCTCTGTCTGCCAGGAGAGGAGACATGATCTTTCTCTGCTGCAGTAAAGTAAATTCAGGAAGAACAGTGCAACAAGCACGTTAATTGGGCAAGTTAGAAGGCATCATAATGAAATAAAGATATATTCTTACTGTTGCGTGTCTTAAACCCCTGGTTTTAATATGAACTGTTAGACCGGTTCAATTTGATTTGTTGCAGTCTGGTTGGTAAGTGAGCTGGGAATTTTTCTTTGTTGTTTTTTTTACATGCGTCTCCCTTCCATGTGCTCCTTGCTGCAAAGGCCAGTTATAGGTTGGGGTGGTTTCCATTTGTTTGTAGTGTTTGTGAATTGGTGAAGAGGCGCACTGGATACCTTTGCTGAGATTGTGCTTTTGCTGGGTGTTCAGTGCACCCCTATAACTTTTAAGGAGGGGTGGACTCCCTCCAGGCATACGTACCCTTAATCTAACCATTATTATATATGTGGCCCTTTTTGAACCTCAAAATTTATGGAGTTAGGACTGCAGTACACTGGGGTGCCGTGAAATGCAAATGTGTGCAAACTAAATCCCTTGTTTTAATGAGAACTGTTATGCCCCGTACACACGGTCGGACATTTATCGACAACAAAAACCTAGGATTTTTTCCGACAGATGTTGGCGCAAACTTGTCTTGCATACACACGGTCACACAAAGTTGTTGGAAAATCCGATTGTTCTGAATGCGCTGACGTAAAACACGTACATTGGGACTATAAACGGGGCAGTAGCCAATAGCTTTCATCTCTTTATTTATTCTGAGCATGCGTGGCACTTTGTGCATCAGATTTGTGTATACACGATCGGAAATTCCGTTGTCGGAAAATTTTATAGCCTGCTCTCAAACTTTGTGTGTCGGAAAATCCGATGGAAAATGTGTGATGGAGCCTACACACGGTTGGAATTTCCGACAACATGGTCCTATCACACATTTTCCGTCGGAAAATCCGACCGTGTGTACGGGGCATAAGACAGCACAGTTTGGTTTGTTGCAGGCTGGTTGGTAAGTGAGCTGGGAATTTTTCTTTGTTGTTTGTTGACATCCAATGTCATTCTCGCCTAGGCGAGGAAGGAGGAAGTGCTATGGCGTGGCACAAAACAACGTAGTAAACATTGCTAATACTAGGGGGAACATTATCCAGTTGTGAAAGAGGAAGGGGATGAAACAAGGAAAATAAAAATGTGTTAATGGCTGAAGGTCTGCTTTAAGTACCCTTAGAAAGTTGCTATGCAATTGGGAATCTTTCCTGGTAAATCTAAGCACTGTTCTTGACTTTTTTTTTTTTACAGCTGAGAAGTGGCAAGCTGTGTACACAATCTTGGAGGCTTTCGGAAACAGCAGTACAAACTTGAACGGAAATGCCACACGCTTTTCACAGATCATTTCTCTTGACTTTGACCAGGCTGGACAGGTGGCATCTGCTTCCATACAGGTGAGAGGAAATGCTCAAATATACGTCTGGGTGCCTCAGGTTACAATTTAGAGCTTATAAGACCTACAAGTAAGCGTGGAAAATGTGTTTAGGTTTGTAAGCCGGTGTGGTGTGTGATTTTAGCCTTCAGCATGGAAAGGATTAACATTGGATACTAAGTAGCTTTTCATAAGTGCACAAGACTGTGAATTAATTTCCTACAAGAAAACAAATTTCACCAGCTTACAACTGCAAGGATGTTGCTGGTTTATCGAGAAAAAAAATTAACCCATTTCCACCTTCTCAGATATCCTTTAGGAAAGCCAGCAGTTTTGCACTTTTCAGTGATAAATTAGTATTTTCCTATACAAATGTAATCTAACAAAATAAAGTGTACGTACTATTGTGGTTTTCAAGGTCACTAAAGGGCAGCTCAGCATAAGTCTTAGAAGCAGGGATTGGAGCAAGTGGGACGGGTTGGCATTGTAAAAAAAAAAAAAAAAAAAAAAAAAGGTTGGGGAAGTTTAGATGGGGGGGGGGGGTCCATTAGTCATTGCTCTGAGGAAGGGAGCCAGTCCCCCTGAAATCTGTGTAATCCCATGAGGTTGGAGGGCAGACTTCAGGACTCTGTAATCTTGACATGCTATTATTCCATTGTGGTTTGTGAGTATAATTTGTATATTTTTATCTTTTGATAAAGGGCTGGAGATAATGCACTAAGCATTTGCTCCCTTGTTCTTTGTTTATGCAGTACAGAATTCCCTGATTGGATTAGGGCTGCATCGCTATCACCATCCAGTCCAAGTCGCACAGTGTTCATGACATTGGCACATTTTAAGGCAACCTTCCTTATGAATTCTGAGTGTTGAAGTGTCATATTGGTCTTTTTTTTTGCCCAATGCCCTGTACACACGATAGGATTTTCCGACATCAAAATCCATGCTTTTTTCTGACAAATATTGGCTCTAACTTGTCTTGCATAACCACAGCCACACAAATATTGTCAGAAATTCCGAATGTCAAGAACGCGGTGATGTACGACGAGCCTGAGAAAAATTAAGTTCAATTGCCAGTGCGGCTGTTCTGCTTGATTCTGTGCATGTGTGGAACTTTGCGTCGGAATTGTGTACACACGATCGTAATTTACGAGAACGGATTTTGTTGTCGAGAAATTTGAGATCCAGATCTCAAATTTTGTGTGTCGGAAATTCCGATGGAAAATGTCCGATGGAGCCTACACACGGTCGGAATTTCCGACAACAAGCTCCTATAGAACGTTTTCCATCGGAAAATCCTATTGTGTGTACGGGGCATTACTCTGTCTTTGTCCATTGGCAAATTTTGGCTGTTCACACCAGCCTTTGAATACTTCAGCATCTTCTTTTGTAGATCTAATAAAAATCTATTTTGAAGCTTAAAGACCTAAGGACTAGTGCAGAGATCTCATGAATAGAGGCCCCAAGAGATTAGAAACGTCAGAAGGTCTAACTCCGCAACACCTTCCTAAAGTTCAGTTTTGGATAGACTATTTAAAGCGGACCTTCAGTCATTTTTTCAACTTTCCTCTCCTGTCACTCAAGTGTGAAAGGGCTGAGGGCTTTCACACTGGAGCGGTGCGCTGGCAGGACTCTCAAAAAAGTCCTGTAAGCTGTAGCGGCACTTTTAACCCTTTTTTTGCCCGCTAGCAGGGGTTAAAAGCGCCCCACTAGCGGCCGAAAAGCCAACGCGGCTTAGTGTGAAAGTGCCCTAAAGGGTAAAATTAAAGCAGTATTAATCACCAAACCAAAAACGTAATATACTGCAGCTTACTAATCATTAGATCACCTACTGATCTGGCCAGTAATGACACCTTCTATATTAGAGTGTCTCCACTATGGATGAATGAGCATAGGGCCACCTTTGGACAGCAGCAATGTTAGTCTAAGGGGAGGGGAGTGTAAGATGTACTAGCAGATTTAAAGTGGACCTTCAGTCATTTTTTTCAACTTTACATCTATTAAATCTTCTGCCCTTGTTGTTTTAACTTTGGATAGTAAAACATTTTTTTTCTGCCAGTAAATACCTTATACAGCCCACTTCCTGTTTCTTGTCTGGTAAAAAGCCTAGGATTATGACATCATGCACAGCTTTCTCTCTCACTCTTGTGAAAGTTTGCCAGGAAAGGAAGGGGGGATGAGTCATAAGAGGGCCAATGAGAGCTGCAGAGCTGGAGGTGTACCTCCTGTGTGTCTTTGTAAATCCAGGAAGTGAACAGGCAGCAGCTTCAGCTGCCCACAGTTAAAATGGTTTCAGCCAGACTTGTTGGAGGGAGATTTCTGCAGCATATTTGGCAAGTACAGAATCACAGAACATGGTTTATTCACTTGGAAAAAATGGTTTATTCACTTGGAAAAGAAAATGTGCATTTTTTTTTTTTTTTAGAGAACTGAAAGTATGTTTTTTGTTGTCTTGATTTGTTGTCCTCACTTTATTTTTTTTGTCTATTTTTGGGTTTCAGACGATGCTTTTGGAGAAACTACGAGTGGCCAGACGTCCAGAAAATGAAGCTTCCTTCAATAGTTTCTACTACCTCTTGGCTGGAGCAGACAGCACTCTCCGGTACGTGAATGAAACAATAACTGCGCTTGAATGTTCTGTTTAGTCTGCTTATTTTCAAAATGATTCATGAGGCAGATATTTGTTATTTGTGGAGTTTGTGTTTTTTGTTTTTTTTTATCACAGCCACTTTTTTTTTAATATTAATTCGTACTTCTAAAGCATCAGCATATTTTGCAGCACTGTACTGTGTGCAGGTAACGCACACTGATCATCGTCCACGAAGCACTCTTGAAGACTGACCTCTGGTTTCTGTTGATTATGGCTACCACTGTTCTTTACACTGTTCTTAAATAAAAATACGTGCCCCCCTCCTCTTCAAATAACATTAAGAAGCAATGAATGCTGCTAGAACAAAACATAGGAAACAGGGTTCAGGAGGAATTGAAACCAGTTTTTGAGGGCATCTTTCAGTACGAACACTAATCTTGGGCATGCATGTAACAAATTGATAAATGGACAAATCAGAATTAATTCTCTCTATACTTTGTAAGGCTGATGCCACTGGATCAGTATAATGGCTAGTTGGCTAACGTTTTTAAATGTAGGTCAGTGGTAGCAGGCTTTGATGATGATGATTTTTTTATTTTTTTTTTATTACATAAGAATATTGTATATTTACCACTTGAAGCCATCAGGTGGCAAGCTGTAAACTAGTTTGGTCAATGCATTCTACACTTGTCCTGTGAAAGAGACCAGTAAAGTAAAAAGATCAGATTACAAAGACTGCAAACCCCTACCAATGACTGTATAGCATGAGTCCGTCTGACAGGGTATAAACTAAATACATTGCTTAGGTAGGCATTTGCACTACAAAGCTGTTGGTCTAGAATGGAACATGTATGACCATTTGGAAAAATCTAAGTACAGGGTGCTTCCAAATAATTGATTCTTATTCTATTATAGTACTTTAGGTAATCTTAATAACTTTCAACAATAAAGGAATTGAAAACTTACCAATACTTTATTAGTTCATAATTTTATTTTACAAACTGTAGTCTGTTTGCCTTTACAATCTTTTTGTATATTTGGTAAACCAACAACATGTTTTCACAGCTTATGTACATGACTTGAACAACTGACATAATTGATTTCACTAGATACTAAGATTCATTCCTCGTTTGATGTGACAATCCGTATAGATTGCTTTTTCCTTGCCTAACATAACGAAATCAGTTTCTGATCCATGTTCTGTTGTGGCCCCAATTAATTCAGAAGTACTTTTTTTTTTCATTCTCGTTGGCATCTAAAGCAATACAGATTATTTCCTCCAGCTGGCTTTTTATCTAGCCCTATTTGTCATATTTTAAACAATCTCTGTTACTGAAAGTGGATGTAAACCCAATGTCATCCTTTCTAAACTACTGCCATAGGGGTTATCTATAAGGATATGCATGCCTCCTGCATGTATCTTTACTTGTCAAATGTCTCCCCTCTGTCTGTTATTAGACCCGAAAAACTGCATATTCTGTGGGTCAAGTCGTGATGTCAGTAGACTCCCCGCCCACCTCTACACTCCCCTTGTCAATATGCATTTTCTCCTGTGTATTTCTAACACTGAACTTCTGCTGAACTTCTGCTATGATCTCTAACATCCAGTGAAAAGACAGGAAAGTAACCACATGACTTCAGCATGCCAAATCATGCTGAGGTGTGGAACAGCCAATCCTTGCAGAGCTGCTGAAGAAAGGAGTGGGGGAGGGAATTAAAAAATACTGCATGTCTCTTAGGCTAGAGCACGAGATAGGTAAATCACCTGTCACTCACAGCAAGGGGGAGGATTTGACAAAGTTTTTCTCAGTTTGTCAAGAATTGTCTCACTGAACAATAAAAGAGGATTGCTCAGAGATGGATTAACTTTGTGTGGCAAGACTGGGCTCAAATGATAGCAAATCTTATACTCTACAGTATGATAAAAAAAAGACATTTTGCAGGCTACACACTCTTCCCACATCTCTATTTTGTAAGAGTCCTCTGAGCCCCAATGCATCTGTGGCCCAGAAGAGTTTTGGCTACCCTGCCATACACACTACCTTGTGATATTATTATATATAATAAACATATGATGAAGATGGTTTGACTTTCTTATTGAAGAGAAAAGAGACAACTATTTCCCCTGACTATACTGGGCCTGGTAGTAACTGCTCGCCATTCATTTTATACTACCAGATGCTAAATCAGTGGTTCTCAACCTTCCTAGTGCCGTGACCCCTTGATAAAATTTCCCAAGTTGTGGGGACCCCTAACAGTAAAATTATTTTCATAGCGTGGGTTGTCAGCACCCAAGGCAATACAAGTAATTTGCGCCCCTAACCCACAGACCCTTCCACTCATACAGTATTAAAACCCCTTATGGTACATTTTAGGATGTACCACTCTCTCTCTTTGTTCTCCTATCTTTCCCTTTTATCTGTCTCTATACTAATTTCCCCCCCCCCAATCCCTCTCTAGCCGTGTTTCTTGTTCTCTTATTCTTTCTCTCCCTTTTTCTTTGTTCCTCCCCCTCTTTTCCTCTCCCTTCCATGTATTCTCAATTTTTTCCCTTCTCTTACTTCTTGGTGGGTGGAATGGGATGAGTGGCAATGCTGGGGGGAGTTCTGATAAGCCAGCTTAGGTGCTCTTGATCAAGGTCATCTGCTGATCTGAGAACTGTAGTGGGGACTTTTAATGGCAAATATAAGACTTTGTGTTGTCTCGTAGCAGTGACACCTATGCCAAAATCAGGAGATGGGATCTCCTCCAGCCCCTTCCACTTAACATTCCTCACCAGTCAGCTGACCTCTAGTCTCTGCCCCCCAGCCATGCCGTGAACTGAATGGGCGGCTGTGAAGAGGCTAAGTGGGCAGCCGCGGGCTCCAGGGATCAGCCCTACTGGGCGGCCACAGGCTCAAGGGACAACCCTGCTGGGCGGCCGCAAAAAGACTGGGAGAGTGGTGCGGGCTTCAGGAACAGCCCAGGATTTGGTGACCCCTGGCAAATCATCATTCGACCCCCAGGTTGAGAACCACTGTGCTAAATTGATGGTAGAAGTGCCGTTTCTATAACTTGTTTAGTATGCAATTCTTATCATATCATTAGACACCAGGTTATTTTAATTATCAGGATGACCACTACTTGTCAGAGATTGCAGCACCAGAGCTAAAGAAAGAGGTATATAGCTGTCTAGAGAAGTCAGAAGACTCTTTGAAGTTCCAATACAATTCTCTAGCCTCTTCTTTCTTCATAAGTTGTATAAGGGGAATGGGAACTTTGTGGATTAACAAACACTGTCAGTCCTTGAAGAGTGTGTCCTGCTTCTAATTTGTATTATTAGAATTGAGTGATGTAATTACAGAATATTGGGTTGGAGCTGTTTGAAAGTGTGCATGATTATGTATATGCTTAGAGCAGCATGAAAGCTCAATAAGATCCTGGTAATCAGGGTAGTTGGTGTGTAATCAGGGTAGTTGCCGTGTTCCAGGTGGCTATGTTATGTTAAGTGTTATTAAGCTGAATATTTTATCCTTTTACAGGACAGAGCTTCACCTCAATCATATGGCAGAAAACAACGTGTTTGGTATTACCCTCGCTTCCAAGGTAGGTAGTGTCCAGCACAGACACATTTGCTATTGTGAATCTCATAAAAGCATAAAAGCAGTGGTTCTTGACCTTTTTTGGGTCACAGACCCCTTTAAGAATTTGATAAAAAGTATGGATCCCCTCCCCAATAATATTCAAGTAAACACAACATGGCAGGCAATGAATATACTGTATGTACTTTATTTTATTGAAATTTGATTGCCATATAGTACATACACAAAGTGTGAATAAAGTAAAACATCGTACCAAAAAAATTCACTCCATTTCATGCAAAAAGTTATTGCCACTCATTGTATTATAATGAAATTAAATTAAACAAAACAATTTAATTCTGCTCAAACCTACTTCTACTACCATTACTACTAGAAAATAAGATTTGGCTCTTGCCATTATGGAGTGGCTCAAGATGGCGGTTGTGAGTCAAGATGCTTAGCGGTCAGTGTTAAAGGCAGTGGCAGGGTGCATTTTCTTTAAAGTGGTTGTAAACCTGATTCATGAAATTTGACCTAGGCATATATATCCACAGTGTTTTCTTATCTCCCTCCAATGCCCTAAGTCCCATGTGTTTCTGCTGCTCCGTTCTTCTGTTATCAGCATGATCACTTCTGAAAAGTTAACAACAACCAAGATAAAACCAGCTTGAAATTTGTGTTGGGGAGGTTGCTATAATTAGATTAGCAGAGAGCTAGTCTATTCACAGCACATTCCTTCCTTCCTCTGCCTGTGTGGGGTGTGTGTGTGTGTGCCTTTCCTCCAATCGGCTGTCACACAGTGTATGCCAAGACTTCACTCCCAGTGCTGAACAGGAAGAGAACATTTCTAACACGATTTGCACTTTCTAAAGAATATAGCAAGCTGAAGACAGCAGATACGCAAGTAAAACTTATGTAGGAGGATTTGTTTCATCCCTGTGTATCATCTGAGGCTGCTCACTTCACTGGGTATATGTGAGGTTTTACATCCACTTTAATGTCTTTCAATGGGAAACCGTTAATTAGGACAATGGCTGTATAGTGAATGTAAAAGTTATTTATTTCTGACTCTCGCAGACCCCCCTGAAACCCATCCATAGACAACTTAGGTCAGTGGCCTCAAATGCAGTCCCTGACATCACCAAAGGGCCGCACATAATGTTCAATACAGGCAGTCCCCGAGTTACGAACGGGTTAGGGACTGCCTGTTTGTTCTTAAGTCGGATTTGTTAATAAGTCGGAAGCGCATGCGCAGAGCGACAGAGATGTCGTTTTCCAATGTTTTCCAACGTCGTTTTCCAATGTTTTCCGATGTGCCCACCGATGCCGCCTCCCGTTCGTAAGCAGGAGTCATTCCCAAGTCAGAGGTTCGTAACTCGGGGACCTCCTGTATATGTAATACTTGAGAGGATTGCCAGAAACAGAGAGTGTGGATATGCTACATTGTTGTCTATGCTGCAAAAGACAATATGAAACTAGGAACATGTAACATGAGGCCAGTAGAGTTCAATGCTATTACCCTAATCCATGTTCCCAGTACAAACTGCTGATGTCCGAGGGCCACACATCATATACCAAAAGGCTGCATGTGGCCTTTGGGCCTCAGGCTAGGTACTAGGGACTTAAGGGGACTATGGACCCCAGGTTAAGAACCCCTCCCTAAAGTAACACTACACATTTTTTTTTTTTTATATCCATCATTCTTAAGCATAAAAGTATACCACGGCTCTATATGTGTTTTTTCTCACTTTCTCTCACTTACTGTTGTTTTTACACTTGTTTTTTCCTGATTCTCCGCTGTTTTGCCACACCGCTGGTAGTGTAGATTGGGCAGTGTCTGTTATTTCCTGTCACATGCTCCACTCTATTTGTACTACATTTCCCATGGTGTTCTGGGCTATATTAATCCACCGCGCATGTGCTGAAAAAAAAAAAGTGTTCTCCTCTCACTAGGCCCATACCCACACCCTGCACTTGTCCTTCCTTCAGCTGCGTCCCACTGTTGCCATTCTGGAGGATGGTGAGATGTGGGTGGGTTGGAGGTTAGACATCCTGTTATGGATACAATCAAAAGCCTTGGGGTTAAAGATATGGCCGATGAGGGACCTTGTGGATGTTATGTGCCGATTGCTGTCTGTGCCCCCATTAGGGAGATTCACCCTCTCTATGTGTCCTGTTTACTGTTCTCACCGAAAGTGAAAGTTAAACAGGAAGTAAACCCTGATGGGTTTTACCTCCTTTCTTTTTCCCTGCAAAATAAAAGCATAATGTGCTAGTATGCATCGCAAAGTAAAAACATAATGTGCTAGTATGCATGACACTTGCCTGCAAACAAAGCCCGCGCCATCCCCGCTGCAGGCGGCGTCCATGTTCGCCCCTCTTCCTTCTGGGGCCACAGCGCTGGCTCTGTGACTGGCCAAAGCTGCGTGACGTCATTCCCACACATGCGTGCGGGAGCCGACAGTCATGGGGCCGTTTCTTCACAGCGCATGCACCGATGACATCATCAGCGCAGTACAAAGTAAATATCTCCTAAACGGCTCACATTTAGGAGATATTTACAGTCCCTATAGGTAAACCTTATTATAGACTTACCTATAGGTACAACTTGCAAATGGAGGTTTAAAGTCTCTTTAAAGAAAATCCAAAATAGAGTTGTCACCAGAACAGAAATAAAGGGGAAGTCTTCCAATGGGACACTAGTTCTGGTGACCCTGGTGACAACCAAGGATTTCTTCGCTTTGGAGAGATTTACTTTCGCCTCCTGTTATGACCATAGAACGGGAAGCGAAATCTCCCCAAATTGGACAGAAAAAAGTGTTATAAACTGCCTTTGGTTCCACTTTTAGTATTGTATCACCTATATTGATACGGTTTCCATGCCTGTGATATACAGCATCTCACAAAAGTGAGAACACCCCTCACATTTTGTAAATATTTTTTTATATCTTTTCATGTGACAACGCTGAAGAAATGACAATTTGTTACAATGTAAAGTAGTGAGTTTACAGCTTGTATAACGGTGTAAATTTGCTGTCCCCTCAAAATAACTCAACACACAGCCATTAATGTCTAAACCGCTGGCAACAAAAGTGAGTACCTAAGTACCCTAAGTGAAAATGTCCAAAATGTGCCCAATTAGCCATTTTCCCTCCCCGGTGTCATGTGACTCGTTAATGTTACAAGGTCTCAGATGTGAATGGGGAGCAGGTGCGTTAAATTTGGTGTTATCGCTCTCACTCTCTCATACTGGTCACTGGAAGTTCAACATGGCACCTCATGGCAAAGAACTCTCTGAGGATCTGAAAAAAAGAATTGTTGCTCTACATAAAGATGGCCTAGGCTATAAGAAGATTGCCAAGACCCTGAAACTGAGCTGCAGCATGGTGCCCAAGACCATACAGCGGTTTGACAGGACAGATTCCACTCAGAACAGGCCTTGCCATGGTCGAAAGAAGTTGAGTGCATGTGCTCAGCGTCCTATCCAGAGGTTGTCCTTGGGAAATAGACGTATGAGTGCTGCCAGCATTTCTGCAGAGGTTGAAGGGGTGGGGGGGTCAGCCTGTCAGTGCTCAGACCATACGCCGCACACTGCATCAAATTGGTCTGCATGGCTGTCGTCCCAGAAGGAAGCCTTTTCTAAAGAAGATGCACAAGAAAACCCGCAAACAGTTTGCTGAAGACAAGTAGACTAAGTACATGGATTACTGGAACCATGTCTTGTGGTCTGATGGGTAAAGGTAATAGACTGTCCAAGCATGTCTCCAGACCTAAACCCTATTGAGCATGTGTGGGACATCCTCAAACAAAAGGTGGAGGAGCATAAGACTCTAACATCCACCAGCTCCTTGATGTCGTCATGCAGGAGTGGAAGAGGACTCCAGTAGCAACCTGTGAAGCTCTGGTAAACTCCATGCCCAAGAGGGTTAAGGCAGTGCTGGAAAATAATGGTGACCACACAAAATATTAACACTTTGGGCCCAATTTAGACATTTTCACTTAGGGATGTACTCGCTTTTGTTGCCAGCGGTTTAGACATTAATGGCTGTATGTTGAGTTGTTTACACTGTTGTACAAGCTGTACACTCACTAATTTACATTGTAGCAAAGTGTCATTTCTTCAGTGTTGTTACATGAAAAGGTATAATAAAATATTTAAAAAAATGTGAGGGGTGTACTCACTTTTGTGAGATACTGTATGTCTCTCCCTTTGCATATATCTGAGATGTAGTCTTTAGTTGAGCTTTTAATAACTATAAATGAATATTTACTCATAAACACTGTCCACATTGTCTTAAGGCTGAAGACAAGCAGAAGTCAGCACAGTTATTCAGCAAACTACAGGCCGCTATGAAGATCCTGGGAATCTCCGGTGATGAGCAAAAGGCCTGCTGGTTAATTCTTGGAGCCATTTACCACCTAGGGGCAGCTGGAGCCACCAAAGGTACATTATGATTGTCCTGGTAGAGGAAAGACTAAGCAATAAAATCATTCTTCTTATAACATTAGACACATGTTTAGTTACATTTATATTTTTAGAAAAAACTGTCAGGTCTTGCCATTTGTTACAATTTTAATATAATACTTGGTATAGCACAGTCTTAACCCTCTAAGCTAGTTGTGTGCGGTCATTCATTTGGTCTTTTTTCATAGAGCACACATGGTGGCCCAGTGTTAGGCTCCTACTTGATATATGGGCTGCTGAAGGAGCGTTATGCCCCGTAAACACGATCGGACATTCCGAAAACAAAATCCATGGATTTTTTCCGACGGATGTTGGCTCAAACTTGTCTTGCATACGCACGGCCGCACAAAGTTGAAAATCCAATCGTTCTGAACTCGGTGACGTAAAACACGTACGTCGGGACTATAAACGGGGCAGTAGCCAATAGCTTTCGTCTCTTAATTTATTCTGAGCATGCGTGGCACTTTGTGCGTCGGATTTGTGTACACACGTTAGGAATTTAAGCGATCAGATATTGTTGTCGGAAAATTTTATAGCTTGCTCTCAAACTTTGTGAGTCAGAAATTCAGACGGAAAAAGTCAGATGGAGCCCACACACGATCAGAATTTCCGACAACAAGTTCTGATCGCACATTTTCCGTCACAAAAACCGACCGTGTGTACAGGGCATTAGGCCCCTTTCACACGGGCACCTTCGTGCAGCGGAGAGTGCAAATTCGGTGCAGCTGTGCATGGTGACCAGTCAGCATCCAACTTCAGCTTGCAATCAAGCTTTGGCAACAAAAAATAAAAAATCTTGAAGCTGATTGGTTTTTATGCAGAGCTGCTCCAGATTTTGCGCTCTTTAGTTTTAGTAAATCAACCCCCTTTGTGTGTGCTATTGGCAGACAAAAGAAAAAACACATCCTGACACTCAGCCTGATGTTTCTGTAGATGCTGAGAGGTAGGGCTGCATTATTATAACCATCCGAAAATGGAGATGTAAACTGTAAATCCCCATCGGTTACCAGTTTTGTTTGTTATTCTGTAACCACATATCAAAGAGAATTAAAGATCCTCAGTTTGATCATCTGCCTCCCATAAGGAGGAATGGCAAACATAAATCCCAGAGGTCTAATTTTATTTGAATTACTTTTTTATTTCCTACGTTGTGTAATTTCTTGCATGTTCTGCACAGCAGAAATAGTTGTTTTAGATTGAGTTCCCTGACTGTGATGTGTAGTTACATTATGGTTACATAATACATTATGGTTAGTGACAATAATAATGACCTGAACTTTAATTCCTGTGTAACCTTGCCTTCCCCCGAAGTCTCAGATGTAGATGCTCTGGGTAATTCAGTTTGGTTATTGATGAGTTTGTTTTGTACTTTACCTGTGTGCATTTCTTCTTTGTCATCCAGCCGGAGATCCCACTTTGTAGTGTTTCACTCACTGCTCTGCATAGCATGGAGCATGTCAGATTCCCATCCTTCACTGGGCCCAGACACCGAGTATGGCTTTCCAACCACTCAGCTGCATCAATGAGCCATATTTTTCTGCAGACACAATGCTAACTCTTACAAATGGCTCTGTACAAAGACGCTTTAGTCCATGGCAGACTATTTCTATTGCTTGAACTGTAATAGCAGCAAAGCTAGAATTCACATTATGCAGAGCAGACGAGTTCTTTGGACTCCTAAGTCTTGAGGCAATTTCTTAAACTTCATTATTTGTGGAGAATGCAGCCAGGACTTTGAGTACTTAAAACGGTGTCCACCAATACAAAGTCATCTCCATTAATGATTCTTTAACACAGTTTGGCAGGGATCACTTTGACAGTTTCTTGGCATGAATACCCATCATACAGTATTTCAGTTAGGATGCTGTGGGTTTCTAGTCCACCAGATGGCAGTCTGAGCCAAATGTTGTACATTCAGAAAATACACTGTACCTGCCTGTACAAAATTCAGACACACTCTATGATGTGTGATAACACGTGAAAGACATGTAAATAGAAAACTGGTGATGATTCTCTATTGCTCAGGATAGAGAAACTTTCACTGAGACTTAATTTGTACATTTGCAAATTGCTTTTTTAACTGTGCATGGCAGAGGTGTTTTTTTTTTTAATCTTTTATTGCAAGTCCAATGTGTGAGTGTGCCAAGTAGTCTACATAAAGTGGCAGCTGAATTCAGAACTGAAACAGTTCTGCTCTCTGCTAAAATACTAGTTTTCTAAGTGATGTAATATCTCACAAAACTGCCTAACCAAGTGAGGCTCATTACTGTCTCCCAAGTGAAGAAGGGACATGTCCTACACTGTTTGTACGTCTAGAGCAGTGGTCTCCAAATTGCGGCCCTATGCTTGCCTCTATCTGGCCCTTGAGGCATTATTCCTGGAAACAAGACAATACGCCACTCCAGGTGAGTGTAATTTCCAAATGGACTGGGTGCTTGCCCCTGCTTGGATCTGTGAAGGCTGAATACAAAATGGGAAACAGCTGCACTCCAACCTGCAATACTTGATTGTACCCTGTTGTCAGTTTTTTGCACTTTTCGAATAAAAACCTTCTTGGACTGGTATTGGAGTACAGCCATTTCCTATTTTGTATTCAGGCATTATTCCTGCCACTGACCTCAACAATGGGGCATAATTCCTTCCACCGATAACAAAAATGGGGCACTATTCCTGCAACTGACACAAACTACCCCCCAAATACCAAAGACCTGGCATTGTTTACTCCCATTGGGCACAGACGGCCCCCTGAAGTCTGAAGGACAGTAAACTGGCCCTTTCTTTAGAAAGTTTTGAGACCCCTGGTCTAGAGGATTATCAGGAAGTGTGTGCAATAGATTTGGGTATTTAGTGATCACCAAGAACATGGTCAGATCTCATCTTTCTTCATAATCGATGGGAAATCTGCCAATGTGTGATCTGCTTCACACTTTGTGTGAATTAAAGGATATCTATCGCCAACGTTTGTGATGGAGTGAGGAAAGGTCAGAACCCTTGTCAGGTTTTTCTGCTAAGCAGGGCTCTCTCAGGGCTCCATACTTTAAATATTCATCTTTTTAGAAAAAAAATGAAAAGGTGAACTAACGCACCACAGATTTAAAGCTCCTAGCGCCCCCAGGGGTTCAAATCCTTCCCCACTCCGTCCTAGAAAGAAATTAATATAGATATGCTTTAATCAAGATTTCTGTCTTAGTAGCACTGTTTCTGATTGCATGTGTGTATTCACTCCATTTTGCTGACAACATGACCTTGCATGGTTTTATGACTCTTACTTGCCTGATTGAAATAAAAGGCTTTTCTACTAGCATCCTCATTGCACAGAATTGAAAACATTATGTGTTACAAGGACAAACGTAAGGTAATGATAATAAAAGTCTAGCTTGAGACTTGGAATAGTACTAGTGATAGTGCACTGTACTTATTACTGCATGAAATGCCTTCTATCCCTGTGTGTGTAATGTGCTGATCATAGGTGCTGCTGTTATACTTAAAATCTCCAGAAATACCCCACTCCCAGAACTCTTTTATATAAACTGGGATTTCCCCCTAAACCTTCAACACCCCTCTCTGAATTGCTCAGCTGTACCATTGTTGAAGGAGAGCCGCATTTCTCTTCCATATGAAAGAATACAGTGGTGATCCTGAATCTCTGAACACTGGGTTTTAGTGCCACCTTCAGGAGTAGGACATGGGGCACAAAAACAAATACACAGCCTAATGGCGGCCCCTACTGGTGGCCAAAACTCACAAATGCTACAGGTGGCTTAATTGTATGCCTAAAGTAAACTTCCTCTAGGTTTTGAGGTTTGTTTTTTTTTTTTTTTTTTTTTTTTTTATAAACTGTTTATCTAAAAGTAACTGATTTGGCTTTTTTCTTTCTTTTTTTTTTTTTTTTAAATACTTGCAATTTCATATTTCAATTATTTACTATGCAGGCTCAAATATTATTTACCTAATGGATATATGTGTGTTTGCAAACGTGTGGTCAACACACTAACTGCTGAAATAAATTCCCTTAGCTGCAGGGAGGGTGTTTTCTGTAAGTCTGATAGCACAGCAGCCATCCATTACTACTAAACAGGAAGCACAGCATGCATATATAATAGGTAAACATGGCCGCTCCCTTGTTCATATATATTTGCATGATATATGTTTTTGAAGTATAAATACACACTGATAAAAACACAGTATTTAAATTTAATTCTACAAGTTCCATCCTCTGTAAAAAAAGAAAAAGAAAAGAAAAAAACTAAACTATTGAGAGCTTTGGTTGATACATCTGGCTGATGTATGACAGTTGGCATTCACAGTATTTGAATTGTGATTGTTGAATGCTTGAGAATTTTCTCCCAGCGAATATGCTACAAAATATTCACCACTACATGTTCTATAAATACCCCCCTATATATTTAATGAAACCTTTAAGTCCTCATCCATGGTTTTAAAATGCAGATTTATCTGATATGCTATTACTGAGTCAAAACACACATTTGCAATGCTGTATATTGTAGTAACAGGTACATTGGCTTTATGATGTTGCAGGGCTATTCATTGTCCATGGCACCCCAGCCCATATACTCATACTCATCTGTGATGCACATGCATTGCAACAAGCCCCTGACACACGGTAATTCATTACCCAGCATTGTGGTGCACTGTGTTGGAAAATATGGTGCATGTCCGATTCTCATGCTTTGGCAGCAATGGAATGGACAGATCTGATTGGACCCTAACTACAATTATATTGAACTATCGTTTTTCTTTTTCTGCGGTCACAAAAACACAATTTACTGGCGAAATCATCCAGAAAGTTTGCTGTAATGGAAGCCAAATCCCATAATCTCAACTATCACAGCGATACTTATGTAAACGGGAATCTTTTATAGATAGTATCAAAGGGATTATTTAGAAGTGCTTTATTTACTTTCCATTAGAGGAAACCATATTGAAGGGATATGCTGTTCAATTAAATTACTGCTGCCTATTACAGCAAATATTTTTACACTGGACCTTGTACACCTTAGGGAAAAAAAAAGCAAATTTCATTGTACTACTGCTTTCATATATAATTTAAACTCCTCATTGAAGAGGTCTTTCAGCTATCCGCAGTAAATTATAAGGATGTTTTTGACTATGGATAGCTCTTGTTAACATACACATAGTTTTTATTTATTTATTTATTTTTTTTAATAGTTGAAAAATCTTAGTGAAGCACCCCCCTCTTCATAATTAAGAAAATTGAAGGCTGAGTTTAATGCTGGCTTATTAACCTCTTCCCACTCTCCCCAGTGTCCCGGGAAGGATCTGTGATTACCTGATCACTGTCACAGTGGTCCACCCTTTTGCTATGCACATATGTTAGGCGGTCATAAAAGGGTTAAAATACAATGACCTGCTCCCCTTCTTCCATTTTGTACATGAAGCCTGATTATCCAGTAGGTCAAAGCTAGGATTGCCACCTCATCCCTTTAAACCCGAACACATATTAATTACACAGGTTCTGAGGCTGATTAAGGTGGTAATTAAACTCACCTGGTGCCTTATCCGCATTAAACTAGCCTCAGAACCTGTGTAATTCAGATGTGTTCGGGTTTAAAGGGATGAGGTGGCAACTCTAGTCAAAGCTATCTTCCTGCTATGTATAGGTACATGTAATGTTTTATTAGAGAATTGCAAACAATCAGAAGCTACTGCTGTTCTCATTCCTATAGAAAACAGAGTACTCTGCAAAACCAGTGCCATGGAGACATTTTTTTATTATTAAAGTGTTAAACAAAAATATAGATGTTATAGGTCTTGTGAAAAAGTTCCTTTCCTTTTAGGGCCAGTTCAAACCACATGCAGTCCAGTGCGTTTTTTTTTCTGCATCAAAAACGCATGGAAAGTAAGTTATATTATTTTCAATAGCATAGTTTACACCAGTGCTTGCAGTTCCAGTTCCAGAAAAAAAAGGAAAACATGCTGCATTTTTCCTGCACTAGACTGTACTAAAACGCTGCAAAATGCATCAAAAACGCGCTGGAACACACATGTCCTTATTTAAGGTTAAGAAAAAAGAGGGGGAAAAATTGCACTGGACTGCATCAAAAATGCACCAAAAACGCCTTGGAAGACATCAAAAACGTGTAAAAAAAAAAAAAAAAAAAAAAGCACATGCAGAAAAGCATCTGGAAGCACCCGGACTGTGTTTCTATGATGTGAACGGGCCCTTAAAGTTCAAACCATTCCTTCTATGATCAGCACTAACAATCAGAATGTCTGTCATTATTAAATGATCAAATAGGGTTAAGAATGTCCCCATCTTTCCCTCTTCCTGATCACGACAGTTATCTTCCTAACCCCCTTCTTGTGAAATAGTATTTAAAAATCCTGCATTTGTGTCCGCATATTCTAGGACAGGCGTAAATTAATAGCCAATCTCTTAAAGTACATTTTATTGATGATTTTTTTTTAAAAAAAAAAGGTAAGATAGGGGTTATTCTTCGCTGGCAAATGTGTTTTAATAAGTCGGTAAGAATCTCAGTAGCTGATAGTGCCTAAAAGGTTGAGAAGAAATCCAAGCATGCAATCGCCTGCTTCCCTGCAGTGTTTTCCTTCTGTAATGCTCTAACTTGGCAGCACCTGTGGCCAGCATGTTGTAGTACCACGCAGAGTCCTGACCTGCACCGCCTGCTCCAGAAACCTGTTCACTGTCCCCCTTCTATACCTGCCTTTTCTTCTGATTGAAGAACTGCACATTTGTGTCTGTCTGTTTTCTAACCAAGTGTTTTTATTTGCATGTTGCATGCTGCTCCGTTGCAATACAGAAGCAGATGAAGGTAAAGAAAGTGTTTTTATCTTTATTGCTTTAATATACTGCCAAGCGATTGTGTCTGTTCTGTCCTGTTTTGATGATCACAATCAGTGTCTCAGCACAAAAGATGTTTAGCTGACTCGTATTGAGCTGATGCTGTGAGTTTATCTGGGAGATCTGGGCTGATTTACAAAAGAAAGAAAAAACTTAAGATGGGAAAAGTAGAACTGTTGCTTTGTGAACAGTCACATTCCAGCTGCTATTTGTCTTTTGCAAAGTAGGCAATGTAGTTTATCATGTAATTAGTGGCAATGGGCATTGCTTCCGCCACTATATTGCAGTTACAGATTTTTAGTTTGAATAGAGTGAGGAAAGATCAGAACTCCTGTGTGGTTTTGAATGGTATTTGGGGCTCTGGTAGAGATATTTACCCCCATTTCCTGTCCTGACAACGGTTTTACCAGTCAAAGTAATGCAAATATGCAGCAGGGACACAGAGGAGAATGATAAAAAGTTGTCAGGTTCTAACCCTTACCACTGGACATACACTTTTATATTTAACGTTTTTTTAAAGTTTTTTTTTTTGTTTTTTTTTAATGTTATTTATTCCCCCAGGAGATCAAGTGGATATAGCTGTGTGATCTTTCAGTTTTATGAATGGATGATCTGTGCTGTTGGCTGTGTCATACAGGGCACCGGCCTGACATTGCTGATCGTTATCATAAAAGTGACAGATCACACAGTGCCGCGTCGGCTGGGCTGTATATGTGTAAAAATAGCCATTAATAGATGTACACAGCCACAGCACTGAGTGATCTGTCACTATTATGAAGTGGTGATCAGTGCTACTTTTTCGTTCATAATTGTATAAGATCACTCAGAACTTCAGCTCCATCTGTTGCTGCTTATATACATACAGTTTTCAGGCAGGTAATTTACACAAAGCCACAGCTCTGAGGGATCTTTTACTATTATGAAGGAACAAGCAGTGCTGCTTGTTCCTTCATAATAGTGACAGATCAGTCAGCTTAAGCTAGGTACACATGGGCTGAAAATTGGTTGAAAACAGTTGATTTGGCTGTAACTGGCTGACTTTTGGCTTGTGTGTTCAGCTCCTCATCCAACAGAACCTGGTCTCACGACCGGCTTCTGCCAAATGAACATGCTGGAAAATAGCTTAGTGGGGAGATCGCCATACTAACATCAGATGTCTTAGTGTAGCGATCTGTACGTTTTTTTTTTTTTTTTCGTTCAGCCCTCTACCAAGCATTATAGAGGGAATGAAGCTCTATGCTGGCTTTATCTACCCCCAAAGGAATGTCCAACATTTGGGCTGATAAAGTGGGTGGAGTTGTAGCCAGCATTAAAAGCTGCATTTAGGAGATGAAGGACCACTGGTTAGAATTAGGACCAAATGCTATATGCACTTGGTCCCCTGGGGTAAACAAAAATTAAAAACTTTTTATGTGAGTTTGTGTTTAATCTCTGTTTAAACACTTGTTTTTGGAAATCAGCAGCTGTATCTACATAATGTGGTGGGATTTGTTAGTACTGCCACCTTTTTAAAGTTTTCTTTATACCTTTTCTCAGGAGTCTTTTTTTTCCCATTTACTGAGTTGCAGCCACAAAGCATGTAAACATGGTCAAAAGGTTAAAGTGATTGTAAATGATCTTTTAAAAAAAAAAATTAAAATAACAAACATGTTATACTTATATGCTCTGTGCAATGATTTTGCACAGAGCAGCCCCGAGCCTACTCTTCTGGGTTGTGCTCACTCTCAAGCCAGCCCACTCTGTGTGTCCATAGACTGTCGGTGATTGACTATGGCTCCCCCTGCTATGTCTGACCCAATGAGGAAAGAGGAGCCGTGCACATTGCTGTATCGAGATTGGGCTCTGCTGGGTATAAAGTGTTTGTGTGTTTGTGTGTTTGTGGGGGGTGGGGGGGGGGGCTGCATGCATAAGGTTGTTTTTACTTTAATGCATAGAATACATTAAGGTAAAAAAAACTAAAAACATCTGCCTTTTATAACCACTTTAAGCTAGTATCCATCTGTGTGTAAAGCTGGCCATACACTGCTTCAAAAATTCAAGCCGTGGGTTCAGGTTGCTCTTCTAACACACCCAACTCCAATAGATTTTGAGAAATTAAACAGGCCAGACCAGTAAGTCAATTGAACAATGACTGCAGCCAATTCAGGTTTTCTGACAGCCAAAGGTATCGACTGTCCGAATACAATAGCCGGCAGCGATACATTCATCCATCATGCTGGTTAGCATGTATGGGGAAAATCTATACATATCTCTCGTTCAGCCCAGAGAATAATCTTTACCTATATGGCCAGTTTTAGAATAGGGCAATACATATGGTATATTTTAAGTGTTTGGGGTGTAGGAATTATTGCTGTATTCAGATGTGGCAGTGGCAGCATTTTAAAAAATGCTTGTCTTTTGAGTTCGCAAAAAATTGCGTGAAGAACACAAATGTACAGTAAATGCCAAAGGTTATTTAAGATTTGTTGTTGACCTTGTGAACATCTTTATGGTTGTTTGGTCGATGCACCAAAATGGACATGTGTTTAATTGTGTATAAAAAATATCTTTTTTTTTTTCTGCTGTAGGATTATTGTGTAGCATATTAGTCACTCACAATATGGCTCGGCTAATAGACTGATTTAAAAAAAAAAATCTTCTCTTCCCCAAAAGGTGGCAGGAAGCAATTTGCACGCCATGAATGGGCACAGAAAGCTGCGTATCTCCTGGGCTGTTCACTGGAAGAACTCTCCTCATCCATATTCAAACACCAATCTAAAACCAGCACCCTCCAAAAGTCAACTTCTTTCCGCCAAGGACTTGATGATGCCAGCCAAGGAGATGGTTCTGGTAAGCTGCTGCTCCCCATATTTATTACTGCAAATGCAGTTTGCATGTTACATATTTGAGTACAACCTGCAGAATGTATTTGCACAGGTATAATTTTTAAAGAGGAACTGCAATCAGCTCACATAATTTGTAATAAAAACATCTTTGCCATTCTGAAGCTTCCCCCCAACCACATTGCATATTATTCTATATATATTGTGATTCTGTACTTGCCACAAATGCTGCAAAAATCTCCCTCCAGCAAGTCTGGCTGCAGCCATTTTAACTGTGGGCAGCTGAAGCTGCTGCCTGTTCACTTCCTGGATTTACACAGACACACAGAGGCACACCCCCAGCTCTGCAGCCCTGCAGCTCTCATTGGCCGTCTTATGACTCATTCCCTTCACTTCCTGGCAAACTCTCACAAGAGTGCTTTTTACCAGACAAGAAACAGGAAGTGGGCTGTATAAAGTATTTACTGACGGAAAACAAATTTTACTATCCAAAGATAAAACAACAAGGGCAGAAGATTTAATAGATGGAAAGTTGAAAAAATTACTGAAGGTCCGCTTTAAGTTGCCTAATTCCAGACTGGTCTGTCAATTACAGTTTATTGTAAATTCCTCAGTCTTATCTGAAAATGCTTGGCTTTTTCATTACATTTTGCATGGAATTATTGGTAAATGATAAGAAAGCAACATTACCTCACAGCTTACTCCTACCCACTTTCTATTTAGCAGCTTATGAATCATATTACCGTAGCTCTACTAAATCACCATGAAGCAGACCCAGAGGTACTCTAGTACAGTAAAATCTTCTGACAAGTGTACAGGAAATTGCATATCCTCTTGTTATAAACTAGGGGACCAAGCCGAATAAGAATTCATTTCATCTGATAAAGCCATTTAGTAGTATTATATCTTGGTTTTACATCTCTTTGGAATTAAATGGCTAATTCAGTATACAGATAAATATTAATTTCTATTTTGTAGCTTATCTCATAGATCACCATTTTGTGTGAATAAACTGTAATGGTTCTCTTTAGGTGGCATACAGTACATTGCATAATACTACTACTGTATTTTTTGGGAGATGTCTTCTCTAATGTAATAAATTATCCGGTGTCATTTTTATATTTTTTTTGAGCTGTGAGGGCCATTTCAAGCCCTGCTGATTACTTGATTTTCAGTAAATTTTGACAACTCTCTTGCTTTGATGCACCGGTCACAAACACCTGGTTCTTCAGATATAAGAGAGCATGTGAGCTGCTCCCAGGATACGGTGCTTGGGCCCGAGTTGCCTGTCATCCCCAAACATGTGTCATGTGACAAGGAGGACAGTGTCATTAATATCATTGGATCAAACTGTCTGATAATGGGGGTTTGATCCCCAGAAAAATGGAGCAGCGGGGAACACAGGGAAGGTGAATATAAGTGTGCCAGACGGTGAGCTAGTAATAGACCCTATCAGCTTTTAAGAAAAAATCCATCAGAGAGCTAATATGGTGCTTAAAAACAAGCAGCAGATACCATGAGACGTATCTCACACAGTTATTTAGTTTGTTGTGTTTGTTGTTACCCCAGTATTTCATATTCCCGATAAGTGTCTGTTGTACCATGTACTTGAGTTAAAAAGCATCTTGTTCTCTTTTGTATTGCTTCCTCTGTGTGAAATACCTGGAGATCCTGCCAGCCCCCTGCTTTCCTATTTCAAACTGACCACACTAGGCACGGAAGCACATCCATCTCAGCATGGTCAGTTTTTTGGCTTTACTCGGAGCACAGCCTGTTTGACTTGTTTGGATACGCCCCTCTGCACAGCCATTCACAGGACAGGTCTGCGTACTGCTGCTTCACTGCCTTTTGCTGACACCCCCCCCCCCCCTGCAGTCTCCACCCCCAGCTTTCTGAGCCTCCTTATGCAGACAAGAACACGTGATCATTTAAAAAAAACAAAAAACAAAAAAGGTATTGTGACGACTTGGGGGGTAGTTCAACTCAAATGTAGAGGTCACTAATGAGTCCGGTCTATGACAGATGTGCATTTTTCAGGGCTTTATCTGTGTGTATGTATGTATGTGTGTATGTTCTGTATATGTATAGGTGTGTGTGTATACACACACACACACACACCCACACACACAAACATTTTGCCTTCCATCTCTATTTTAGGCTGTATTCACACAACAAGGATCTTTTGTACTAACTTTGTTTGAAGTGTAAAAAAACATGCACTTCATTCACGGCAATGTTCAGTGGTGCAATGCGCTGTGTTGCTGTACATGGCTGTGCAATTCAGCATGGTGTGCTGCAATAAGATGCAGATTGTCTGCATTTTATTGCAGCACACTGAAGCGCAGCCTTAGGCTGCATTGCATTGTGAATGGGACACATTGGAAACAATCGTTTCCTGTTTGTTCATGCAGTGGCAGACCTTTTACTGTACAGTAATCGCAAATAGTGGGAATTAGCCCTGAAACTGGGTAGGTTGTTGTATAAGGGAAGGGTTTACATATACCGTATATACTCGAGTATAAGCCGACCTGAATATAAGCCGAGGCACCTACTTTTACCACAAAAAACTGGGAAAACTTATTGACTAGAGTATAAGCCTAGGGTGAGAATGCAGCAGCTACTGTAAGTGGAAAAGAGGGTCAACAATGCTCATTTGCAGCCTCACTGTGCCCATTTACATGCCTCAGCCTCCCTCACTGTGTCCATTTGCATGCCTCAGCCTCCCTCACTGTGTCCATTTGCATGCCTCAGCCTCCCTTACTGTGTCCATCTGCATGCCTCAGGCTCCCTCACTGTGTCCATCTGCATGCCTCAGCCTCCCTCACTGTGTCCATCTGCATGCCTCAGCCTCCCTCACTGTGTCCATTTGCATGCCTCAGCCTCCCTCACTGTGTCCATTTGCATGCCTCAGCCTCCCTCACTGTGCCCATTTGCATGCCTCAGCCTCCCTCACTGTGCCCATTTGCATGCCTCAGTCTCCCTCACTGTGCCCATTTGCATGCCTCAGCCTCCCTCACTGTGCCCATTTGCATGCCTCAGCCTCCCTCACTGTGCCCATTTGCATGCCTCAGCCTCCCTCACTGTGTCCATTTGCATGCCTCAGCCTCCCTCACTGTGCCCATTTGCATGCCTCAGCCTCCCTCACTGTGTCCATTTGCATGCCTCAGCCTCCCTCACTGTGTCCATTTGCATGCCTCAGCCTCCCTCACTGTGTCCATTTGCATGCCTCAGCCTCCCTCACTGTGTCCATTTGCATGCCTCAGCCTCCCTCACTGTGTCCATTTGCATGCCTCAGCCTCCCTCACTGTGTCCATTTGCATGCCTCAGCCTCCCTCACTGTGTCCATTTGCATGCCTCAGCCTCCCTCACTGTGTCCATCTGCATGCCTCAGCCTCCCTCACTGTGTCCATCTGCATGCCTCAGCCTCCCTCACTGTGTCCATCTGCATGCCTCAGCCTCCCTCACTGTGTCCATCTGCATGCCTCAGCCTCCCTCACTGTGTCCATCTGCATGCTTCAGCCTCTCTCACTGTGTCCATCTGCATGCCTCAGGCTCCCTCACTGTGTCCATCTGCATGTCTCAGGCTCCCTCACTGTGTCCATCTGCATGCCTCAGGCTCCCTCACTGTGTCCATCTGCATGCCTCAGCCTCCCTCACTGTGTCCATTTGCATGCCTCAGCCTCCCTCACTGTGCCCATTTGCATGCCTCAGCCTCCCTCACTGTGCCCATTTGCATGCCTCAGCCTCCCTCACTGTGCCCATTTGCATGCCTCAGCCTCCCTCACTGTGCCCATTTGCATGCCTCAGCCTCCCTCACTGTGCCCATTTGCATGCCTCAGTCTCCCTCACTGTGCCCATTTGCATGCCTCAGTCTCCCTCACTGTGCCCATTTGCATGCCTCAGCCTCCCTCACTGTGCCCATTTGCATGCCTCAGCCTCCCTCACTGTGTCCATTTGCATGCCTCAGCCTCCCTCACTGTGCCCATTTGCATGCCTCAGCCTCCCTCACTGTGTCCATTTGCATGCCTCAGCCTCCCTCACTGTGTCCATTTGCATGCCTCAGCCTCCCTCACTGTGTCCATTTGCATGCCTCAGCCTCCCTCACTGTGCCCATTTGCATGCCTCAGCCTCCCTCACTGTGCCCATTTGCATGCCTCAGCCTCCCTCACTGTGCCCATTTGCATGCCTCAGCCTCCCTCACTGTGCCCATTTGCATGCCTCAGCCTCCCTCACTGTGCCCATTTGCATGCCTCAGCCTCCCTCACTGTGCCCATTTGCATGCCTCAGCCTCCCTCACTGTGCCCATTTGCATGCCTCAGCCTCCCTCACTGTGCCCATCTGCATGCCTCAGCCTCACCCTCAAGTACCTGATCGGTGTTTTGCCATTGTGCCAACGTTATGATCTCCCGCCACTGTCCCCATCTGCAGCCTTATTATCTCCCAGTGCTGTGATATATTCAGTGTAGTCGGCGGCGGTGCAGTGAACTAAAGTCCCGCCTCCTCCTTGTCCGTGACTGAACACTGACTCGGTTTCCCAGCAGTGAGTCAGTGTTCAGCCTATCATGGACGAGGAGGAGGCGGGGCTTTGGTACACTGCACGGCCGCCGAGTAGACTGAATATATCACAGCTCCGGGAGGTAATAAGGCTGCAGTTGGGGACAGCGCCGGGAGGACTCGAGTATAAGCCGAGGGGGGCCATTTTCAGCACAAAAAAATGTGCTGAAAAACTCGGCTTTTACTCGAGTATATACGGTACTTTAATTTTTAATTTACAGATTTATTTTTATGTTATCTTAACAAATCTCTAGATCCCAGTAAGGCACCAGCTAAACAGAATTAAGGTAGATTGCCTTTTAAAGCCTGGTTTGACTTTTACCTGAGATGTGACTCACATGCCCCAATCTCTACAATTTTATGTTTACTTTAAATCTTCTAACCTTTTTAAAATGTATAAATCCCAGCTTTTAAATGAAACATCTCATTCCTGGCCTCACATGTTCATCTGACATTTCCTTTATTCATTTTTTTTTTTTTTTCCTTTTTTTGCATTTTGCTTCAAGTTTTCAATTACTCAGAACCATTCTTCAATGCATAAGTGATTCTATGATGAGGTGCCCCAGGCTGATTAGACTCAAGGCAGTGACCTCCATTATATAATAAACACGGTGACCCTCCTAACCTGCCGGTGGATAGGTCTGCTCCACTTGTACCTTTTCACACAGTAGTATCAGTGGCAGGAAAGTAAAAGAAAGTGTAATTTTACCTCTATTATATGTGTTTGGTGTCATTCACAAGAATATGGTAGCCTAGCCTTGCACAAAAAACTTGCATTAGTAGAAGGAGCAGTAAAGAACATGAGCCTACATTAGGTATTTAACAAACAAATATGGTTGCCTCCTATGTACATATATAATACATACTAAACATTAGCAACACATTTTTTTTGAAACATTACTAAGCATTGGTAATATTACGTTATTTAAATCTGAACTACAGACAAACATTTAAATACACAAATGGAATACATATAAGGGAGTTATTCTGCCTGCCAAAGTTTTCATTCAGTTTACATTTCTGTCCATCTAGTCCTGAGATTTACAAAGCCCTGCCAGACAGCACAGCCAGAAGAGTGATATCCCTTTTTTGTTACCATCAATGAACACACTGCTCCCAAAACTAAGCAGTCAGCTTTCATTCAAAATACTATGGTCCTTGGTTTGTCTATTCAAATACAGACTGTTTACTGTTGTCACTCAAGTTAACTGATTAGCGTTGCTATGTAAATGATATATTCACTTTATTTTATTTTTTTTTTTCTCCCTGCAAAGGTCCAAAATTGTCTGCTTTGGAATGTCTGGAAGGCATGGCCTCTGGATTGTACTCGGAGCTTTTCACTTTACTCATCTCGCTGCTAAACAGGTATGGAAATGGGACGATTACATTATAGGAGATGCTTAACGGAGAATCTTCAATAAAAGAGAACAGAGTTTATTGAATTGAAATTTTCTATGGTGGTTTTGCTGCTAAAACTATAATCAAACTGGTAGACCTACTGTATGTGACCTGCCGTTGCGATCCCCATTTTCAAAAAGCTAATTGCCTGGCAGCCTCTGGCTTTAATACTTTGAGTCACTGACCTGAAACAAGCATGTGTTTTCGAAGAACAAGCATGTGCTATTGAGTTGCACGTTCTGCTGTTATAAAGATTTTAGCCTCATACTACTAAGCAGTTAAGGTGAATCTAGCATATAAACAAACTCACTCAGTATGCAAACTATGGGAGGAATTAACAAAGAGTCGTGCAAAACAGTGTTTGCAGAACTCTTATAAACTTAAGCTGGATACACACAAAGTTTATTTTTTTTCTTTTTTTTTTTTTTTTTTCATTCAACTCAGCGGGCTAAATGAAAAAAAACAAAAACAAAACACATCCGATTGTTAGTGCCGCGATCTCCCCACTGAGCTATTTTATTCTGATAGGAGGACCACTTGTTCTAACAGGGGGACCTCCTGCCAGCGCTGATCAAATGCTGGTTTTACAGCATGCCTGTCAGGGGAGTATCTGCCACGAGGTAAACAAGGAGTTTGCCTTGGGCGGCATATTTCAGGGGGAGCGACACTGCCCAGTTGCGTCACTGCAAAGGGGGGGGGGGGCGCGGACTCAGCGGAGGGTTAATGGATGATGACAATTGTGTTCAGCTGCTTATCAAGACTCCAAGCCATGTTCATGTAGAGTGGACCCTCCTCTCTCCAGTCGCCTCTCATGGGCTCCGCTCACCCTCATCCATGGTTGATGGACGGGGTGGACTCCACTTCCTCCAAATTGCTCAGCTTCGCCCAACGGTAACCGCTTTCCCTGTCCGTCCGTCCGTGTGTGTGTGTGTGTGTGTGTGTGTGTGTGTGTGTGTGTGTGTGTGTGTGTGTGTGTGTGTGTAATGATGTGTAAAGATGTGTGGTGCCGGCACCTGTCTGATAATTTGTATGTTTCTCAGAGTGCGGTGTATGCTGACATCCATCCATGTACACTGTCAGGCTCTGCAGGCTGAGGGGCAGCGGGGATGTGATCGCTCAGTGCAGCCCGGAATACACAACATTCCTTTATTCTGCCTCTGTGCCGGGAGATCCCTTTATAGGTGGAATGCAGGTGAAGGGGACAAGTTTGGGTTACTGGTGTAAGTCTGCAGGTAACCTGAAAGCTGTGCTGTGTGCAATCACACCTCCACCTAATGTCTGCCTGGTTGCTGATAGTCGTCGCGTGTCACATGTGGGGTGGATATTAAACAGAAAGGGGTGGGCAAATTTAGAGGGGGGCATCCAATTTTTGCCTAGGGCAGCAGAAAACCAAAATACACCACTGATGCTCATAAAACAGAGGCCAGGCGTGAGACTGATTTCTGTCGGATGAGGAGCTGTACACACAGGCCGAAAGTCAGCCTCTTCCTGCCAAACCGACCATTTTCGGAGGAATTTTGGCCTGTGTGAGCGCCCAGCTTTAGAACATAGAGCAGATGCTGTTTCTAATTTACAAAAAAATAAGGGCTCAAGCACCTTGGATAATTAGGAACGAGCAGTCTGTGTTCTGTGGCTGTGATAGGAACAGCACAGGGATCAGGAGAGCAAGAGCTACATGCTCTGATCTCTCTGCCTGCTCCCACCTCCGAGAAGAGGGAGGAGGATGTTAACCCTGTGCAAGTGCAGTGCCCTGTGCTGTGTAATCGACTGACACCTCACATCCTGTTCATCAAGGGGAATCTGTAGCAGTTTTCTATGTGGAAAACTGCCGTATTCCCTCTGTTAATCAGGTGTAGACCTGCGCTGGTTTCTGTTTCACTCTGAAATAGAAACTGGTACAGATAGACCTGAAATAGGTCTATCTGCTCAGTTAATGTGGTGCATGCCAGTTCTGACAGTTTCTGCCATCATTATAATAGCAGACCTCCCAGCCTGCAAAAACTCATTTCAGGGAGGTGATGCACCAGCGCAACAAAACAAAACGCAAACACAGCTCCTAAAGCACCCCTGCCCTTTGCAATCAATGGGAAGCGCTGCCAAACCACTGGCAAAGCGCCTCTGCAGTGGCGTTTTGTGGGCGGTTTTAACCCTTTTTTGGCCGCTAGCATTGGCCGCTAGCAGGGGTTAAAAGCACCCTGCTAGTGGCTGAATAGCACCGCTAAAACGCCGCTAAAAATAGCGGCGCTTTACCCCGACGCCTCCAACGCCTCAGTGTGAAAGCACACTAAATGTTTTTTGAATGAGTACTGTTTGCATCAAAGAGAAGGGAGAGTGTAAAACTAAGTGCTGTAACATGGAAGCTTCAAGTTAAATTTGCAATAAAATGTAAAATGTCATATTATGGCAAGTTCTCCTGCCATATCTCCAGCAATCAGCTATTCACAGAGGAATCTGCTAGGACTGCCTTTGTAACATCAAATATTATAAAGACTTTTGGCATAATCTATTGAAAACTTCTATTTGCAATATACATTAGCAAACAGTGGCATACCTTAGGTGTAGGTAGGACATGAACAGTCAGCCTCGGGGAGAGCAAACTGGAGATTCTCTAAAATCACATTCCAATTCACCTGCATATACAAGCAGCCCCCAGTGGCAGGAAGGGAGAAGTGCACATCTACAGGGAAGCCTGGGGTGCTGTCTATTTGATAACACTGGGAAGGGAAGCGGCAGCGTGTCAGCTCAGTAACATTTCACTGCTCGGGCTGCTCTGCCTTTCTGAGTGACAGGCTCAGCCGGGAGAGATTGCCCGGTGCTCGCGGGTGTCCGTGAGCCAGCATCCAAATGCGGGAGTCTCCCGTGATTTGCGGGAGACTTGAGATGTCTGTAATAACACATGAAGCTTAGTTTATTATTTCTCTGGTATGTCTCAAGACCTTAGAAACATAGAGTGTAGGAACAGTTGTTTAGAAATTTATGAATGGTGAATTCTATCATGCAGTCATAAAGTGTCCATGTACTTGTTAGTTATGGGTTTGACCATGGATGTAGAAGTTACTTGGCATTCTGTGAAGCAAAACCCTGAACTTGTGCCTTAAATGAGATGAGCTGGTAGAAGAAGTGTGCTGTTGTGGGATTTGTAGGAGGTGGAGTGTGATAGTAGTTAACATGAAATAATGATTTTATTGACCGTGTGTGTGGAAGGCCTGATGCAGGTCAGATCAGACAGAAAAAAGAAATGGTACAAACAGGCCACTAATGTGTTTGTACCCAATGACATACTAAACTTTATTTAGAAATGGATCTTTGGTTGATGTATTCACTTTAGAAGTTTTGAGCTTTTCAGGCTCTTTTACGCTAAGAAAAGCGGCTGAAAAGCTCAGAAAAACTATTTCAATTAAAATCAATGAATGCTTTCACACTGGGGCAGTGCGCTGGCAGGGTGGTGAAAAAAGCCCCTCTCCATTGAAATGAATGGAAAGCTCTTCAAAAGCACCTAAAAAGCTCTTCAAAAGCGCTCAATGTTTTACTGGCAGTTTAGAAGCGTCAGTGTGAAAGGGGCCTTATACCACACACTGTAGGTTGTACTGAATGTGAAAAGTATTTTATTAAACGGACCACTTTTGTCTAGTACATACCAGGGAAGATGTGTGAAAACAAAATACAGCAACCTTTCCCCACAGCAAGTCCAGATATAATAGCAGGTATGTACTTGCTTTATTAGGCAGAGAAAAATTAGAATGGATGCAAATTAAGAAATGAGATGAAAGCTATGTCTTCTCCATTGTGGCTGAATGTCAAAAGAATCTTGTTTGTTTGTCCTATGCCAGCCAACTGCTGCTTCTGTGTAATTTTGCCTCAGGCTATTTTAATGAGTTAATGAGTATTTTGTAGGTAGGAGAGGAGTCATTTCTGAAAAATAAAAATAAATTCTTGAATGCTGAAATAGAAAATAACAGCACATAAACATATATCTTAACTATTTACAGACCAGAAGATTTTCCTGCTTAATGACCAGGCCATTTTTTGCGATACGGCACTGCGTTGTTTTAACTGACAATTGCGTGGTCGTGCAACGCTGTACCCAAACAAAATTGATGTCCTTTTTTTTCCCACAAATCACTTTCTTTTGGTGGTATTTGGTCACCTCTGCCATTTTTATTTTTTGCTCTATAAACAAAAAAAGAGCGACAATTTATAAAAAAAAAAAAGATTTTTTACATTTTGCTAGAATAAATATCCCCAAAAATGTTTTTAAAAAACAAATTTCTTCATCAGTTTAGGCCAATAGATATTCTTCTACTTATTTTTGGTTAAAAAAAAAAATCGCAATAAGCGTATATTGATTGGTTTGCGCAAAAGTTATACCTTTTACAAACTATGGGAAAGATTTATGGCATTTTTATTTTTTTTTAATTTACTAGTAATGATGGTGATCTGCGATTTTTAGTGGTACTTGCAACATTGCGGCGGACGGATCAGACACTTTTGACGCGATTTTGGGACCATTGACATTTATACAGCGATCAGTGCTATAAAAATGCACTGATTACCGTGTAAATGTCACTGGTAGGGAAGGGGTTAACACAAGGGGACGATCAAGGGGTTAAATGTGTTCCCTCGTGAGTGTTTCTTACTGGGGGAGGAGACATCACTGTTCCTACTTACTAGGAACAAACGATCTGTCTCCTCTCCCCTGACAGAACAGGGATTTGTGTGTTTACACGCGCAAATTCCCGTTCTGGCTCTCGTGCCCACGATTGCGGGTGGCCAGCGGGAGCGATCACTGTGGGCACACGCGCCTCTGGCGGCTCTTAAAGGGGACGACGTACCCATACGTCGTTTTGCGGGAACGTGTCACTTTGCCGACGTATATTGGCATGAGCCGGTCAGCAAGTGGTTAAAGCAAAAGTCCAGGAAATAACCGTATTAAAAAAGTATAATAAAAGCTAAAATACCAACACCAGATTTGCTGCAATATCCACCTTCAATCCAGAGATTTCCCTGCAGTACTCTTTTTCTGCCACTAGATGTCTTTGGTCTGATTGGCAACATCATTCAGTCCACTTCACAGTGAAAGGAGAATCAGTAGAGGGATGAGCTCATCTGTGTCACATGTGTCACATTTCTCCTCCTATCAGCAAGCTGCTTGTCAGTACTTGAACTTGTTGGCTCATTGTGCTGCTTCTTCCAATCACACCCCAGCCCTGCTGTATAGGGACTGCTAGAGGCTAATACCAGGTGAAATTCAGGTACTTGCACTTCTTGCTTTTAAAAGTACTATTAATTGTGTTATATTGATTACAGAGCTGTGCCCTTTACTTCTGCCTAGTGTTCAGCTTTAACATCCTTTAGTATCTTCGTCGCTTTTAATGCCATACGTTTCACTCTCCAGTAAATTCACCATTGATTAAATGATCAAACCACGGCTTTTCCCCTATATTTAGAACCTAATTTTGGCTTTGTTTTGATTCTCTAATGTGTGTATTCACATAGAACAGCTCTCCGTGTGCTGATAACTAGGGCATCAGTCTTCTGTTCAGGTGAATTGCAGTCTGATCACTGTTGTTCATGTTCATTCTTTAAATGGATTGTGTTGCCATCATCCATCAAGCAGGTGATTTATTTCTCAGTTGAGTGAGGGTAAGGGCATACGCTCAGTTTGAATCAAGGTCTGGGTGCCGCTCGCCGATTAGGCCTGTACCCATCATCCACTACTAAACAGCTCTTTCATTCTCCTTGTTTATCCAGATGTCATTTTCAAAGAATTGATTGGTGGAAATTATCAGAGAATGCACTATGTTTAACATATTTTATCTTATTCAGATGCTTTTTTTTAACGTGTTAGAATTGCACTGTAAACCTTTTAGAAAAAGAAGCCTTCATTTAAAGCAATCCTGTCACATAATTGAACAATTCAGAATGAGCACATGATGACAAAATGCCCAAGCAGAGGTTGTATTCAGTAAAAAGTGTATGACAGGTGACCCATTGAACCAAAGGTGTAGGCGGCAGAAGTTGTATACTAAGTTTGTCTTTTCCTGTAAAAGTCAAGCTTGACCTTGCTTCTTCCTGCCTTACATTCTTCCCTATTGTTCTTTTCGGCAAGTTGGGTGGCCTGGCTTACCATTAGGTGTAAGAAACCAAATGTGACATTTCCAGAAAAAGTTAAGATTTGCATGTAACTTCAGCTGCCTTTTGTAGATCTTCTAATCATAATTACACACACTTCTAACTGAAGGTTACCAGAGCAAATTAATTTATCATCCTATGTCCAGTTTCATGTGCCCAGATTTGTAACATGTTTACTGCAGTTTGACGCAAACTAGATTAAAGTTGTCCCCACTGCCGCCCCCTCCCCCTAATACTTACTAGTATCTGCGCCCGAACTCAGTCCAGCGATGTGCACGAGAGCAACAGCTCTCTCTCCTCATTGACTGAGAGACAGCAGCCGGGAGTCATTGGCTTCTGCTGCTGTCAATCACACCCAGTGATGAGAGAAAGAAAGAGCAGGCCAAACCGTGCTCTGTGTGTCAATGATAGAGTGTGGCTCGTGAGCGAGCACCCACGAGTGCCCCCATAGAAAGCGGCTTGCTATGGGGGCACTCAGCAGTGGGGGAAGAACCAGGAGCTCTGGCAGGGGACTCGAGAAGAAGAGGATCGGGGCTGCTCTGTGCATAACTATTGCACAGAGTAGGGAAGTATAACATGTTTGTAAATCTAGGATTTTTTTTTTTAAATAACAACCACTTTAATCATCTAATGCAGTGGTCTCCAAACTGTGGCCTGGGGCCGGATGTGGCCCCTTGCTTGCCTTTATCTAGCCCTTGGGGCACTATTCCATCCCCTGACACCAACAATGGGGCAGAATTCCTTCCATTGACACCAACAATGGGGCAGAATTCTTCCATTGAAACCAACGATGGGGCAGAGTTCCTTCCATTGACACCAACGATGGGGCAGAGTTCCTTCCATTGACACCAACGATGGGGCAGAGTTCCTTCCATTGACACCAACGATGGGGCAGAGTTCCTTCCATTGACACCAATGATGGGGCAGAGTTCCTTCCATTGACACCAACGATGGGGCAGAGTTCCTTCCATTGACACCAACGATGGGGCAGAGTTCCTTCCATTGACACCAACGATGGGGCAGCGTTCCTTCCATTGACACCAACGATGGGGCAGCGTTCCTTCCATTGACACCAACGATGGGGCAGCGTTCCTTCCATTGACACCAACGATGGGGCAGCGTTCCTTCCATTGACACCAACGATGGGGCAGCGTTCCTTCCATTGACACCAACGATGGGGCAGCGTTCCTTCCATTGACACCGACGATGGGGCAGCGTTCCTTCCATTGACACCGACGATGGGGCAGCGTTCCTTCCATTGACACCAACGATGGGGCAGCGTTCCTTCCATTGACACCAACGATGGGGCAGCGTTCCTTCCATTGACACCAACGATGGGGCAGCGTTCCTTCCATTGACACCAACGATGGGGCAGCGTTCCTTCCATTGACACCAACGATGGGGCAGCGTTCCTTCCATTGACACCAACGATGGGGCAGCGTTCCTTCCATTGACACCAACGATGGGGCAGCGTTCCTTCCATTGACACCAACGATGGGGCAGCGTTCCTTCCATTGACACCAACGATGGGGCAGCGTTCCTTCCGTTGACACCAACGATGGGGCAGCGTTCCTTCCGTTGACACCAACGATGGGGCAGCGTTCCTTCCGTTGACACCAACGATGGGGCAGCGTTCCTTCCGTTGACACCAACGATGGGGCAGCGTTCCTTCCATTGACACCAACGATGGGGCAGCGTTCCTTACATGTGGTAGCTGAATTAACTTTAATTTTTCAAGCATTTTTTTTTTTCTTAAGCAAGTACAGAAAAAACGTATTGTTCTTGGCAGAAATGCAATGTGCTAAAGTGAATGCACAATAAATATTATCTTCCATATGTAAACTATGAATTCCCTCACCCACCATGTAGTTGAGATAAAGAGAAGAGGGCTTGTTTGAAGTGCAGTCTGGGTGGCAACCATGGAAATACAATAGAGTGAGTAAGCATAGCCACCCAGTGGCAGGAAGTGTGTTATCCACAGGGTCACCAGGTAAAAATGAAGGGAAGAAGCATAAAAAAGGAAAATAAATGCAGCCACCACATCCAGGGACCTAGTAAGCTTCAATATCTTCAAGTTTTATTTCTGGGTTTAGATGAACTTTAAATTTTATAATTTTCCACCATTCAAATCTGGTACTTATAATCCATTTTTTAAATTACAATTTAGTTAAGTTCTTTTTTAGAAATAAAAAAATGATTTTTCTGTTAGTTTTTAGGGGTTTTCTTCCTGGGATATGGTGTTTGTGATGCTGTCCAGATTCTTGGCTGTAGTGAATGTGCCTTTAAATTAAGGGTCCTTGCATACAGTACTGATTTATGAGCAATAGATCTTCCTGGCAGAAGGTTCCTGCGCAAAAGAACCTTCAAAATCTTCTAGCTATGTGTATTTGTGTGTAAAGTACTCCACAGTAATGCAAGTTTTTTTTTTTTTTAACTAATCTAAATGCAACATTAGTTTACTGATCATTACATGTCTGTGTGTAAATGCCTATTGAAAGCAATAGGCTACATTCAGATCCGTAAAAAAAAAATAAAGCCTAAAATTGTGTTTTTGGCACCTGTGTGCAAGAGCCTTTATATGTATGAAATTGTTGGGGATTTTTTTTTTTTTTAAGGGTAAAGTTTATTAATAGTTCACAAAATTCAGTAATAATTACATCCTTAGTGCATAGAATACAGTGTAGGATATCATCAGACGAGCATTTGTTTATCTATAAATGCATTGTCATTGTCAGTATCCAAAAATGTAGGCATTGTCTATGTGATGAAAATGAAATAAAGTTACATCTAAAAGAAAATACCTTGTTGTGTCCATCTGATCATTGGATAAGGTACATTAAACAGAACAAAGATATAATATAAAAACTATATATATATATACACCCACACTGAGAAACCAGAATTTTATTTAATAATAAAATATAACTAGGCTTTCAACTTTGCATTATTCTTTGTAATCCTAGTTATTCTGTTTGTCCTAAATCACAAGATTTGCTATAGCTGCTTTCTTGACCAAGACTGTTGACTCCCCATACTGACCAAGTAGCTTGCTTCCCATTACTGGAGACTTCTTTATAAAAAGAAAGTTATATAGTCAATGGGCACAGGCAAATTTGTGAAAGGATTCTCCCTTCTTCAAGGCTCTTGCAGCATGCTAGATGACTGGGGGTAAATCCCAGGTAATGCGTATTCATAAGGTTTTCTGAAGGCAGGCTGGAGGTGTGACAGCTGTGGTTGCATGGACAGAAAATTTAGGGCCTTAAGGACCTACCAAAAAAAGCAGCTGCCAAGTACTTAAGAGGACTTATGACCTATCTCCACCATTGGGCACATTCCTACTGGAAGCAATCCTTCTGTTCCCCCAAATAACCATCTATCCAGGACCAGCAACAGATTTACTCAGTCCAGCGCGTTCACCAACAAATATGTTGCAACATGTACGGAATGCTGATTGTAAAATGTAACTCCCCCCCCCCCCTTTTTTTTTCAAATATGTGTTTAAAAAGGAACTGTACCAAGGTTATGGGTCAGCAGCTTTTGCCATAACGTGCAATACAACGCATATCGCATACATTATAGCGGAATCTTCCCTCCACCAATACAGATAGCTCACAGCTCCATGACCCCTACTGCTGCTCTCTTATCTTCTCTCTGCTATCTTCTTGCAGCTTAGTGTTTTCCCTATAGCCATTGAGCAGACTTTGATAGTTACATCATCTGACTCCATTTTCTGCATCTTACAGATACCGGGAATGGGCTAGGAATGTAAATTGCATTCTGTGCTGTGTGCATGGCAGACAGTGTACAAAAAAAAATGCTATGGGGAAGGTAGGCGTTTTATGGTAGAAGAGACATTCAAAGCTCTACCTCCCTTTTTTTTTCTTTTTTTTTTTTCTTTTAACGTTTAGTTCCATTTTAGAACGCTCATGTGAATACCGAACAAGCTATCTGCAATGGTTAATCATAACTTAGTGGTTATATAAATCATTTTATTTGCTTTTTTTCTGCAGCAGTTGAATCCCGGCTCCAGAGCTTATTGGAGCAAGATTCATAGTGCTCGGGGTTCTTCCGCAGTGCATAGGGTAGCATTACTCTGCTATGCACGCTAAAAGTTATTTATGTCCTCCTGTTCATAGCTGTACTTCCGCCCTTCTTCTTTGTGTGCAGTTTAAATGCTGGATGAGGCTTTTACTGGCTGGCACAGCAGCAAGTTTATTTAGTGCTTTGCTCTATACACTGCCTTCAACTATTAAAAATATGCAGTACTTGGAGGAGTTTTGCCGTTTCCTCCTTCTTATTGTTATTAAGTGTATTGTTGATAGGTGGCATGAATGAATATGCAGCAGCTAATGCTTATTATTCTTACTGAAATGAGCTGATAATATCCTCAGTGGATGCCTGCCAGCTTGAGAATTGTATGCGCAGGCTATTTATCCAATTCTATAATTCCATCTCAAATCCTTTACAGAGAATTTTCTTTTGTTGTTTTGGCAGAGCCTTGAAATCTAGCCAGCACTCCCTTTGCTCGATTATGATTGTGGACACCCCCGGCTTTCAGAATCCAGAGCTGGTGAAACAAGGGCGAGCTGCTACCTTTGAGGAACTTTGCCATAACTATGCACAGGAGAGACTGCAGGCCCTTTTCCACGAGAAAACCTTTGCACAGGAATTAGAGCGTTACAAGGAGGTATTCTAAATGGATATTTGGATGTTCGACGCTCCTGGAGGTCGAAACGGAATGTTCTGTTAGCATTTGTGAAGTATTCGTAAAATGCCTTTTTTGCCATAACAGTACTACAATTGACATATGAATTGCAGAACTTCGGTCAAAAGTTTTTTTCTGTGTTTGATGTAGAGGAAGGGAGGAATAAAATCTCTTGGGTTTTTATTTCATTTTTTGCTGTGTGTGCCCTGTTGGCAAGTTTTCCCACCATTTCCTGTCCTGGTGACGCAAGAGGAAGTAAGGAAATCTTAGTGGACACACAGGCGGCAGCAAAAAACCTTAGATGTTTTATTCCTTTCCCTCTCTAATAAAGTATATGTGTTGTTATGTGTCCCTGTTGGAGAGATCCTCCTTTATCCCTGTCTCTGATGCAATTGAATGGGAGGTTTACCCCAAATGGAACAACATTAAAAACTGTAGCGGTTATAATTTCTCCCCATCATATCCAACACTAAAAAAAAGTTTTGCATGGAGTTCTGCTTTAAATTTTTTTTATTTAGTCATCTTCATTTATAATTTCAAATAAAAAATATATATACTATTGGGTCTGTTTTATAAAGCAAAATATATGATTGTCATTAAACATTCTCTGGTTGAGAATCAATCACTGTCATTTAAAACACATAGATCTGGAAGATTCACCTGCAGAGGATGTTTGGTGACTGTCAGACTCGCTGCTTTATAAATACACCCCATTATGTGTTTTACTGTACTGCTGGATGGCCTCAAAAGAAATGTCATTTTCTCTGCCATGTTTTACCTTTTGCTTTATTTTTAAAAAGGAGTACCCCATCACAGTCATCATCACCACCCATCACCACAGTTAGACATTAGACATTTTAAGTACTATATCCCGCATAAAAATAGAGTTTCTTCTATAAATGGTCACATCACTGAATATTCTGGTGCCATTTTTTACACATCTTTCTAACTATTAGACAGAATATCAGGGAGGTACCCTACCAAGTAGTCCATAAAGGTTGTGTGAAATAGAACATGGATCTGCAATAGAGAAAATAAATTCCTATGTCGCCCTTCAAATTGCTTATGTTACTGACTGGAAAAGCTTATATAAAATAAGGTTCCAGTAAAAATCTGTTTTGGTGCCCTAAATTTGCCCTTATTTTATAGTGTTCGCTATTTTTTTTTCTATAACAAACCTAGGTAATAGTTGGTTCCTTCATACTGTATATATTTACTAATTTCAACAATTATTTAACTGGTTTTCAGAATGTATGACCTGAATTTTTTTAGTTTTTTTGTATGGAGCATCACCATTTCTATGATTAGTCCGTAGTTTTTCATTTACAAAATAGCCATTGTTCTAGAGATCAAAGCACCTTGGAATACTAGTGTACCTCCTGGATGTGGCACAGTTGTAGGTGTTCAAATACCCTTGTTACCAACTTCATCTGTTCAAGCCGTCCCTCTTCAATCCTTTAGTTTTTTTCTTGCCATCTCCTTGTAATTACTTCTCATTAGTTTTAAAGTTAATGATGACCTAATTATGTAGATCTTATTTCATATTCTGTCTGATAGATGTACTGCTGTAGCGTAACCTTAAATTAAACATAATTGGTTGGATGATCTGGTGTAAGGGGTTCCTGAGGCAGCCTGTTTGAACTTAAACCCCGAGTCCTGAAATAATCATTAATGTTTTGTATTTGACTGCCCAATTAGACACTCACTGCTTCAAAATTCACTTATAATCACTGTTGTGTTCAAATACTGTATCCCACCCTAAAGTTCAGCTCATTTTTTTTTATGTGTTTGGATCCTTTAATCTACCCTTGGCATTATTTTTTATTATTATGTATTTGAAGCCACACTTTTTTTGTATTTTGTGTCCCATTTTTTTGGAAGATTTCCCTTTTCTTCCTGCTGTAGAGACACAGCAGGAAGCATGTGGAAGTCTCTCCAAAGTCACGTGAACGGGTGTCCCTTTGGAATATTTTCCCTTATCTCCAGTTCTAGTGACAACTGTCCTCAAGACAGAGAGAGTTCATCTCATCATCTGTCATACAGACCGCAAAAAAACCTGACAAAGGTTTTAACCTTTTCACACAATACATATAAATACATAGACGTGGGTAAATAGTATAGAATGAATATGAAAAACAGGCATGTTGCATGGAACCCCGTGCACCATTATATAAATGTATAGACTAACGGATTGATCTCTAATGATGTCATAACTTAAATCTTAGTCTCATGAATACTAATCACTCATCTGTCCCCTCTAGGAAAATATAGAGCTTGCTTTAGATGAATTAGAGTCCAGTACATCTGGCTCAGTAGCTGCTGTAGACCAAGCTTCGCATCAATCACTGGTAAGCAAGGCAGGGGGTACCATAAGGACCACTGCTCCCATGACTGTTAAATGGATACTGTCATGGCAATTTACATTTTGTATGTATAACATGTTTGTGTTGTTCAAGTAATTGTGCCCAATGAAATGTTTTTTTTAAATTTTTTATTAAATGTGTAATATTTTTAATACCTGTACAGTACACAGCATTAGACTTGTGAATTATACTATTATATATACTGTATTGCATAATTAAATGATGAATCCAAGGGATTTCAGCTATTGGTAAGTGCGGGTGGCAAGAAGAGTCTGGTTTTTTTTTTTGCTGCAGTTTTTAGTACTCTGAAAACAGAAATGATGGGTGAGTCCCTCTCATCAAGGCCACAGCAGGTGGAAGACTTAGAATTTGTAAGTAATCAATAGTTTTTTGATTAAATCTGTTTTTTTTTAATTCATTCTGGGTGAGCTCACCTTGTAAAGCCTATGCCCTCTTGGCATTTCAGCAGCTTTTTCTGTGTAGTATGTTTTACATAACAATTTTTTTTAATTTTTTTTTTAACTTCCCAGGAAAGTCTAGTACCATTATGAGATTTTATCTCTGCTACCAAAGCTCTACTGTACCCACTCATGACTGTTGTAGTAATCACATGGAAGATATCGCATGCACCAATCCCTCTGTTGTTTTCTCCCAGACTTGTACGTGAGCATTCCACAGCATGGGATTGATATACTAAAACTGCAGAGTGTAAAATATGGTGCAACTTTGTATAGAAACCAATCGGCTTCCAAGTATTTATTGTTACAGCTCAATTGTACAAGCTGAAGTTAGAAGCTGCATGCACGGCTATACTAGATTTTGCACACTCCAATTTTAGTATATCACCCCCTATTTGTCACTAGGGTCTGCTGTACTTTTGTCATTCACTATATTTTGAAACCAATCACTCATGATAGATAAACGCAGGTAAAAAGCTTTGTAACTTATATGTGCACCAAATATTCCCCGCAAGCTCAAATATACTGACCTGTTAAAGGACAAGTTCACCTCTTGAGAACATGTTACATGTTCCACCTAATTTTAATATGTTACCAGTGCTGAAGCTGCAGCCCACTGCCAACCCCGTCCCCCCCCCCCGGCAGCAGTACGGGGAGAAGTTCCCCATAATAGCTGTTACTTTTTAAAAGCAGTGTGGCTATGTGGGGCTCCGCCCACACGGCCGCATTATTCACACACTGAGCTCTGTGTCCATAAACTACAAGACCTGCCATCCTTGGCGACTTTTGGCTTGTGGTTCTCAATGAACTACCATGGCGCTGTGGAGCACTGTGGTAGTTCATTGAGTCTTCCTGTCAGTGAGGCTCAGCTTATCCGTATGGGATCTATGGGTAAACAGATACCACTGACGGTGTGCAGGAGACCTGCATGGCATCAGCGATCTCCTGATCGCAGGTGTAATGCTTTACAGGGTTCTAATACAAAAATAATAAATGCACATTTTTTTAACCGCAAAAAGATGTGCATTTATTATTTTTTGTTCAAAGGTGAACCTCTCCTTTAATTATCAATAAAGTAGATACATGTTTTCCTGCTGCAAGAGACTGAAACTGGCCATCCATGCACATATAGAATTTGTTATTCAGTCTGTGGGTAGCGCTAACAAAAATCCAATGGATTCCTTCACGCTAAACAGCGTGGATGGAGGAGTCTCCCTAAGCAAACTTTGTATTCTGACATCTAGAGCCACTGGCTATCAAAATACCAAAAGAGTGACTGCATCTGATTGATCGGAGTCAGTTTTTGAACGACAATTTTCTGCTCTGCTCAGGGTGATGACAGGGCCACCTAAGATACAACGTTGATGCGTAATGCATAAGGACAGCTTGAGACTTAAAGTGGTGTTCCGGCTGAAATCATACTTTTTAAATAAAAATACCCCTATAATACACAAGCTTAATGTATTCTAGTAAAGTTAGTCTGTAAACTAAGATCTGTTTTGTTAGTTTATAGCAGTAGTTTGTTATTTTATAAACTTACAGCAGGCCGTGGCCATCTTAAGTGTGGGCATCTGAAGCCAGACTGTATTTCTTCCTGGATCTCATCCTTGCAGATCTCGCACATGCTCAGTGCAGCACAAGCAGTGTAATAGGTTTCAGGTCAGGTTTCCATAGCAACGGCAGTGTCAGAGGAAGTTCCTGCCCCTTTCCCAGAAGACATTGCAAACAGGAAATGATGCGATGGGCCACGGCCAGGGAGGAGGAAGTGAAAAATGAATACAGCAGATATACAGTAGGTGCTGAGAAAAAAAATTTAAAAATATCCAATTTGTTTACAGTGCACAGTTTAGTGAGGGATGCTGAAGAGTTGTAAAAGTGGGTGGAACCCCACTTTAAGAGATTTGAGCTGTAGTGATAACATCTATATATCTACAATATTCTCTCTCTCTCTCTCTCTCTCTCTCTCTCTCTCTCTCTCTCTCTCTCTCTCTCTCTATATCTATATCTATATCTATATATATATATATATATATATATATATATATATATATATTTATTATATATACGTTTAGGTAGGTATGTATGTGTATATATATTATAATTTTACAGGCTATAAAACAAAATGCAAATTTTTATGTACACTCACAAACTGTTATGCTCTTCTCAAATCTGAGTGTACATTGTTTATATTGCGTTTTAAAGTTGAATAAAACTTTTTGAAAATGCTGGAAATACATAGAATATGAACAAATGTGCACAAGAGTTAACATAAGATTTTGCAATGCTTCTGCCTGTAGTATGGGTAATGCTCAGCTAGCAATAAACAGAAACCATAAGTCACAGGTTGCTTATCACTGGTAATAGACTATCAAGGTCTCCTAGAGGAACAGAAGGTATTACTGAGGCTTAGGCGAGGTTAGAGGAATAAAGATGAAAGTGTACTCGTTCCCGTTTTCATGACTCATAAATGTCATAGATTCAGTGGCCCTGTGTTCTCAGGGGAATGTCTTCAGGAAATTGCTTCAACATTTCTCTGTTTTCTATTCATGCATTAAGCCTAATGCACCAAAACACACATAAAAAGAATTCAGATTTTTTTAGATTTTCCAGCTAGGGACTTTTAACATAATGTAGAGTACTGTACCTAAAATCTACAAAATTTAACATTCACTCTTTCCCACAGTTCACTTACCTTGCCTCTTTCCTTAGATTGTTAAAGCAGACCTTTACCCATTGAAAGAGCTTTTACTGTCCTGGCACCTCACCCCTTTCTCTTAGATAACTGAAGGAGGTTTCCTCATGTTGGGAAGGTTATTTTCTTTATTTGTGCTGTAGCACAGCACTTCCTGCTTTCCCGCCTAGGTGAGAATGATGTAGGGTCCATGTCACACATCCCAGAAGGTGATGTTCTACTGAGGGGGATTACACTCATCCTCTCTGCCAGGTATTTGTGAGCTGGCAGAAACCTGCAGCATAGCATGCCTGTGCATGTGTTTGGTATTCCTGGGCAATTGTACACACAATGTAGGATTTCCCAAGGTCCCAGATACCAGAAACCAGTGATGTGTATGCACAGATCTCTGCCAGGTTCTAAATGGCAGAAAGCTACAGTGCATCTACTGATGAAGGTAATTTTTATTCGTATAAAAAGACAAAACACAAATCTACATTTATACATCCCACACTTACTCTTTGCACCCACCCTACCAACATTTAACAAACCCCCCCTAAGTTTACATAATACCCTTCGGTAACCCTTCACTTTTATATCGAAATTGACATAATATATCGGTTTATATAACATATACATTTAAGGAAGCAAAAAGGAAGGGAAAAAAAACCACAAACAAAAAAAAAACAAATCTTGGTATCTGCAGAAGAGGGAACCACTTTATCCTTAATTCTATAACCTTTCTTTCCCTTATCCTCTCATCCAGCCTTCCCATATTTTCTTAAACATTTTGACTTTCCCCTTTTATTATAGAAATTATATAAATCTTTCCATTCTGATTGTTTTGTTAACCTCATCCTCCCATTCTATCCAGGTTGGTGGACTCATTGTCAGCCATCTTCTTGCTATCAATTTCCGTGCAAGAAAAAGACATCTAATTATTGCTATTTGTTTCCCCTCTATACTCCTATTTTTCTCCATACAGCTCAATAAGCATATTTTAGGGTCCAAACCGAGAGATACTCCAAATATTTATTTTATCCACAACCACACTACAGTATCTATTCAATTTGGGGCACCTCATGTGAACTAAATCTCCCTTTGGGTCTTTGCATCTTGGACATTTAGCATCTATAGCATCTATCCTCCACTGATAAAGAAATAGTTTCTTAGGTGTTTTGTATGCTCTATGTAGTAACATCAAGTGGGACACTGATTTTAATGGTGACAGAGTGCTTAATGGGCCTATCTCCAAAATATGCCTCCATTGTTCATTTGATATGTCCCCCAAGTCTTCCTCCCAACCCCTCCTACAAGGGAGCGCCTCATTTCCCTTTATCACTCTGTCACAAATACTATCATATATAAATGAGATCAAACCTCTAGATACATCAGTATCAATTATTTTCCAAAGGAAATTTGCTTCACTCCATTCTGATGGTTTCTCTTTAACCACTTCAGCCCCGGAAGAATTTACCCCCTTCCTGACCAGAGCACTTTTTTCGGCACTGCGTCACTTTAACTGACAATTGCGTGGTAGTGTGACGTGGCTCCCAAACAAAATTGACGTCCTTTTTTTTTTTTCCACAAATAGAGCTTTCTTTTGGTGGTATTTGATCACCTCTGCGGTTTTTATTTTTTGCGCTATAAACAAAAAAATAGCAACAATTTTGAAAGAAACGCATTCTTTTTTACTTTTTGCTATAATAAATATCCCCCAAAAATATATAAAAAACCTTTTTTTCCCTCAGTTTAGGCCGATACGTATTATTCTACATATTTTTGGTAAAAAAAAACCGCAATAAGCGTTTGATTGGTTTGCGCAAAAGTTATAGTGTCTACAAAATAGGGATAGTTTTATGGCATTTTTATTTTTTTTAATTTTTTTACTAGTAATGGCGGCGATCAGCGATTCTTATCGTGCCTGCGACATTATGGCGGACACATCGGAGAATTTTGACACATTTTTGGGACCATTGGCATTAATACAGCGATGAATGCTATAAAATTGCATTGATTACTGTAAAAATGTCACTGGCAGTGTAGGGGTTAACCACTAGGTGGCGCTGTAGGGGTTAAGTGTGTCCTAGGGAGTGATTCTAACTGTGGGGGGGAGGGGCTATGTGTGACACATCACTGATCACCGTTCCCGATTACAGGGAGTGTGATCAGTGTCAGTGTCATTAGGCAGAACGTGTAGACGTTTGTTTACATTAGCATCTCCCCGTTCTTCCTCACTGTGAGACGATTGTGGGTATGCCCGCGGACATCGAGTCAGCAGGACCCACAATCCCGGTCATGGAGCTCCTGGCGGGTGTGCCTGCGAGCCACCTCTTAAAGGGCAACATACAGGTACGTTAATCTGCCTGTACATGCCCTTCTGACGCAGTATATCTGCGTGAGGCGGTCAGGAAGCAGTTAAATTGAATCCTCAGGGAGTGTCTAACTTGTAGATATTTAAAAAAGCACTGGTTTGATATACCATAATCCTCCTTCAATTCCGAAAATGACGTGAATACACCCAGCTTATATAATTGGGAGAGGTGGGTAAGTCCACACCTCTCCCAATCCCTACTCTTCTCCACGTTGGATAGTTCCTGTAAATGCTTATTGTTCCATAATGGTGATAATACTCTAATATTTCTTTAACCACTTTCCATAATTTCTTTAACATTAAAAGGGGAAGAATATTTAATTGAAAAAAAAAATCATCCTCCAAGGCCTCTATCAAACTGACATGACATGTGCCCAATAACAATATATCCCTAGTTGGATTGTATTCAGATAAGTTGTTACATCCTTTCAAATTCTGCAACTGTGATGCCAAAAAATAGCACCATGGATGTGGAACTGCCAATCCCCCCCCCTCATCCTTTGCCAATTGTAAAGTACGTACCCGTATCCTAGACTGTATCATACTTCTGGAACCATTGTCTATTTATCCAAATTGGGGAATTGTGTAGTGCATACAACAGTTGAGGCATCAGTGTCATCTTGATTAATACAGTGCATCTATACACGCACAATATATTTAATTTTGGCCGCAAGGGAGAGGTGCAGTATGCAGGGAATATTTGGGGGTAGGGGTAAAGTTCCTCATTAACAGAACTACTACTTGCATATCTATCTATCTATCTATCTATCTATCTATCTATCTATCTATCTATCTATCTATCTATCTATCTATCTATCTATCTATCTATCTATCTATCTATCTATCTATCTATCTATCTATCTGATCGATCTATCTATCTATCTATCTAATCTATCTATCTATCTAATCGATCTATCTATCTATCTAATCGATCTATCTATCTATCTAATCGATCTATCTATCTATCTAATCGATCTATCTATCTAAAGTCAGCCACAGATGGTTCAAATTTCTGCCGGTTCAGTCGACCATATATGGGTAGGCTGAATGTAACCACATTGATCAATCAACTTGAGTACAACCAGCCTGTTAGCTAGCGGCTGTGGCAATCGTGTTCTCCCAGCGGGGACCGCTTCCCCTGCGACCCCATCGGCAGAACACAATGGCTCCGCAGGAGAGATTACCCCATCAACACTGACTGTGTTGATGAATTAAGCAATTTTCTTTCTTGCAACCTGTAGTTGTAGGAAAGAAAATCGCTCTGTCTATGGCCAGCCTTTTATTTGTTGGCAGTTGAGTTAGATAAAGTCTGTTTGTATGTAAGTAGGTGTGTGTATGATATATATGTGTGTGTGTGTGTGTGTGTGTATATGTATCGATAGATAGATATAGGTGTGTGTATATATATATTTATATATCTATCTATCTCATGTTGACGTTTATCCACTGTTGCTTATAAATAGCCTTCTACAACTACCCATAGTCTAAGAAGGAAATGGTTCTGTTTTATGTATGCTGAGCTATCTAGCTGCCTCTCTATCGGTCTATACATTCTTTTGTCCTATTTACTCTTTTATTGTTTTTAATATTGAGAGGTTCTTTTATTCTGCTTGATGCAATTACATCCAGCTCTCAACTTTATTAGGCATAAAATGGCAACGAGTGGATCTTTCTGACTTGCAGATGCTCTTGAAAATGTGTTTTTTTTTTCCCCCTTCTCTCCTTGCTGCTTTGCTTAACTCAAGATCCACATTAATAGGAAAAGTAACAGAAATACTTGCAAAGTTTAATAGAATGTGACAGCAGCCGCATGACTCATAAAAAACGTTGACAATAAATGTCTGTGGCTGAGGCTTTAAGAAGCCGCATTTCAAAGCAGTTCATAAATACCCATATGCTCAGAACTGGCAGGTTATGCAGCCACGGCAGAGGTAGGGAGCAGTAAAGCATTTTTCGCCCTGGAGAGTCTATTGTGGCTTCATAAATGATTCATGACCTCCTTATATTTAATTTATATGGTATTTATTCCATCAGGCCTCTAAATAAAGAGGTATTTTAACCCTTCTTAAAAGGCAACAATGGCAGAGAAAGGAAAAGGAAGCTGTAAATGCACCTTCACAAGGGCGCGGGAAGAAAGAGCGCCTCATGAAGCGTTGTTCCTCTGGGGAGATTAGCAGGGTCAGGTAAACTTCTCTTTCATTCTCCGGCAGCCTGCAGATAAATCTTCTAATGAGAGGAGAGCGTCAGGAAAGATTCCAAATATGGCATTTGCCTTCAAGGGGAACACTTTATTTTTACATCCCTCAGCACAGCATCCTTGACCTGTTTGAGCAGCATTGGAAGACACGGCGCCTTCCTCTAGTTTGTGTGCTCAGCCCGTATCTCTGTACATGCTCGGTCATTTAGAGATCAAAGAAGAGCTGTATCTGTTGTTGGTTTGCAAAAGTACAACTTTTGTTGGGGCAAATGTAAGTTGAGTTAAGGCTTGTCATTTTGTGTAAAATAAATATGAAGAGGCACTAGTATAAGTGTATATAGGGAGAGATTACCAGAAGCACATATACTTGAGAAAAGATGCTGGTTTTGAATGAAGCATTTGCTGTGCTTATGAGGCCTGCTGTCAATAAATGTAAAATCACCCTTTATGCGGACTGTTAAACAGGTTGTTGTAGTGGTTTTTTCCATACAAAACATTTTTCCAAACCAAGTCAGTGTTCTGACTTTTCCTTCACTGATTGCATGCTTGTTCTAGTTTTCTCAGTACAGGTTTCCTTAAGGGCTAGTTTACACTTGCTTCAAAACATGGCTTCGGACACGCTTTGTTAAAGCTCTCTGAATGCCAGTCAAAGCCCCCATCACTAAATAAATAAAAGCTTACAGTCCTATTTACACCTTGCTTTTGCTTGGGGCTTTGATGGAGCTTTGATGGAGCTTTGATGGAGCTTTGATGGAGCTTTGGGGCTTTCATGGAGTTTTGATGGAGTTTTGATGGAGTTTTGATGGGGCTTTGATGGGGCTTTGATGGGGCTTTGATGGAGCTTTGATGGAGCTTTGATGGGGCTTTGATGGGGCTTTGATGGGGCTTTGATGGGGCTTTGATGGGGCTTTGATGGGGGCTTTGATGGGGCTTTGATGGGGGCTTTGATGGGGCTTTGATGGGGGCTTTGATGGGGGCTTTGATGGGGCTTTAATGGGGCTTTGATGGGGCTTCGGTGGGGCTTCAAACAAGCTTTGCCATAGACTTCTATGGAGGCTTTGAAGACGCTTTGAAGCACCACTAAAGCTACATGGGGTATAATTTTTGAAGCGGAGTCGAAACAAAGCAAAAGCAAGGTGTAAACAGAACTGTAAGCTAACTATTTTATTTGGTGACAGGAGCTTTGACTAGCATTTAGAGAGCTTTAACAAAGCCTATTTTGAAGCAAGTGTAAACTAGCCGTTAATGTGTGTTAAAGCCGAAGCAAGTGTAAATGAGCCCAAAGGGCTATTACAGCTACAGACTACTGGTTTCGATATTTTCTGAGTCACTGAGCCAGAATCAGTAAAGTCAGAAGTCGTTTAATACAGATTTGTTCTAGGTGAACTTAATTGAAGCCAAAGGGTCAGCGTTTTCTCTAAGGAATTGGACATTTATACACATTAAAGTGGTTGTAAGCTTCAGACATTAAATATGAACAAAGCATATCCCTCTAATGCGTGTGCTTGTCTCAATTAAGAACACTAAGTGTCATTTCTGTCTGTTGCTTCATTCCTCTGCTATCAGCATGAATCAATTCTGACAAGTTTTCCTGACACCAAGAGAAAAATGGTGACAGGGAAGGGAGCTCCAGCTGATTATAAGCCTCAGCTCTGTTCCTGTGTGTGTAACTTCAGCTCTCCACCCCTTTTTTCTGAACGCTCAGACAAGCGGTACGAATTCTGGACTTTGAACAGATGTAGAGTAGAGAAGGCTGCTGATATACCCAGTGAAGTTGCACCGGTCTATGTGAGGGTTTACAACCACTTTAATTAAACCCTCTACTTTTTAAAGCACTTTTAGCAGTTGATTTAATCAATTACTGAGAGTTCATCTTCTTGATCTCCTAATTCTTGCCTATGTTCCAATTTATTGCCATGACCACTGCCCCAGGTTTCCTGTACTGAGTGGCTCCATTTTCTTGCAGCATCCTGTGGAGCCACCCTTGCATGCAGGGACTAGAATTGTCTCTCCCTACACTGTGCATCAATAGAAACACACAGCTCCATAATCTAAAATGGAAAGGAACTCCCCTGCTCTTCCCTCCTTCAAGCTAAATGCTGAGGGTTTCTTACTATTTTAACATGTTTGTCTAAACAGGTCATTTTGAATGTAATGCATATCCTGGAGACCCTCTGTATGCTGAGTGGGAATGGAGTACTATATGGAATGAGCCTTTACAAAGAGGCGCCTTCTGCGGCAATACACATAGGACTTAGAATCAAGGATCAATTTTGTTTCAAATGGTCATCTTAATTAGTAAATGATGTTCATAGAATAGGTTAATTTGAGAACCTAAATGTTGGGCTGGATTTGTTGAAAGACCACATATACAGTAACCTTGGACAATAGGGTTTTAAGGGATACACCACCCTTGTTGCTTTATTTCTTCATCTTTGTTTTCTTATGCAAGTTTCAAAGATAATAATCCCGGTGGGAGAAGACAATTATGATTACTGGTGGACGCTAAATATATAATCACAGGGGAATCTGGCAGGCTGATTGTACCCAAGTTGATCAACTTGGTACATTCAGCCTGCCCCTTGATGCCCCGTACACACGATCAGAAATTCCGCCAGCAAAAGTCGGATTTGAGCTTTTGGTCAGAAATTCCGACCGTGTGTATGCTCCATCAGACTTTTGCTGGCAGAATTCCAGCCAGCAAAAGCTTTAGAGCAGGTTCTCTATTTTTCGGTCGGAAAAAGTACCTATCCAAAAATGCATTTGTCTATATGCAATTCGGACGTGCAAAAAATCACGCATGCTCAGAAACAATTCGACGCATGCTCGGAAGCATTGAACTTAATTTTCTCGGCTCGTCGTAGTGTTGTACTTCACCGCGTTCTTGACGGTCAAAAGTTCAGAGAACTTTTGTGTGACCATGTGTATGCAAGGCAAGCTTGAGCGGAATTCCGTCAGAAAAACCATCCAAGTTTTTTCTGACGGAATTTCTGATCGTGTGTATGGGGCGTTAGGGTTCGGATCGGTATTGGCCGAGATTTGAACCGTGTATGGCCGGCCTTACTTTCAGTGCGATACTGCCAAAATGTTGTTCTTCTGACTGGGCTGCTCTTCAATTGCATATCTTTTGTATGCTGAAATTTACTACTGTACACAAGCATGCTGTCAACTGGGCAGATAATAAAATGCCCTTCCAGTGTTCTGTACCTGAACAAAGTATTTTTGCCAGATGCAGTAAGCTTTGGCATCCCCCCCTATTGTCACTTTGGTTTGAGCTAGGGATGCACCGAAATTTTGGCCGCCGAAAATGACCCTTTCGGCAAAAAGCCGAAAGAGAATTTTTGCCGATACCGAACAGGACGGAGCCCGGGCAGGGGCCCCACCCCTGGTGCTGCCTATCAGGGGGGCCGCTGCCTGTTTGATTACAGCGCCGGGAACATCACAGCTTTCATTTCAATAGCTGTGTGTTCCCCGCTGCGCGCCGTCACATACAGCCCCTCCCCCTTGTCCGGGCACTTTGATAGACAGATCACCCATCCCATTGGACGGGTGATCTGTCTATCAAAGTGCCCGGACAAGGGGGAGGGGCTGTATGTGACGGCGCGCAGCGGGGAACACACAGCTATTGAAATGAAAGCTGTGATGTTCCCGGCGCTGTAATCAAACAGGCAGCGGCGGCTCTCTCCCTGGGACACTGGCTGCACTACCGGGGACACTGGCTGCACTACCGGGGACACTGGCTGCATCTGATGGGCACTGGTGAGGCTGCAATGATCTCTTGTATCATGTCAGCAGTCTCTGACCATCTCCTGTACCATGTCTGCAGTCTCTGACCATCTCCTGTACCATGTCTGCAGTCTCTGACCATCTCCTGTACCATGTCTGCAGTCTCTGACCATCTCCTGTACCATGTCCGCAGTCTCTGACCATCTCCTGTACCATGTCCGCAGTCTCTGACCATCTCCTGTACCATGTCTGCAGTCTCTGACCATCTCCTGTACCATGTCTGCAGTCTCTGACCATCTCCTGTACCATGTCTGCAGTCTCTGACCATCTCCTGTACCATGTCTGCAGTCTCTGACCATCTCCTGTACCATGTCTGCAGTCTCTGACCATCTCCTGTACCATGTCTGCAGTCTCTGACCATCTCCTGTACCATGTCTGCAGTCTCTGACCATCTCCTGTACCATGTCCGCAGTCTCTGACCATCTCCTGTACCATCTCTGCAGTCTCTGATCATCTCCTGTACCATCTCTGCAGTTGCTGACCATCTCCTGTATAAAAATATTTTTAAAAACAGTCACTTTCGCTATTGGTGTTTCGGTATCGTTTCCGGGATCAAGGAAGATTTATTTTCGGTATCGGTTTCGGCACCAAAAATCCCATTCGGTGCATCCCTAGTTTGAGCCCAACCTACCTTGAATCTGCTGCTTTATCTGCTTTTTGTACTGACTTTCTTCTTGGCCCTTAACTTGTTCTTCTCCTTGTCTTGACCCCTGGCCTGAATGTGAGTTTGTTTCTGGCTTGTGGATTTTTACCTTTCCTTGTCCTATATTTTCTCATCGGTTAGCGCTATCTTTGGAGCTTGAAAAATGAACAAAAGAGGGTGCGCCAGCCTAATGCATCATCCCACAGAGCTGATATAGAAGTTATACCCAGCCATTCAGGATCCTGGTGAGGTCCCCCTGTAATGTGGAGCCTACCAAATCTGGGACTACTGGGCTACAGACAAGTAGCTCAAAAAGCGGTTTTAATACACATGTTTGTGAGTATATTCTATGCTGCTTTTTATTAAATAAAAGCCGTGGAATAATGCACTAGGCTAGTGTGCCATCTTTTGTTTGTTTTTGTAGTGGCTACAGAACACCCCCAGTCCTAAAGGGCAGCAAGGTGTGGCATTTCTGTGACATGGTGTCCGCATTATTATCTATACCAGGCTATTTATTACATTCACACGCATGGGAATATTGTCTTTGTGTCGTTTTGGATTATGAAACCATGTTTCAAGGAGCAAGGGTAAAGACGAGGCATTCCTTAAATCCTGCTTCATTGAGCTCATTCACACCTTTCTGTGCACTTTTTAGTGTGCTTTTATGTGCAACAATGTGTTTTCATACTGTGCCATTGTCATCAATGGACCCTATAGCATGAATATGCATCAATGACGTGTGCAAATTGGCCATTGTTTTGAATGGTGTTAGTTAATATCTATATGATGCATTGATATGCATTGTCCAATTTTAGATACATCAACGTGTGTTATAGAGGCTGTTGGTTACAGTAGCATTGTATGAAAGTGCATAAGTGTTGATGAGACATGTAAGAACACGTGAAATGAGAATGGAAAGGTGCGAATCCAGCCTCTGTGTGAGCCCATGTTTACTATTGCTGACAGAGGATTCACTGCTTATCCATGAAAACTGGGCATGCAGAATACTTGCAAATAAATAGGAAAAAACACCAAGCTGTTAAAATAGCATTTTTGGGGAATACATAAAAAACAAAACAAAAAAAAAACAAAAAAACAAAATAATTTCATTTTTTATTTTTTTTTTGGCTGTGTAAAAAAAGAAACGGCAATACTAAGTCTAGTAGTCCTCTTTCAAGCGAAACAGAAATCAAATGCCATGAAGTTCATACACCTTAGGGAGTGGATTGGAGAAATAGTCTTATCTAAAAACTCATTCAGCATAATTACCGGTATTTTAGCATCAGTATTTTTCACCAAGGCTTCTTATGCCGCGTACACACGAGCGGACTTTACGGCAGACTTTGCCCGGCGGACGGGATTTCGTCTGACAATTCGATCGTGTGTGGGCTCCAGCGGACTTTGTTTTCTCAAAAGTTGGACGGACTTAGATTTGAAACATGTTTCAAATCTATCCGACGGACTCGAGTCCGGTCGAAACGTCCGCTCGTCTGTATGCTCGTTCGACAGACAAAAGGCCACGCTAGGGCAGCTATTGGCTACTGGCTATGAACTTCCTTATTTTAGTCCGGTCGTACATCATCACGTACGAATTCGACTGACTTTGGTTGATTGTGTGTAGGCAAGTCCGTTCATTCTGAAAGTCCGTCGTAAAGTCCGTCAAAGTCCACCGGGCAAAGTCTGCTAGTGTGTACGCGGCATTACATGTGCTCATATCCTCGGAGTTCTCAAACTATAGAGATTGGAGATTAAATTGTCACTTTGGTTTCCAGTTCTACCCTCCACATGATGTAGATCTCACTAAGTGCATCATTTCACTTGTCACTATTACAGCACTTTACAAGCCCTGTAAAAATAATGTAATGGGGTATCTGGATTTTTGCAGTTACAGCTGTGAGTCTGTTAGAAATATGTGAAATTAACACACACACAGACGTTTATATTAACCCTTTTTTAGGATCATAATGATAATAGGATAATAAACATTATAGTATCATAAACTTGCTAAACTGTGATAGTTAATAATAGGGGTGTCCTTTATAACAGGATCTATGAATGGGTATTTTGCAATATAAAGGTATATCATACGTTGTCATGATTTTCTACTTTATTTTTCTGTATTCTCCAATGTAATTGAAACCAGATGGAGTGTTATTGACTCCCATAAAATCCCAGATAAATTACTTGTACTTTATAACTGGCGATGTTTGAAAGCCTTGAAATTTCTTATACTTTATTTTGAATGGTTAAGGTGTGTAATCTGTAATATGTCATGAAGCAAAACTGTTAAAAGAAAAAAAAATAAGAAAAGAAAGCTGCAGCCCATAGTAATTCACTTTACCAAGCCTGAATAGTCTTCAGGGAAATGTGTATTGTACCTATTCAATAAAAAACAAAAACAGTTTTCAGGACAGTATGTTTGTCATAGCTTTAACTTCTTTTTAAAATGGCAGTTCATGCTGTATGTCAATGACTTCTATTTTTTCTTTGTCAAGTTTTGCAGATTGAGATTTCTGACTTTTCTTGATCTGCATGTTTTTTTCCAGATCAGTGTCTCAAATTTTTGAAATCATAGGCAACCACACAACTAACATTTTTAGGCCAGCAATGGCCAACTCTTTTTAGTTGTCTCAGTAAAGATTAGGCAGTTGGCATGTCAGTAGCTGTCAGACTTCAGGTGTCCTCTGATACCCGACTCTCAAGCTAAAGAGTCAGTTTCTACGTTAAAAAACACAGAGGACTTAAGAGGCGCTCCATTTTGGGCAAAACAAATTAAGTCAACAGCTACAAATACTGTAGCTGCTGACTTTTAACATAATGACACTTACCTGTCGAGAGATCCAGTGATGTCAACCCCAATCAATTGGATTCGGGTGCAGGCACCGGCATCTTCACTATGGAAAATCAGGCTTTACAGCTGGGTTCATGCTGGAGTCACGCTGCACTTTCTGATTGGTCCCGCCGTCTTCTGAGACCCGTGTGTGTCCCAGAAGGTAGCTGGGGGGGGTTGGACATACTTGGAGATCGCCGTGGCTATCTTACCCACAAGTGGGAACGGGTACCTGTCCCCCGCCAAATGTAGCAGTGAAGGGTGCGAACAAGTGGAGCTTCCCCTTTTGGGTGAAGCTCCGCTTTAGCTAAGCTTCCCACGTTGCTATAATGGTGCAGGAAACTGTCAGAAGTGGAATGCATCATATTAACAGAGCTGATAGACCAGTTTCAGGTCTGTGTGTGCCAGTTTGTATCTTTACAGTAAAATTGTACCTGATTAACAAAGGAAACGATGGCCAATTCCCAACCTTTTTATAAGGGATGTGAGCTGCCTGTAGTCAGGCAATAGAGAACTGGAGCTGCATGCTCCAATGATGCCCAGTGATTACACTACACAAACAGAGACTGCACATAGTTAACCCCTTCCTCCGCTCTGAGCCCAGCGAGGGGTGGGGATGGCAGAGAGAGCAGGGCATGTCACAGCTACAGAACATAGAACTGATTGCTCCTAATTAACAAAGAGGCTTGCACCCTATTGTTGTTTAGGAGCAGCACCTGCTTAATGTTTTAAATTTAGAAGAGCTGTGCAAGCTCAAGTTGACAAGAACACTAATTAGAATATTTTTTTCTTCCTCAAGGGGGTCTGGAGCTGGTCAGTGCTGACTTAATCTAGTCCCCAGGCAACTGTGCATCAGCAGATCACTTCAAATGTTCATGGAAACTCAAACTTAAAAACAATCTGTTCCCAAAAAACTTTTCTGCAGACTGATTGTGTCTCAATATTAAACCCAAAAGCAAACGTGTTATAATGCAGCTTAACAGATTTTAGATCTGATGGCTGCATTAGTTTTCTTTTTTAGGCTTGCTTTTTTCTATTTTTATCTGGTGATCTGTATTTCAAAAGAACAAGCTCCCCTGCAGATTTTGTCAGTTGCAGGAATAAGATGAACCATTTACCACTGACAGGTGTTTACAGTGATCTGCTATTATTTAGGCTGCTTTCACACTGTGCCGGGTGGGCATTGACGGTAAAATGCTGCTAGTTTTATCGTCACTTTACTGTCATTTTTTTGGCGCTATTCGGCCGATAGCGGGGCGCTTTTAACCCCTGCTATCGGCCGTATAAGGGGTTAAATGCGCCCATGCAGGCGCTTCGGCATCGGTGCCCATTCATTTCAATGGGCAGGAGCGTTGTATATACTGCTACAAAGATGCTGCTTGCAGGACTTTTTTTTTTTATCGTCCTGCCAGCGCATCGCCTCAGTGTGAAAGCACTCAGGCTTTCACACTGGGACTGCAGGTGAGGTGTTTGTCAGGCGCTTTACAGGTGCTATTTTTTAGCCCAAAAGCACCTGAAAAACGCCCCAGTGTAAAAGGGGTCTTATGTAACGCCTTTATCCCAAAAGGAAAAAACTGTAACTGCTTATAAAGCATTAGCTGGAGCTTGGCTTCATTTTGTTAGTGAATTTTAAAGAGGAACTGCAGTTTGCTCGCACTTTGCATATTATTTTATATATACTGTGATTCTGTACTTGGCAAATATGCTGCAGAAATCTCTTTCCACTGAGTCTGGCTGCAACCATTTTAACTGTGGGCAGCTGAATCTGCTGCCTGTTCACTTCCTGGATTTACACAGACACAAAGAGGAACACCTCCAGCTCTGCAGCCCTGCAGTTCTCATAGGCCCTCTTATGACTCATTTCCCCTCCCTTCCTGGCAAACTTTCACGAGAGAGAGAGAGAGAGCTGTGCATGATCTCATAAGCCTAGGCGAATGACCAAGCAAGAAACAGAAAGTGGGATGTATAAGGTATTTACTGGCAGAATTTTTTATTTTTTTTTACTATCCAAAGTTAAAACAACAAGGGCAGAAGATTTAATATACGGAAAGTTGAAAAAAATGACTGAAGGTCCGCTTTAAATCTGCTAGTACATCTTACATTCCCCTCCCCTCAGACTAACATTGCTGCTGTCCAAAGGTGGCCCTATGCTCATTCATCCATAGTGGAGACACTCTAATATAGAAGCTGTCATTACTGGCCAGATCAGTAGGTGATCTAATGATTAGTAAGCTGCAGTATATTACGTTTTTGGTTTGGTGGTTAATACTGCTTTAATGTTACCCTTTAGGGCACTTTCACACTAAGCCACGTTGGCTTTTCGGCCGCTAGTGGGGCGCTTTGAACCCCTGCTAGCGGGCAAAAAAAGGGTTAAAAGTGCAGCTACAGCACTATACACCGCTCCTAAAGCACCTCAAAGAAGCTGCTTACAGGACTCTTTTGAGCGTCCTGCCAGCGCACCGCTCCAGTGTGAAAGCCCTCGGGCTTTCACATTGGAGTGACAGGAGAGGCGCTTTGCAGGCGCTATTTTTAGCGCTATAGCGCCTGTAAAGTGCCTCAGTGTGAAAGTGGCCTTAATACTTTGTAGGCAGAGCCATCTGGAATAGTTATCTGCACTGCTGGGAGCTCCCAACCATGTATCGCTTTCTATTTCAGTGTCAGAGTTGATGTGAAATTAAAATAGCTTTGGGATACTTTTATTCATTACTGTAATGGCCCCCGTAGATGGCCCGAATTCCGATCAATTCTTGCTGAATAAGTCAAAGTTGGAGTTGTGGATGGCCCTGAAAGCACCCCCTGGCTCAACAAAACTTGATTTAAAAATTGACAAGGCCGGGTGGCGCTGACAAATTAAATGCAATCACGGTTTGTCAGGGCTGTTGTATTCAGGCAGGCGTGGGTGTCGCACCTGGTAATCATTGATATTTTCTCTTTTTTCAGCTGAAAAAGAGGAAATTGAGCCATATATACCAGCCTTAAAGTGGAGCTCCAGGCTCCTGCAGAAAAAATAAGTCAGCAGCTGCAAATACTGTAGCTGCTGACTTTTAATATTAGGACACTTACCTGTCCAGGAATCCAGCAATGTCCTCACCTAAGCCGATTTTTAAAAATCGGCTATTGGATGCTGCCACAGCTATCTCCACTAAGGGAAACCAGCAGTGAAGCCTAGAAGCTTCACAGCCGATTCCCTACTGCTCATGCATGAATCGTGCTGCGCTCTGTGAATGGCTCGGAAGAGGAGGGAGGCCGAACTTTCCAAACCAGGTACCCGTTACACCCCCCCCCCCCAAGGTGCCCCAATGTGGCAGACAAACAGAGCTTCCCCTTTTGGGTGGAGCTCCACTTTAAGTATTTAAATGTTTTGAATCAATTTTTTACTGTATGTGTATGTTTACAGTGTTTGTTTTAGAGCCCTTGCACACTGGGGCGGTTTGCAGGCGCTATTGCGCTAATAATAGCGCCTGCAAACCACCCCGAAAGTGCCGCTACTGTCATTCCAGTGTGAAAGCCCCGAGGGCTTGCACACTGGAGTGATGCGCTGGCAGGACGGTAAAAAAAGTCCTGCCAGCAGCATCTTCGGAGCCCATTGAAATCAATGGGACGGCGCGGCTATACCGCCGGCAAAGCGCCTCTGCAAAGGCGCTCTACGGTGTTATTTAACCCTTTCTCGGCCGCTAGCGGGGGGTAAAACCGCCCCGCTAGCGGCCGCATACCGACGGTAAAACGCCGCTAATAATAGCGGCGTTTTACTGCCGACGCCGCCCCCCCGCCCCAGTGTGCAAGGGCTCTAAGGAATAAAAATATATGTGACCATATGATAATATGCACTACAAGTTTATTGAAAGGGACAGAACATTAGGGGTTGTCTAGTTTTATGCAACAGTGTCTCTAAACAAGAGAAAGGGGTGGGAGGAGGATGAGTAATTGCTCTTAATCAGCTATATGTAAAATTCCTATTGAGTTATTGAGCTCTGTAAATGGCAGACTTTTTGCAGCTGGTGGTAAAAAGTTGAGGAAAATTTGATAGTGCCTAAAATTACTTATGCTAGATGGATAGACTACTACATAATATTTATTTGATGTACATGCTTTGGCTTTAGTCTGTTTTGCAACCTAATGATGATGTTTACTTGTGAAAACTTAATATTAAAAAAAAATCACCCTTTTTATATACTGCCTTTGCATAAAGCAGAGACAACTTTACAAATGTATTATCATTCTAACTATATTTCTATATTTTACCTTATAGTCGCCCTTACTGGATTTTCTGGGGGGGGGGGGGGGGGTTACTTTATTTCTGGGGACTGGTTTACTAAACAATGATGTTTTGACTCCCATACATTATGTATTGGCTTTTTTTTTTAGCCTTTTAAAGTAGGGGATAAAACTACCCGTGCTGTTCTTTCTGCTCTAGTAAAACTCTTGTTTTCATGTGTTCTTGTGTGCAGTGTGATGCAGTGTCTGAATTATGTTTATGTGCATGGATGTAACGGCAGGCTGTGGATGACTGAACAGGTGTCTAACTGCTTAAGCTGCGGCAGGCGTGGAGATGTGTCTATAAACACACATCTCCTTTACTAGTTAGCAAAGTTAAAACAATAATAAAGATAATAAGGGTTCATGTAGTTCACCCAGAAATTATGTTTCGGTTATAGTGGGCTATGGCATCCCTTGCTTCCTGTATCTCTTATCCCATTAACCTTTTGGGTGTTTTAACCCATCCCAGTTACATTACATATTAATACATTTAAGACCTCTGCAGAGAGAGCTCAACCCCACTGTAATGGCTGCAGTAGGTGAGCTGATCAGGGAAAACCAGAGCAAAGCTTTCACCCTAGGTGTCCCCATGAGAGGCTTAGCATGGATCAAAAAATAGGATGTGGGTGCTGTAGTCATTTTATCGCACAGATGCACATTGTAAAGAGAATACTGTAAATCTCATCAATGTATGTGTGTAATGTATGTAATTATGTTTCTGGGGAGCAGCCATATATACTAATTACATATGCACTGTCTTCTTCCTTCTCTAAAGTACTATACGATATTGTACCTTGCCAATTCTCTATTTTTTTTTTTTTACTGATCAGCAGCCCATAAAATATCCACAGTGCTCCTGATAGCTGGGGACTTTACGATTTAGGCCTTAAAGCTGAACTCCAAGTGTGGATTTTTTTTTTGCATTTGTACATTGCACCTGGCCAATCCATTTGGAAGTGAAGAATCACTGTAGTAGCCAATGCTACTAGAATGATCCTCGCTCTCTTTTGGGTCCCGTCCTGAGCAGCTGGCCTGGTCCTCGGTAACCACAGGGGGCTTCCCACTCGGCAAGGGCGCCATTCAAAGAATGTTTTTCAGTCATCTCAATGCAAAGTGTTCTCTGATTGGGCGAGGTGAGGTCATTGACCTGCCCCTCCACCTTGTCCATTGAGAGAATGGCTTGTATTCATTGAGCATAATGCAATGCGTTCTGTGAATGGCACCAATGCAAAGCAAGCAACTCCCCTTTGTTTGCTATGCAGCAGAGCAGACGCTCGGCACAGGACCCTGGAAGACAACGAGATCACTGTATTAGTGGTGGCTAATACAGCTATTCACTGTTTTCACAAAGCCATATATGGAATAAGTATATTTTTGTTGGTCCAAGCTGGGCCAATGTAGCCGTGCAAAGGAATCCATACCCGGAATTCATCTGTTTCCCACCTAGCAACTAGTCATTGCTACCTTTGCATATTTTATGCTGCCCAATAAACAGGAAAGGAAGAGTTTATTGGTTGCCAAGCTCGAAATAGTCTGTTGTTCAATCTGGCACTTTGTACATGATGTCCACTGCGATTTGGTTATACTGATATGTCCCACATAGAATAATGTGAAGGATTATAGATTTATGGATATAATTAGCTATCCTAGGCATGCCTGAATTATAATACCTTACCTATTATATACACTAATCAGCCATCCCATTGTGACCACCCACCATAACCTGTCAAGGCATGGACTCCACTAGACCTCTGAAGGTATGCTGTAGTTTCTGGCACAAAGCTGTCAGTAGCAGGTCCTTTTAAGTCTTGTAAGTCACGAGGTGGGGCCTCCATGGATCAAACACCAGTCAACACCCAAACTTGTTGTGTACCTCAAACCATTATTGAATTCATCAGACCAGGCTACCTTCTTCTGTTGCTCCGTATTCCAGGTCTTATGCTCATGTACCCTTTGTAAGCACTTTTGGTTGTCAGCATGGGTACCCGGACTGCTCTGCATCTATGCAGCCACATACTCAGCAAACTGTGATGTACTGTGTTCTGACACCTTTCTATGAGAACCAGCATTACCTTTTTCAGCATTTTGAGCTACAGTAGCTCTTCTATTGGATCAGACTACAGTGGACAGCCTTCACTCCCCACATGCATCAGTGAGCCTTGGCCGTCCATAATCCTATTGCTGGTTTGCTGGTTTCCTTCATTTAACCACTTTTGGTAGGTCCTGACCACTGGAGACTGGGAACATCCCTCAAGAGCTATAGTTTTGGAGATGCACTGACCCAGTCGTCTAGCCATTACAATTTGGTCCTTGTCAGAATTGCTCAAATCATTATGTTTGACCATTTTCTTTTCTACTTTCAACACATCAACTTCAGGGAGAACATATTCAGTTTTTCCCTAATATATCCTACCTGCTTTCAGATACCATTGTAACAAGATAATGTTAATCACTTTACCAATGGTCAGAATGTTATGGCTGTTCAGTAAGGATGAGCTCAGGCGTGTTCGCAACCACACGTGCAGAGCCTGCCAGGAAGTCAGCACTGCACAGCGCTAATCACAGGCAGTGAGGCATTTCCCGATCTCTGCAGCCGCAGAACGGGAAAATGTCTCACTGCTTGTGATCAGTGCTGTGCAGTACCGACTTCCTGGCGGGCTCTGCACGTGCGGTTGCGAATACGCCTGAGCTCATCCTTACTGGTCAGTATACACTCTGCCCTTTGTGTCATGTGATTATTTTAATAAACGAGATCACTAGAATGCTCTTTGGGAGGAAGCATGCAAAACTACTATTTCATAGTACATAACACAAAACTAGAGAAAGCAGAGATGGTTTCATGTTTTCTGAACTAAAGAGCCTTCTGAGCCTTATCATCCCCTGCACCATGTTTACCTATAGTTATCCTATTAAATTTAGCCACAGATGGTCAGAGGTGGCCCAAAATGGGAAACAAAATATTTTTTGAGTCTCCACCATTTCTCCTAGTCCTGCTGCCTGTAAGTTCCCCAAGCAAACACAGCCTTGAAAAGGTATTATTGGTAGCTGTTTAGAGACTAGAAAACCAAAGAATATTCTAAAAGGTTTGATTTGTCACGTTTGTGGGGTTGTGTTTAATATGTGCAAAGAAAGATCACACAAATACTTAAAAGTATAACATTTATTAAAACTACTGACAGATACAGATAAAGAAAATATAAAAAGAATACTTATCTAAAGATGCTGTTTCGCCATGGAGTCAACCTGCTTTTATGCAGCATGGCTGACCAGATTCAGACGCAAGCATAAAGCAAGCTCTGGTGTGAGACTAAAATCCTACCAGTTTTGGCTCGGAAATGTAGAATTTGAATGTAAGGAAAAGACCACCCCTGGCTAACTCTCTTGTAAGCAACAATATGACCTTCTAAGGAGGCACATTCCTGAAGGAGAGAGGGCTGACTTGTCCATAATCACTTTCCAATCACACGAGTCAGCTAAACGTTACCAAAATAACCAGGATGTTAGAAGCTTTATTAGATATTTGTCCGGCCAACCTTAATAAGGAATATGAAATATGCAATTTCCCTATCAAGGTTAAAGCTTGGTTTTCCTTAAGAACCATCAACTGCATATTCCAGTTGGGTAACAAACGTTTGTGTTCGAAAGCAAATCTAACTTTAGGGTTCTTTATCAATAAATATAATCAGCTTAACTTACACATCAATGGTTGCATGTATCTTTGTCTTATATGCTGGTTTCCTTAATTGAATTATACAATATGTGCGCATAGAACCAGCTATATTTGCTCATTACTTTGAGTGTGCCTCATGCCATAAGATACAGTATAAGTTGCAGTGAAAATACACAATTGCTATAAATTGGACACAATTGCTATAATTAGACTCTAGATGCATATTGAAAGTTGTGGGAATGTCATTAGGGCTCATGTTACCTGCAACATAAAATTTAATTTACACTGCCAGAGGCTTGTTAGTTATCCTCTTACAGCAGTAGATCACTAAAGGGATTTACTACATTATCGTACATACAGATAGGTTAGAAAAATCTATGTGAAGCAGAATTGTAAAAAAAATACATATTTGTTTTAGCTAATGCTAGTTTAAAGCTAAACACACCCTATCCAATTTGAGTGTACCATTTCCTTTACGCCTCAATCATATTTCTAAATAGGGTCATCAATGGATTTCTGTGACTGAAATCACAGGTGATTGAGCACCCAAAGCAGTAACATAGTGACCGGAGCCATGGCTGTCTGCCGCTGTGCGCATGTATCCGCACATTCTGCGGTTACCTATGGTTAGGGACAGATGATTGGTCCTGGACGCCACCTGTCTGTGTCCATGGTCGATCATTTGTCCCTAACTGCAGATAACCCCTAGATATGTGCATAAATAATCACAGCGGCTGACAGCCTGTCATTGTTTGTTTTTTTACAGGATTCCCGTTCCTTGCTGTTCACAACCACCTGAGATTCCAATCGTAAGAATCCGCTGATGGCCCTATACATGAATGTGAATGAGGCCTTAGATCTATCATCAATTATGTAATGCTAGGGCCAGTCTGATTTCATACAACTGAATCGATTTTTTTAGGTTTGTTTTTATATTACATCGTTTGGATAAATTCAAAGGCCATTTTTTTTTCTCCCCACTCTCCTCTTCCCCACTTCCCTCCTTTTTCTCATCTGTGTCCTATCTTTCTGGCACCTATAGGTGTCCTTTGGCTTCCCTGTTCTCTCCTTTCCTTTTTAAAAAATTGGAGTATCCGACCAAGGTAGTTCTGCATTTTACTTCAAGTTATCTCCATGATCTTGGAAGAGATATTTTTTTTGCTTTTTGTTTTTTGGTTTCGGATGCTTAGCATTTTTGTACCTCTCAATACGATACAATACTACTTTTGATTTTTTGATTTTTTTGTGAGATATCGCACCAATTATGTAAGGTTTGGCTCTGATTGATGCTTTACTCCTTTATATAAATAAGGAATTTGCAAAAAATATAAAAAAAAAATGTAAAGGACTTTTTTGAAGGAAGATTGAAAGAGATTAGTTGCTTCTCTGCAACAGTTGTGAAGGACAAAACAAATCATTATAAGGAGAGCAGAAGGGCTATTATAGGAATTATTTGAAAAACTCCACATTGCAAACTATATTTATTTTTAAATCACTGTAACTTCCTTATTTAGGAACTGTGAATGTTTTTTGTGTAGGTGTGTATACACACACACGGCTCTGATACAGGCAGAAGATGTGACTGAGAGATCTGAAAACCAATCTTCTTTGTTACCACTAATTGGGTAGAACTGACAGGCACAGAGCTGTAGTGTCTATGTGTAAGGGACCTATATACCCCCCTAATGAAGGCTGTAATTTTACCTTGTAGCCACCCAGATTGAATTTTCAACAGAGGCAAGAAAGCAGACTAAAACGTTTTACTACAAAATAATGTGTTTTTGCTATCTCAAGCATTAAGTATTGATTCTTTTCCTTAAGTGTCTTTAAAATAGCGCCTAGAATTACCCCTGCTGACTCTGCGGCCTTGTTATTATTTTTTTTCTCCAGTCCCCCTTCTCTGCTGCCATCTCATCAAGAAAATCAGGCTGGCAATTAGAGCCAAAGCTGCCTGGAGGACCGGAGAAATGAGATTGTGGATAAGTGGGGAAGGAGGGGGTTGTTACTCTGATTAATGGGAGTTTGTTAGCAGGTCTCATTCCTTGTGCTTGCGCTCCCTTGCACATGAAAAATAAGCTTGTAACAATTGTTTGACAGGAGGAGACGGCAGAATTGTATCTTGGGTAATGAACTTGGTTTTAATCTCAGGTAAGGACCCTTGCAAGAACTGACGAGGCCAGAGGTCTGCTGTGGTTGCTGGAGGAAGAGGCCTTGCAGCCTGGTGGAAATGAGGACACCTTATTGGATCGTCTATTTACTTACTATGGACCACAAGAAGGAGAGCAGCCTGGTAATAAGACTGTGCCTTCATTTTTTTATTTACTTTACTGTAAAGACTAGCAGTGGAAAACTTAATTGTTGCCATTTTTTTCCCACACAGATTTTAATATATGTATGTGATCAATTTATTGTGAAAATATTTATCAGTGTTTCGCCTTTTATTTTGTGTGTGTGTATGTATATTTATGTATGTGTATATTATACTATATTTTATATATGTGTGTGTATGTGTGTATATGTAGTTTCAATTTATTTTATAATGCCTTATGTATATAGTTTAAAGGAGTTGTAAAGGCAGGAGGTTTTTTTATCTTAATGAATTCTATGCATTGGGATAAAAAGCATTCTGTGTGCAGCAGCCCCCTAATACTTACCTGAGCCCCACCTCTGGCTCCCGCTGCTGTCAATCAAAGTCACTTAGCCAATTGGGAGAGGGAGGGGGTGGGGCTGAACTGGGACTCCATGTCTGAATGGACACACGGAGCTACAGCTCGGCTCAGGTGCTCCCATAGCAAGCTGCTTGCTGTGGGGGCAATCGACAGGAGGGAGGGGCCAGGAGACTCAAAGAGGGACTCGAGAAGAGGAGGATCCACTGCACAGGGCAGGTAAGTAGAACATGTTTGTTATTTTTATAGAAAAAAAAGCGCTTTTCCAAATCACTTTAAATAAATCAGTCACAAATATGCCCAGTTCATACAGGAGGAAGGAATTAATAAGCAGAGGTTACCTTCATTGAAAACAACTTGTGGAGATGAAAAGCAGGTCAAGAAATAGACAGCTGAAGTCATATTCAAATTGTGAATTTTTTTGTTGAAGTGGTGCTTAGCCTTGTCTTTGACCTTAGTCCCGTCTTCCTAAGCTGACCCCACACTACGACTTTCGGCCAGTTCCTGATGAATCCTCCAAAATTAATTCTATGGGTGGCCCTTCCCACCCAACATCCATCAATCAGTGGATGGCCTTTTTAACTGGCCAACATCCCTCGATTAAAAAAAAAATCAAAGAAGTCGGGTGAAAAGTTGTTGACTAAAAAGCAACTTAAAGCGGATGTAAACCCACCACTCACCCAGTATAAACAAATGGCACAGTATTAATGTGTATATATATACGTGCAAGCCTCCTGTGTGTATCCCTACCTTGCAAATGTCACCCCCTTCAGCAGTAGGAGCGCCGCAAAACTCAGGAATCATTGGGTGGGTCTCTTTGCCTGAGCTCAGTGGGCGGAGTCATGTCACAAGACTCCCCATGCACCTTTATCTTTTTTTTTTTTTTTCCATAATGGTTTTTTATCTTCATGCATTCTGTGCATGAAGGTAAAAAAACATTCTGTGTGCAGCAGCCCCCCTAATACTTACCTGAGCCTCCTCTCGATCAAGCGATGTCCTGGAGAGCCTTGCCTCTCTGGGGACTCGCACTCCTAATTGGCTTTTGACAGCAGCAGGATCCATTGCCTCCCACTGCTGTCAATCACAGCCAGTGATCCAATCAAGGACATTGAGGGTGAATCCGTGTATGAATGGATACACAGAGCAGCATCTCAGCTCAGGTGCCCCCATAGCAAGCTGCTTGCTGTGGGGGCACCCAGCAGGAGGGAGAGACAAGTGACCCAAGAAGATGACGATCCGGGGCTGCTCTGTGCAAAACCATTGCACAAAGCAGGTCAGTATAACATGTTTGTTCTTTTTTTTAAAATAAAAAACAAGACTTTACACTCACTTTAAACCTATGCGGGAGGCTAATGCATGCCACCCGTTTGGCCAACCGATCATAGGAAAGAAAAATGTCATACATGTTTGAAAAAGCCAGCTTTGGAACAATCTAATTTGAGCTGTGCCTCTATCTACATCCTTCATAGACTAAACAGGAACACTCATGAAACCCAAGTTTTTACTTGATAACTGAAGCTGTGTCAGAAGACCGGCTTGCCTCTACATCTGTTCTGTCTTTAGCCAGCTTTACAGCCAAATCTCAGAGTAGTAATAGCAGCAGACCATGCAACTAAATATTGGGACAAATAACTTTGTCAGACCAGTAGGACCAACTTGCATGTTATATAACATTGTTATTACAAGTGCCTGTTCGGAACAGGTTCTCTTTAAGTTAGTCGGTTGATGGATTAAAGCAGAGCATAAGCACTTGCTGCATTCCTTATTGGTTCCCCAAAAGGGAATGAAGATTTTTTTTTTTTTTGTTTTTCAAATTGCACATTGTGACAAGCCATCTTTAATTTCTATGCTTTATCATTTTATTTGGTTTTAGTCCTAAAGTAGCATGACATGATCTACCTGGGGGAATATTCTGGCTGTCACTGATGAACGATCTGCTATTCTTTTGGCTGGTTATCATCCCCCTGGACAATGGCAGCAGCTGGAGTCTCTGGCGCATGGAGTCACATTTATGCTGCAGTGTAAAGCATGGCATTTCCACAAAGTTTGAAACCATTAAGTGCCTTGAGCTAGGAGTCAGGGGCCTCATTTTTCAGTGTTTTGAAGGCAGAACTGTTTTTGCCTCTAGCCACCAACTAGATTCTCTTGTTGTTCTTCTTTTTTTTTTTTTTTTTTGTAAAAAATCATCAACATCGTAAATTAACTATAGTAGTTTTTAGATATATATATATTTTTTTTAGTATTATTATAGTGGGGGGAACCACAACAAAAAAATGTTTTTGCCATATAAATAGTTTGCATTCTCTTTTTGGGCCAGCAGGTGGAGCATTAGGCTCCTATTTGCATTTTAATTGACATACTGAATGACTCCTCTCTTCTTGGATGGCTCTGTCCTAAGTTTTGTTCAGACAAAGTGAGACTTAAGGAAGACTGCCATGCTGCTTAAAGAGGTTGTACACCTTCCTGTATAAGTTGTACCTATAGGTAAGCCTACAATAAGGCTTACCTATAGGTACTGTAAATACCTCCTAAACGTGCGCCGTTTAGGAGATATTTACTGTATACTGTGCCGATGATGTCATCGGCGCATGTGTTTTGAAGGAACGGCCGCCCGTTCTGTTTCTTGTGGAGTGTGTGCCGTGACCGGCGGCTCCCGTGCGCATGCGGGGGGGTTGATGTCACGCGACTCTGCAGCCAGTTGCACAGCCGGAGTCCATGGCCCTCGAAGGAAGACGGGTGAAGATGGATGCGGCCTGCAGCGGGGATGACGCGGGCTTCGTTTTAAGAGAAGTGTTGCATAATGTGCTAGTATGCGATACTAGCACATTATGCTTTTACTTTGCAGGGAAGAAGAAAGGAAGAAAAACCCACCAGGGTTTACTTCCTCCTTAATTCACTAACCTGTAGTGCTCTGGGAATCATTCATCATGTATTAAATGTTTATTTCTAAAACAAAGATAGTATATAGAAAAAGGACAAAACATTTTGAAACACATATAAACCTTAAATAAGTTAATCCAAAGCCATTCTAGTTTTCCTCTAATCTGATAAATCTACTTTGTTTTTGCATCAATGTATATAAATACAAAAGCAGAAGTGCCATAGTCACATTCCCCAATTCATGTTCAAGTTATATAATCACTGCATTCCCTACTGTTACTTAATATACATATTTTGGACAGTATTCTGAATTCTAAATAATCATTGGTATTTCTGATAAGATTAACAATATGTTTTTCAGGTAAGAAACCATTGCTCCGAAGCAATAAGGAACGTCATTTCCTGCTGGGGCACAGCTACGGAACAAATTGGGTGGAGTACAACGCCTCAGGCTGGTTGAACTATGTGAAACAGAACCCCGCCTCTCAAAATGCTGCTTCTTTACTGCAAGACTCACAAAAGTTAGTTTCATGACTACCATTCATTTATTAATCCTTTATTTTGTCTTGATCTATTCCACATGTTCCTTGACCATAATGCTGTCCATGACATAAGTCATGACATGGCATGAGTGATAATGTGCTGTCATCAACAGAATCAGAAAAGCAAAAGTTCTTTCACAAATAAATTGCAGTGGGGGAGATTTGCTAAAATCGGTGCACTCAGGATCTGGTGCAGTTGTACATAGTAGCCAATCAGCTTCTAAATTTAGCTTGTTCAGTTAAGCTTTGGCAATAAAACCTGGAAGCTGACTGGTTTCTTTGCAGAGCTGCACCAGCTTTTGCACTCTCCACCTTTAGTAAATAACCCCCACTGTGTCTATGTCAACCAGATATTCACAAATTTGTTGATAAAGGCATGAGCTTGTAGAGAAGGCCTTACATTAGCCACTTAAGTTCCACCCTATAGCAGTTTTACTGCTACAAGGCGACACCTCTGCGCTGGATCACATATATGTCTACGTGATCCGACATTTCCAGGTAGGGGGCGCACATGTGCGCCGGCGGCTCGCTCCCACTGTGATTACACACAGCGGGTATCGTGAACTCGATGTCCGCCGGCACTCCCTGATCATCCTGCAGAGAGACAGAACAGCGGTCTGCCTATGTATACAAGGTAGATCGCCTTTTTGACAGGAGGGAAGAGATGAAAAAAAATATATCCCATAGTTTGTGGATGCTATAATTTTTCCGCAAACCAATCAATATACACTTATTGGGATTTTTTTTAACAAAAATATGTAGCAGAATACATATTGGCCTAAATATACGAAGAAATTAGATTTTTTTTTTTTTAAATTTTATTGCATATGTTTTATAGCAGAAAATAAAAATATTGTTTATTTTTTTTTCAAAATGACTAGTCTTTTTTTTTTTGTTTTATAGCGCAAAAAAAAATAAAAATGCAGGAGTGATCAAATGCCACCAAAAGAAAGTTCTATTTGTGGGAAAAAAAAAGAACATTTTTTTTTTTTGGGTACCGTGTTGCACGACCACGCAGTTGTCAGTTAAAGTATCGCAGTGCCATATTGCAAAAAATGGCCTTGTCATGGAGGGGGGTAAATCTTCCGATGGTCAAGTTGTTAAAGTTCACTAATGAGGGCAAGAGTGCACAGCAGAGAAACAACCTGCAGTTCTGAGTAATGACCAGCAGATGGCCATGGTTCAAGAACTTTACGCTTTAAAAATGTTAATTTTTTGCAGAAGAGAAAGTTCAATCAAATGCAGTTTTTTTTTAGACTTCCAGCTGTAATGTAATTTTTGGAGAAGTTGGATAAGCCAATGTGTAAAAAATTTTGATGTACATGTGCAGCACTGGTCCAACACTGTGAAATTTTACTGACCGACTCCCCTTATTGTACCTGTTGCACTGTATCAGTAATTCCCCAGACGACGTCAGTGGGGACACCTTACAATCCTATGGGCCAGAGGTGCTCTGAACAGTGGTGGGTGGAACTCACCAGTAAAAAACATTTGGGTTTGGTCTGAAAATGGGTTCTGACTGAACCCAGAAGATAACGGTCACTCCCAGTCTCACTGACTGTGGCCAAATTAGTAGCTGTGATTGGACAGTGGGGACGAGAGTGACATATTCCTTCCATACTCGTTCCAAACCCAAATCCCACCTCATCCTTGCCAGAGAATCATCACCAGTGGGGTGAAAGTGTAAATCTTTGTTTCTGTACAATATATACTATACTCCCATTTTTTCCCATGCACAAGAAAATTCTTTGTGTTGGGTGGAGGTCTTCTTAACATTCCTAATTCATTGTTTTTAATCGATAACTTTTCAAGAATGTGTTCTCAGGAATACCAATATAACATGGTCATCTTCCAGTGAAAGTTGATGCATTTATGAGAGAATCAGCATGGGACCTCTTCTAACCCGGAACTGAACCCAGGAATATTGGCAGATATGAGATGGAAAACTCTCATCGCTGTATTCTTGCTGTTTTTCCTTCAGTCATGTTTTAATGTTATGCATTACTAACAGTATGCCTTTTACTTCCCTGCAGGAAAATAATTAGCAGCTTATTTGCTGGTAGAACAGGCACAGCGACAGTCTTGTCGGGTTCAGTGGCTGGTCTAGAAGGAGGATCCCAGCTGGCCCTGCGGAGAGCCACCAGCATGAGAAAGACATTCACTACAGGCGTGGCAGCTGTCAAGAAGAAGTCTCTATGTATCCAAATTAAACTTCAAGTGGTGAGTTAGAGAGAACTTTAGGAATATCTTCCTATCAAACATACCTGCATATAAAAGTACACTTTTATTATCTGTACATTTTTTTTATACAAAGCCTGCATATGACTGAAGACTATAGGGTGCGTATACAGTGGCATCAATCTTCTTATCATAACCATAAAAAAGTCACAAAAACAATAATACATTTATTCTGGTTTTTTTTTATTTAACTGTTTATTAACCTCATGCAGTCCCTTATACACAAGCACTCTGGGAAGAGGGTAAGGCAAGACTTAGATTCAACTCAGTTTTGTTGTATACCAATGTACTTACAAGGAACGTGTGAATAGAAGTAAAGAGCAGAGTAAGTAGAGAGATGACTTTTCAGTCTTTTGCTTCTCATTCACTGTTCAATCAGCAGGCTGGACACCTCTGTATTCTTTCTACAGTCTATAATTTTACCAGACAATTTGATGTTCTCCACCTGGCTGCATTGGTTGGCAAAGCTGTGTATATTTCAGAATTGGATGAAAATACAAAATAGCAGCCATACAGTGAGGGGGGGGGGGGGGGAAATATTTGACCCCCTGCTGATTTTGTACATTTGCCCACTGACAAAGAGACAGAATAACAACAAAAAGATCCAGAAAAAAAGCATTTAAAAAGTCATTGGTTTGCACTTTAATGAGTGAAATAATAATTTGATCCCCATCAATCAGCAACATTTCTGACTCACAGATGTCTTCTATACAGGTAATGAGCTGAGATTAGGAGCACTCTCTTAAAGGGAGTACTCCTAGTCTCAGCTTGTTACCTGTATAAAAGACACCTGTCCACAGAAGCAATCAATCAGATTCCAATCTCTCCCTCATGGCCAAAACCAAAGGGTTGTCCAAGGATGTCAGGGACAAGATTGTAGACCTACACAAGGTTGGAATGGGCTACAAGACCATCGCCAAGCAACTTGGTGAGAGGGAGACAACAGTTGGTGCGATTATTCACAAGTGGAAGAAACGCAAAATAACTGTCAATCTCCCTCGGTCTGGGGCTCCATGCAAGGTCTCACCTGTGGAGTTTCAATGATCATGAGAACGGTGAGAAATCAGCCCAGAACTACATGGGGGAATCTTGTCAATGATCTCAAGGCAGCTGGGACAAAAAACAATTGGTAACACACCACGCTGTGAAGGACTAAAATCCTGCAGCACCTGCAAGGTCCCCCTGCTCAAGAAAGCACATGTACAGGTATGTCTGAAGTTTTCTAATGAACATCTGAATGATTCAGAGGAGAACTGGATTAAAAGTGTTGTGGTCAGGTGAGACCTGTATAAAGTATTTACTGGCAGAAAAAAAATATTTTACTATCCAATGTTAAAACAACTAAGGCCGAATATTTATTAGAGAAAAAGTTTGAAAAATGACTGAACGTCCGCTTTAAATTCTTCATTTTGTTAATTTTTAGTTACAAAAAACCCCCAAAAAACTGATTTGTTGTACATTGCTCCTAGACACACCAATCTATATATATATATTTTTTTTTGCAGGATGCTCTTATTGACACTATTAAAAGGTCGAAAATCCACTTTGTCTACTGCTTTGTGCCCAAAGTAGAAGCGTTTAATAGCGATGCACGACTAGTCCCAGCTGCCAGAGTTGGCTCCAGCGAGTCAGACCTATCTGGAGAGCGATGTGACGCAGAGCTTATGCAGGTTGATGTACCACTTTTGCGGGCTCAGCTACGGGGTTCACGCCTTATGGATGCTTTACACATGTACAGACAAGGTGAGTGAAATCAATCCTGACAACAAAATAATATAGGTTTCAAAACATGGATTTACCTGAGCCTAACTGTTATTTTAATTTATGCTATCAGAGCAGTAAGGGCTATATATTTCATGTCATAAATACTATCACAGCACCACTAGCAATGAAAGTGCTCTTACTATGAGAAAGGGGTTAAAGCTTTCACTATAAAACTTATTAGTTCAACAAAAACTGGTGCGAACATCTTGTGCCAACAATAAATGATTTACCCAAAAAATCCACTTGTCATACTAATAGCAACAATACTGCTCAACAATTATGTTTAGGCAGCCATTGCTTTTTGTGTCTGCTTCTTTTAAGATTAAGTGTCAATCAAGTCTATATGAAGGGGTCATCCTTGGACTCCTAAAATGTGTTGGATGTTTTTTGGATTGTCCCCCTGACTTAGGGAATAAAGTGGAATCTGGACCTCTTGGCAGTGGTGTGGCACGTCAATTTCCAATTTTATTTTCTACATTACACTATTAGCCAAGGAGACCATGAATATCATCTGGGGCAGGGTTTCTCAACCAGGTTTCCATCGATCCCTTGGGGTTCCTCCAAAGATCATGAGGGGTTTCCTGTACAATGGGCAAGTTCTGCCTCTCAGATAAGTTCCCACTGCCAATATTGATCTTTTTAGCTATGTGTAAGGGGATAATTCTTCCCAAAGACCACAAGTGTAAGGCGCATTCTTCCCACTGACCATCACACTAATGTGTCATGAGTTGTAGATATAGCAATTTTTGCAGGGGTTCCCTGAGACTGGAAAGTTATTTCAAGGGTTCCTCTTTGTTGAAGAAGTTAAGAAAGGCTGCTCTGGGGTATAGAAGCTCCCTGCCCAGGAACCAGATAATTTATATTAATATAATTATTTTAAGATAACAATACCAGTGAGATAACCCTATGGATCCAGCACTATTTTTCCACTACCCTCAGCAATACTAGTACATTGTTTGTAAGCAGTTGAAAATGCAGAAGTGACAGTGGAATATGTAAAGCTGCACAAAAAAATAGATCTTACCATCCTGGCTGTGTACAGTGGCAGAGGTGTGTGAGTCACAGGTAAAACCTTTCACATACATCATGTATTTCAGCTCTGTATTTAGTTGTTTTACCAAACATTTAGCTTTAAATCATCTACATGTAGGCTTTTTGCTCATTATGTTAAAGAAAAAAACTAGACTGAATAAATGAACACCCCCCCACTCCACCAAAAATAAAAAATAAAACAAATCAATTCATATATCCGCAATGGAATCAATACAAGCATCCTCCTGAGCTGGCATTAAATGTGGCAACAGTCAATAGAGAGAGATGACTTAGGAGACAGAAAAGAAGCGATCAGGTCTTGCTAATCAATTGAAGTAGAATTCACGAACAATTGCTACCAGAAGCTCCTTTTTCAATAAGCCGGTCATTGCTTGATTTAATTACACATATACAATCACATTCAGCGCCTCAATCTCACATATAATCGAATTCCGGTATGTTTTCACGGTGTGTTTGTAGACATTAAACAGTCACCCAAACATGACCCTGACCGCGTTCCAGCTTGTTACATTATCGTTTTCTGGCCTTGTATAGGTGAAACAAATAATGGCAGACTTTCACAGAAAATTACCCGTGGAATGTACTTGGGAGAAAAAACACTTTCTAGCAAGGTATTCTTCCTTTTGGGAAAAAGAAACAAAATCCATAACTCAACTGTTATGATGTCTTAAAAGAGACTATTTAATGCTTTATTAGCTGTGTTTTGCTATTTACACCATTCAATATTACTGCACATAAAGGTCACTCAATATAGAGGCAAAGCTAGAATTTGTACATTATGTACTCAGACACAAATGTTCAGCATTGTAAGCTATTGTTTGCAGCAGGTTTTCCAAGTTGTCGTCCTTGCAGAGGGGACGACCATTCTGAAATGTGGTACTGGATGGATCTTTATTTTTGTTCTTTTCTGTTTGTGCAGGATACCCTGATCACATGATATTCTGTGAGTTCCGACGCAGGTTTGATGTCTTGGTTCCTCAACTGACCAAAAAGCATGGCCGTAATTACATTGTGACAGATGAGAAAAGGGTAAGTGTGCATGCATGTGTATTAACTTACTGTATGTGTACAGCTGTGAGGATCGTTGCAGGCATGGACTTTTACCCAGTGTCATGTATATATAAATTGCAACATTTAGCACCATAAACCTACAAAATATGGTGGAGATACACTAGTAGGAGTCTTTGAAAGCTACTGTAAAGATTTGTACTTTTATAATAAAACTTCTCATCATATGCACCTGTAACCCATGTATGATTTTTTTTTTTTTTTGCAAATATGAGCAGTTTAATTCAATTCGAAGTGTTAATATTTTATTTCACATGCCATCAAGCACCAGCCAAGCTGTTCAGCAAACTTGATGCCAACTGGATTGGGACAAACTACAACCCAACCAGGGGTGCTTGAGCAGTAACGGTAGCAATGCACAAAAGACAAAAATGGTTGAAGTCTGACATATTCAAATATTATTGTAACGATATGTAAATAGAATAACTGTTGTAATTTTATTGATCCTGATAAGCCTGCACAGAGCTCTGCCTTGAACCTCCCTCTTTGACACATTTCACCCAAATTCTGGCTTAAGCCCTTGTGTAAACCAGCCTGTCTGACAGAAGCCGGTCAGACGGCTGGCTTTGTCGAACAGCATGCTGGAAAACCAGCATCCGATTGGCATCCGATCAGCGCTGGCAGCCAATGGTTGCGAGCACAGACCGGTGTGTTCGGGTGGGGGGCAGTCCCCCTGTCAGAAACACAATAGCTCAGCGAGGAGATCGCTGTTCTAACATCGGATAGTTAGTACAGCGAGCTCTTCCCGAGCTCCTAAGTTTTTTTTTTTTGTTTTTTTTTGTTTTTTTTTTCCCCCGTAAAGCTTGCTGTGTTGAACAAAAAAAAACTGATAGTGCGTACCAGGCTTAAATCATAGGTTGTCTAGAACCCTGGAATTTTTTGAGTGCAGCCATTCTACTGTTGAACTTGTGGGGAGTCAGTCAGGTGTGGGCAGTCAGATCAATCTCTGGTTAGGTTATTGCCCTCAGTGACCAGTAATAGAGGCAAAATACACATTCCACAAGTAAATGTGGAGAAAAATATCAAAAAAGGCCATTAGCTTTAGAATACAATATTTTTTGTAGCAGTGTTTAAGGCACCTTGCAGTTTGGCACTAGAAATAACATTTCCTGTACTGTAGATAATTGCCTTTTCTCTTATGAGCACTGGAACGTATGAGTCCTTGGCAACATCCGTCTGCAGCTGATTTGTGAACGTGGTGCATTGGAGAAAGGAGCCTATGACTAAGCCCCAGTGGGTGGGGGAAAAATGCGTCGGGGTCTGTGGTTTGGTGAAGACATGTAGGCTGAGGCCACTTCTTATCGTTTATTCACATAGGCTGGTCGGGCATAGCAGCGTTCCTTTTTTTTTTTTTTTTTTTCTTTACTAGCCCTTGGTTTTAGGACAAGCCTGCACCCCATGCTCTGGGACACAATATTATGCTTTCAACTCTACTTTGGGCGGCACCAAAAGCAATATAACCGTTCGTAGGAAGAGGAGCAATTGATGCCCAGACATTTTCCATTGTAAAGGAAACACTCTGTGTTTGATAATGCATTTTCAGTTAGTAAAGATATTTCATTATTAACATCCCTGCCCAGCAGCTAGAATTGCTAAGATTTGTAGAACTTTCTGGACTCATCAGGCCATGTACGTTCACTCTAAAACAAAGATATGTGCGCTATCTGGACCATATGGGGCACTGGAGCAGAAGAGAACAAGAAAGAAAGAAAAAAATATTACACCTCAAATGTGAAAACTGGATAGAAGGGAAAGTGAAGGCGCAACACTAATCAAATGCTGGTTGTCATTTGTCACTTGAATTTTCATCAACTTGAATGCAGTTACCAAAGGCAACCAGAGCGCATTGCTTGGAGGGTCTCATTTGTTACTAGTGGAAGAAACCTGATCTGCTTTTGTCCCACTTTGTGATCCTTGAATGACCTTTATTCAGACTCTTTCTGTGAAGAAAAGAGATTGGTCATATTCTCCAGCAGTACTTCCATTGCTGTCGTGATTTTCAGCTTGTGGCAGGTAATGCTCTGAGAGAACACAGGTTTTTGCCTGTGGTATTGCTGGCTCGAGGCCCAATGTTTCTGAATTGGATTTCTATAGTAAATGATGTGGATGTCCCGTTCCGCTTTTATGTATTTCTCTGTAACTCGTGTGGTGACAATTGAATTTCACAGCAGAGGTACTTCACAGTGCTGACTATGAATACAGAGGCTTGCCAGGGGAGAAATTTAGCATGAGGCTGGGCCAAGACTTGTTCAATGGTGGATCCGGAATAAACAGAGCTTTCTGCAGAGATACGTGGAATGTTGCACTGATGCTGTAAGTTGTTCTGAAAGTATATGAGCTCCACATCATCTACCTCTATGCTCATATTACTCTTGTTAGTCATTGAAGAACTTTTAAAGTTATGTTGGGTTTTATTTTCAGTCCTTTCTAAGAATGAATTATGGAGTTCCTATTTACTTAAGGACTTGGAATTTATAGCCATCATCTTTTAAAGCAAATGGAATCCCAATCACTAAAATCTCCAATAATCTGTAAATTCAAATGAAATGTTTGAACTATTTTTACATCCAGAAATTTTATAAAATGAAACCTGGTTATTTCTGCTATAAAGGTTGTTGTTCAGGCACTCATTACGGGGTGGCTGCACTTTGTCTCTTCCAGTTGCTCTCCTGCATTGTCACATGTGCTTCTGGTGGAGACTATGGGAGAGATTTACTAAAGCTGGTGCACTCAGAATTTGGTGCAGCTGTGCATGGTAGCCAATCAGCTTTTAACTTCAGCTTGTTCAAATAAGCTTTGACAATAAAACCTGGAAGCTGACTGGTTTCTTGGCAAGACTGCACCAGATTTTGCACGTTCCAGTTTTAGTAAATAACCCCCCCATATGTGGCTGTCTCAGTGCTCCTTACATAAGGGCCTACAATAACATACAGCCACCACTGGAACACATAGACAAGTAATCGTTACAAGGACCTGTGTTGATAGGTGTTTGGCTTTTGTCCCTGAGAGTTTGACATAAGTTTGAGACACTTCAGAGATCATTCATTATTGGTTGACAGGTGCACATGACCTGCAGTTGACTACCTTCTAAACTGCATTTGACCTGCTTAATATGGGTTTTACATTTCCATTTGTATGAGAATCCAAGACCCACTTTGACATAGGCCCTACAGAGGCCGAAGAAGGTCAGTAGCACTTCGATTAAAAATAAAATAAATCAAAAAATGTATTTGAGTTGTTTGATACACAGCGGTTTAGTATAAGAATGTCATCCAGTTAGCATTTACATTTACTTTACCATCCCTTGGAAAACCAAAGCTGTTTGCTATTGTCCAGCTATTTTAAATAAAACTTCATGCTTCAAAGTGGTTGTTAAAATAGGTAATCAGTTATTTATTTGTTTAAGCACCTTCCAGCATCTTCTGAAATTAATTTGATCCTCTGCCCTTTCAATGAAAGACATGAAAACCGATGCATTTATACAACGTACCTTAGTGCTATTTTCATATTTAAGGATGGACTGAATTCCTGTTTGATATTGAAATGTCACAAAAACTCTAGGCAGAGAAAAGGATCATGCCCATGTGACGTAACCCTTTTCATGTTATGCACGATAAGTATTATTTATACAGGCCTGTGGAAGTATACAAAATGTGGTATTAAACCCAAAAGCAAACCTTTTATTATATTGCAGCTTACCAATTTTTAGATAATGTGGCTGCATTTGTTCTGTTTTTTTTTATTTATTTTTTTAGGCTTTCATTTATTTTCACATGGTGCACTGGATAGTAAGTCTGTTGTTCTGTTAAAAAAAGAAAAAGAAAAAAAAACAAGCTGTCCTGTAGATGTAGCAGTTAGAGATTTGGGACAAACCATTTACCACTACAGGGGTTCTAACAATGGTCAGCTTTTACTTATGTAAAATCCTTTATACCAAATCCTTTATACCAAAAGGAGCAAAACTGTTGCTGTAACTGCTTAAAAAGTGTTAGTTGGAGTTTGGCTTCCATTTGTTTGGTATATCTAAATCTGCTAGTATATCTAACATTCTGTTCCCCCAGAGTAATAATGCTGCTATCCAGAGGTCCCCCCTGTGCTCCTTCATCCAGAGTGGGGGCACTCTAAAACAGGAGGTGTGTTGGCCAGATCACCACGTGAAAACAGAGGGAAAAAAAAACTGAGTGATTGTAAACCTTTATTTTTAAAACAACAAACATGTTATACTTACCTGCTCTGTGCAATAGAATTGCACAGCGCAGCCCCGAACCTTCTCTTCTCAGGTTCCCCACCCCTCGGCGCTCCTGGCTCCTCCTCTACCCGATGTGCTCCCATAGGAAACCGCTTCTTTTGTGGCATGCCTGCAGGCTCAATCTTGAGCTACACTGCCTGTGTCTATCAACAGACAGTGGGGCTTGGCCCTACCCCCCACTCCTTCAACACAGAATTTGATTGACAGCAGTGGAAGCCATTGGTTGAAAAAATTGTATCTATAAGTAGCACCTGAAAGTCTCATTCTCTTTTTTCTTTTCATAGTTACATAGTAAGGTTGAATAAAGACACCAGTCCATCCAGTTCAACCTGAGTGAGCACCCACAATTGTCCCCATCCCCGCACATTGCACCCCATCAATATGCTCATCCACTATATTGTTGTTTTTTTTTTTATATATATATTTAAGGTACCCATGTAGCTCCACATACACACCCACACCGGTGCCCACCCCCAAGGGGTCTGCAATCCAAACGTCCCCAACTCACACCCATACACCAGGGCCAATTTTTTTTTTTTTGGACAGAAGCCAATAAACCTAACTGCATGTCTTTGGAGTGTGGGAGGAAACCGGATTACCCGGAGGAAACCCACACAGGCACAGGGAGAACATGCAAACTCCAGGCAGGTAGTGTCGTGGTTGGGATTTGAACCAGCGACCCTATTGCTGCAAGGCGAGAGTGCTAACCACTACACCACTATGCTGCCCCTGTTAGAACTACTGTAAAAACATCATACAGACCCCCCATACCCACACCACCCACCTGCTGATGGCTTTCACCATATTGTAGAACATACAGACTTAGGAGGTCTAGACTAAAGCAGTGACTCAAACTGCCATGGGAAATCGATCTTTTGGTTGAAGTCTTCAAGACACAATAGAAGCCAAGGGGTGACTCAAGCCACCAATACCCACCTAAGAGGAATAGATCTGAGTTCTGTTGACTTATAATAATGCAATGCATACAGAATTTGGTTCAATAACCAGTGTTTCCTTTTAATTTGTTTAGACAATTTGTCTAAACAAATTAAGGTAACTGCTTATATGCTGATAGGGACTTTAATACTTTGCATGTTCGTGTTGTCTACATTATCGGAGGCTCTGGAGAGAGGTGCTGTTTGTCTAATGAAGAGGCACAGCCGGATTTTACAGTTTACCAATCAAGGGTTTCAGTACTGTTTGAATCATTGGGGATAAAGCAACTCCGTATTTTGAATGCATGACTAACTTAACTTGTGATTAGAGATGCATCACTAGGAACAGAGGCTGTAATTCATGTTTGTAACATAAATAGTACATGCAGTAGAAATCAGCCACTGAGCCGCTCCGTTCTTGTGTTTTTGTTTTATAATTTTACAATATTCTTGATCGTGTTTAAAATATTGAACAGTGTATGATACATTGCTGCATTCCTGTCGCCCATGGCATTCACAAATGAGCCTGGAATGGAAGAAATGTAATATACACATTATCTCTTATGCCCTGCACACGCGGTCGGACATTCCGACAACAAAATCCATGGATTTTTTCCGACGGATGTTGGCTCAAACTTGTCTTGCATACACACGGTCGCACAAAGTTGTCGGAAAATCCGATCGTTCTGAACCGCGGTGACGTAAAACACATATGTTGGGACTTTAAACGGGGCAGTAGCCAATAGCTTTCGTCTCTTAATTTATTCTGAGCATGCGTGGCACTTTGTGCGTCGGATTTGTGTACACACGATCGGAATTTCCGACAACGGATTTTGTTGTCGGAAAATTTTGTAGCAAGCTCTCAAACTTTGTGGTTCGGAAATTCCTATGGAAAATGTGTGATGGAGCCTACACACGATCGGAATTTCCGACAACAAGGTCCTATCACACATTTTCCATCCATAATGAGCAGGACCCTCTGATTTTTGCTGTTTTAAATTGTATTGTAATTGTACAGTCTGCCCTTATGTTGTAAAGCACTGCGTAAACTAAACTGGTCTCACGATTCAATTCAATTACGATTATCCTGTCAACGATTCGGTTCCGCAATGCATCACGATTACTGCCCATGGTTTTCATCAAAAAAATTCAATCAGTCAGTTTTTCTTTTTTTAATTTGATCTGTTTCCTAACAAAAAAAAACGTTGTACCCAAACAAAAAAATGTAGGTCTTTTTTTCCCCCACAAACAGAGCTTTTTTTTTTGGTGGTATTTGATCACCTCTGCCGTTTTTATTTTTTGCGCCATAAAAAAAAAAAGTGACAGAAAAACCCCCCACAATATTTTGTACTTTTTGCTATAATAAATGTCGCCCAAAAAATATATAAAAAAAAAATTTCTTCCTCAGTTTAGGACGATATGTATTCTTACATATTCTCTACAAATTTTTGGTAAAAATAAATCGCAGTAAGCGTATATTGATTGATTTTGCGCAAAAGTTATAGCGTCTACAAAATAGGGGATAGATTTATGTCATTATTATTATTATTTTTTACTAGTAATGGTGGCAATCTGCGATTTTTATCGGGACTGTGACATAGCGGCGGACAGATCGGACACTTTTGACACTTTTTTGGGACCATTGACATTTATACAGCGATAAGTGCTAAAAATAGCCACTAAAATAGCCACTGATTTACTGTAAAAATGTCACTGGCAGGGAAGGGGTTAACACTAGGGGGCATTCAAGGGCTTAAATGTGTTCCCTCTCTGTGTGTTCTAACTGTAGGGGGATGGGAGTGACTAGAGGAGGAGACAGATCATTGTTCCTACTTAGTAGGAAAACACAATCTGTCTCCTCTTCCCTGACAGAACCGGGATTTGTGTGTTTACACACACACACACACACACACACACACACACACACACACACACACACACACACACACCCCCGTTTTTATTCTGTCATGAGCGATTGCAGGTGCCTGGCGGACATCACGGCCGCCGGACACGCGTATTGGCTCTGGGGAACGCTGCAGGCACGCGCGCCTGCAATAGCGTCTTAAAGAGCCGATGTACACCTACGGCGATTTGCGCCGCCCGCGCTGGTTGGCTAGCGGTTAAAGACCAAGGACTTGGATTGCTTTCTTGGGCGTTCAGTTTATTAACTGGCTTAGAAATCTTAAGTGTATTGATACCAGATCTTTATATCCATAACATAGTAAAGAAACTCCAAATTTCAGGAAATAGTATAGATAAGGAAAGAAAAAGCCTCATAGTGTAAAACTGCATGGATTTATTAAAAAGGTTACACTTACAACAAGGCAGAAATTTCAGGCATGAAAAAATTGTAGTATCATGGAGGATCTTCCATTCCCAGTAGACAACATTTTTGTGGAAACGCATCAGATCAGAGACTCCCTGTAACGCCACCCAACTAGTTAGACGAATGATATCGCTGCCAGATACTACAATTTTTTCATGCCTGAAATTTCTGTCTTGTTGTAAGTGTAACCTTTATAAGCTTTTTAATAAATCCATGCAGTTTTACACTGAGGCTTTTTCTTTCCTTATCTATAGGATTTTCTGAAATTTGTAGTTCCTTTATATTGTTATGGAAATAAAGAATCTGGTATCAATACACTTGAGATTTCTAACCCAGTTAATAAGCTGAACGCCCATGAAAGCAATCCAATTCTTTGATCTTTGAATCGCCTGAGTTCAAGTCTGTGAGTTGCATGGAAGCAGGACAACCAAGTGGGTGATAACCACACAGGCGAATGTACTCCTACAGCGAGTTTAATCCCTATAATAGGGGTCCACCATATCTGGTAAGGGGCCAACTTTTACCTTATGAGACATCATATCTTCAAACATATGTGCTTGTTTTCAAGCGGAACATATCGGACATCTTGCAATGCTCGGTGATTGAAAGCAAAGGAGACATATGCAGGAGATTGCCTGAATGCATGGGTGGTTCAGTGATGAGCACAACCATAAATCATACAAAAAAAAAAAAAGGTATCAATGAAGTTGTGATGTGAATCAATCACTAAGACAATAACACATAGATGAATCATAATTAATGAAATGGCATAGTCACTTTAATGTTTAGGTCCACTATCAATTCACCATCATGTTTATTATTTTATTATGGTCATAATTTGGCAAATTTGTACATAATGGTGCATCAGATATTTACTGTCATTGTCTAACTTAAGTACCTGATGATGATGATGATGATGATGACAGAGTGTGCACTGGTCTCTGCTGCCTGCAGTAGCCTGTGAGGAGGACAAGCGCGGCCATCCAGTAATCCTCTTGGGACATTGGCCTGGCTTGCTCGGGTCTCCTGCTGCCCACAGCAGCCTGTTGTATGGAGGGCTTGGGACGCAGACTCTGATCTCCCATAGCAGCCTGTTATACATGAGCCAAGGTGGAAGACTATATGGGGACCGGGAGTCGGGGACACTCACTCCACGTGTCTCATCTCCTCTCCTACAGCAGCCAGCTCAACACACGGCGATGCCGGGCAGCTGGGGGTGACGTCAGCGGGAAAAGAGGGCACAGCTCCTTTCAGCTCTGTTGGAAGAGGCAGGGCACAGCGCCTTTTGGCTCTCTTCAGAGAGGCAGGGCACAGCGCCTTTTGGCTCTCTTCAGAGAGGCAGGGCACAGCGCCTTTTGGCTCTCTTCAGAGAGGCAGGGCACAGCGCCTTTTGGCTTTCTTCAGAGAGGCAGGGCACAGCGCCTTTTGGCTCTCTTCAGAGAGGCAGGGCACAGCGCCTTTTGGCTCTCTTCAGAGAGGCAGGGCACAGCGCCTTTTGGCTCTGTTCAGAGAGGCAGGGCACAGCTCCTTTTGGCTCTGTTCAGAGAGGCAGGGCACAGCTCCTTTCGGCTTCAATCGGAGAGGCAGGGCACAGTGCGGCGCATAGATGACATCATCTGAAAATCGATTATGACGGTCATAGCATCGATGCCGAATTGTGGATGGCTGAATCGCGATGCATCGATGCTGCGATTAAATTCAACAACCCTTAGCGTGAACTGTTAGCACTTTATAAATCCTGTATAAGAAATAATGAACCAGTGAAAGTAGATTGAAAATTTTGTTAAATTAGACATGAACAAAAACAAACTTGATTAAATAATCTGAGTTTAATAAATTTGTGACTTCACCAGGAAAGGCTTCCAGAGAACTGGGCTTTTGCTTGTGTTGTTCCTACATCATTTAAGCAGAAGTGACATTTTTGTTTCTTTATTGTACATCACGGGACACAGAGCAGCTATAGTAATAACTATCTGGGTTATACGCCACCTATAGGTGAATGGACACTGGCACACTCAAAAGACAGGAAGCCCCTCCTATACAGGAAGTACCTCAGGTTTTTTTTGCCAGTGTCTGCAAGGTGTTGGTCACTAATGTAATGCATGTGCTCTTGGAGCATACTTGGAGGTCTGGACAGTTCTATTAAGAATCATGTACTTCAAATGGATCCATTCGAAAAAGCTGTCAGCCAAAATTGATGGTACCCGAGGCTCATTGGAAGAAGAGAAGATTCCTCAAGGTTTGCCTGTAATGCAGCCTTACGGCGCTGGACCCTGCATAATGGAACCCTGTGCAGTGTTTGTTCTGACCATGGTGCTTTCCTGCAGGGTGCTTTACAGGTCCAGGGGAGTGGACCCCAGATTAAGGGGGGGGAGCAGTCTCTGAAAGTCTTTTATGACAAAGCTTGCCGTGATGGGTGAAGATTGGACTCCTGTTCTGTTCAGAGTCCTGCAGCAGGAATGGCAAGTCTGCATTTGTTTGCAGTTTCTCTTTTTTTGAAAAGAAAAAGAGTTCTGACTCTCTGTTCTCCCGGTGGCCACTGGGAGCAGTGTGCTGTTTAATCATGCTATGTACTCTTACTCATGTGGGCTGCTATTTCTCCTCCAGCCACTAGAGGGCGGAGGCTTGCTCAGTATGGCCTGTTTTTAGGTAGGCAGGAAGGGCAGCCATGCCATGTGACAGGTTCTGTAGGCCTCTAGAGACATAGCAGCAGCCCATGGATACTAATACATTGTGAGTACTTACAATGGCAGAACTGTGTGACAAACAAGTCATAATTATATGCTTCATATTTACTGCTTATCCGGGGGGGACTGTACAACTGTAAGTGGATACACCCCTGGATTGTTAGCAGTTCACTTTAAAGTGTTGTTGACTGCTCTGTAGGCAGGTGCAGCATAGTATACATGCTTGCAAACTTGTTGCTTAAATGCATGTTTAAATATACACGTTTGGAAAAACATGGGAATGGGTGCATTTTAAGGAGGAGTTGTATCTCCAGTATAGTACATAAGTGCTTGGCTAAATCCTGCAGGACTAGTATGGGCCCGAATGCAGTTAAGCAGGTGCTTTCTTGCAAACTAGCTGAAACACACGGTTGCTGAAGATAAATGTTTTTACATATTCACATAAATATACATGGTTATACATGTTTGCATAAAGATACATGATCATGGTTGCACAACCATGCATGGTTATTCGTGTTTGCATAAATATACACGGTTATACATGATTGCATAAAGATACATGGTTGCATAAAGATGCATGTTTAAACATGTTTGCTTTAATATACATGGTTATACATGATCGCATAAGGATACATGGTCACATAAAGCTATATGGTTGCATAAAGACGCATGTTTATACATATCTGCATAGATAAGTGTTGCATAAATAGACATGGTTATATGTGATCACATAAAGATACATGATCGCGTAAGGCAGGGCTCGACAAATCCCGGGCGCCAGGTCGCATTTGCGACTAGAATTAGCGACCTGGCGCCTGGGGCTGCACAGCTGGGGGTATCCTGCCTCTGTGCGGACTCCGACCCCCCCCCGTGCGATCGCGTCGGGCCGCGCCGGCCGGTAATTGAGGCCCCGGCTTTGCGGCCTTCTTCGGTAGTTCTGGAGTCCTTCTGAAATCTGGCGCCATCTTGTGGTGGCCGTTGGTATTGCAACCAGCAATTCTAATGCAATGCTAATGCAAAATACCTGCCTGTTTTCACTGCCCATCTCCTTCCCAAAGTGGAGAAGAGAAGGAAGTGAATGTGGGGATAGCCTTTTTTTTTTTTTCGTAATAGATTTTATTTTTTTTTATATTTATATATAAAAACTCTTTATTTTTTTTTCCTAATTAAAATTAATTTATTTGTTATCTCCCTGCTTGGCCCCTTTCACACGGGCTGTCTGATCAGGTTCGCCTGTCTGTTTTTCAGGCGGACCTGATCGGACCCTTAGAGCCCTTTCACACCGAGCCGCGGGGGGCGTCGGCGGTAAAGCGGCGCTATTTTTTAGCGCTGCTTTACTGTCGTTTTAGTGACGCTATTCGGGCCTCTAGCGGGGCGGTCTTTTTCTGTGTAAATTTAAGATTAGTTATTTTTTATATTGAAAATAAAGCTTTGTCGGTCGTTTAAAAAAAACCTGGCTCCTAACTTTTTTAGCTGGCTCCTAGATTCCAAGCAAATTTGTCAAGCCCTGGCGTAAGGATGCATGGTTGCATAAAGATACATGGTTGCATAAAGATGCATGTTTATACATGTTTGCTTTAATATACATGCTTATACATGATCTCATAAGGATACATGGGCACATAAAGATACATGGTTGCATAAAGATGCATGTTTATACATATATGCATAGATACGTGTTGCGTAATGTTACACGTTTCTTAAACACATGCTTATTGCGAAAATGCTTGTTTCCATGGGCACATGTTGCCTGAATGCGTGTGTACAGCGCACGCTTTCATATTTTGCCTAAATGCATAGTTGAATAAGCCCACGCTTCCAGAAACGCATGCTTTCATAGATGCATATTGCTTAAACACATGCTGGCATGTTTTCATTTATACTGTATACGTATGTTTACATTAAGCTGTATACATATGTACTTGTTTTCCTGGGACTACATACATGTGTGCTTATTTGCATAGGACTACATGCATATGGGCTTTTTTGCCTGGGGGTACGTGTGTGTGTGTGTGTGTGTGTGTGTGTGTGTTTATTGACCTTGTACTGCATACATATATGCATGAATGGCAAGAATACTTGTATACCTGCATGTTTGCATACCTAGGTACTTGCATACCAAAGGGGTTGCATAGGGGTAAACCAACTTTGTTTTAGGCTTGCATTCTTGGAGGACTGTATATTAGGTTGGATAATATAGTTGCTGCATTATTTACCTGTTATACCAGTTAAATGGTTCCAGAAAAGAGAGGCAGCCGGAGGAAGCAGGGGCTCCGCTCTCAGGTTCAGGGATCTAGCAGTGTCCACATCTCCCGATAGACAGTGGTGTCGGGTGCATATGAGCCACTGTGGTGTTTGGCTTTGGGGTGTTTCCTGGCACATTCATTGTTCGCCAGACTGCGGCCGCATCACCTTGTTCATACCTGATCTCGGTTGATCAAAGCCTAAGCAGGATCAAGCCTGGTTAGCATATAGATGGGAGATTGCCCGGGGATACCAGATGCTGTAAGCTTTCCCCACCTGGGTGAGGGAGGCATCTGAGGCTGCTGGGTTTTGAGAGTATCTCAGACCAGGGAATCTTCCCTTTGGGTTGGGCACAGTTTCGGAGGGTTCTCAAAGCGCCTAGCCCCAGTGCTGGACTTGCTGAAGACACCTCAATACTCTTTACCTCAAATCTTTGCTCAGGAAGCATTCAATTCCAGAGGGTCCTTTGATATATTTCTACAGGAGGAAGCTGTGTTTAGGTCAAAGCACGTATTCCACATATAGCCCTACTCCAGATCTTTGTAGAGGTTCATTCTCTGGAACTTCTGGAAGATCCAGGCATTGCCAGAAGGCTCTGTTTCCGGGGTGTTGCAGAGCAAAAATTGGTGCTTGAAATTCTTCCTTTTCAGGAATTTGGAAAATAACCACTGATGCCAGTCTCTCTAAGTTGACTTGAGGCTGGCTACAGTTCAGTGGGCTCCACAGGAGAAAATACTGTCCAATAGCTTGGAATATTTTGCCAGTATGCTTCGTTCTGGATTATAGGACAAACCTGTTGTTCAATCTGGAAATGCCTCTGCATGTGTATGTGTGTGTGTGTATATATATATATATATATATATATATATATATATATATATATATATATATATATAATCACCCACCAGGGTGGCACCAGAGGTCATGCGACTCAGGGAGGTGTACCACATTCTGTCTGGGGCAGTACGTATGCTATCTCTATCGCCAATACATATTCCAGGTATAGGATAGTGGCAAGGGGAACTCTTCAGGGGAATCTACTAGATTCCAAGTTCTACTACAGTTTGGCATAGGTGTGTCCAGGAGAAGAGTCCCACTGCCAATAGGGGTACATGTACTGGTAACACCTTAAGGTCTGGTTCCCCCTTATTTGTTGTTTTTTTTCCCCGTTTTGGATTCTGCAACATCTTTTGCAAAGAATCCGTAAGGTAGTAACACTGATATTAGTGTTGGCCGAATTAGCCCAGGGGGCTTGGTACACGGACATAGCGAGTCTTGCGGAGGGTGCTCCTTGGACACTCCCAGTCCAGCGAGACCTGATGGACCTGAGTCCTGTATCTCAGCACTGTTGAGCCCCTGGAAGCCAGCTTTGGGAACTTCAAGACTTGAACTACAGGACTTGAAACTACAGGACGGGAACTTCAGGACTTGAAAATATTTTTTTGCCTGGGGTGCAGCCAGGAAGTGGCACCTGCAGAAATATGTGGGTGGGAGATTTTATTTTCTTTCTCCAATCAGTAGAGGAAAGGAGTTTGGCCTTAAGTACTGTTGAGGGTCAGAGTTTGTCACTATCCATTTTTTGATGTGTCTGTCCGTGTGCTGCCATGACTGCTAATTCTTCTACAAAGCCAAAGATGCCTACAAGGACTGCTGGGAGGAGAATATCTAGATAGCCCATGTCATCTAGGAAAAAATACAATTTGCACTTTTCTCCAGGACCATTTCAAACAATACCAAACAGGCAATAGCATGTCTAATAAGTCTCTGTATTTATTAAAAAATGTGCATAACAATTTGGTTATATAGAGGGAGGACTTCCTGTCTTTTTTGGGTGTGCCAGTGTCCATTCGCCTATAGGAGGCGTATAACCCAGATAGTAATTACTATAGCTGCTCCGTGTCCCGTAATGTACTCCAAGAAAAGGATTTTACAGGTAAGCTGTAGGAAAATCCTATTTTTAAAAAAAATTTTTTTTTACTGTTTTTCCACATGTGTGATGTAAAGATTTCCCTTTTTGCCCCATCTGAGACATAGCTGACAAAAAGGTTGGGTTTGTGAAAACCCACCCAAAGTTCCTTAAGAGGGCCTCCATTCTTTTTTTATTTTTTTTATTCTGACCCCACTTACCTGAAGGTGGTATCTGCACATTTCAGATACTCGCCCATTCACTAGATCCAGCGTTGTTCGGCTGAGATCCTCTCACGCCAGGCCACAGCTCCGTCCCTTGACGTCATCGAGAGAGTCTTCAGGGTTCAGCGGACGGACCTCTTAATGACATGCCACTAGGCCCAACACCTCTTCCTTTCCTTGAATGAAAGGCTAAGCCTTCTGGGATATGTGACGCGCATATCCCAGGAGGCACAGTGGGCAGGATGCGCATCATTTGCCTAAGGTGAATGATGCGAATAGGGAAGAGGAACCAGTCTTTTTCTACCAAAAAAAAGGTAAAAAAGCTTAAAACTTCTGCAGGATGGGAGGAGGGGTGAAATGAAAGGAACGTGAGGAGGAGGGTGAAGGTCAGCTTTAGTTTGTGCTAGCTAAGCTATGGCAGCCAGGGGCCACTGCAGAGTAACGGCGCAGCTGATATCAACATAAAAGTAGTCTTGTGCCCGAATGTGCCAAAACTGTTTATTGTAGGTATTTGTATAGTGCCGACAATTTACACAGCACTTTACATGTATATGTTGTACATTCATCAGTCCTTGCCCTCAAGGAGCTTGCAATGTAAGGTCCCCAACTCACATTCATACATACACATACTGGGGCAAAGTTAGACAGGAGCCTAACCTACCAGCATGTCTTTAGAGTGTGGGAGGACTTCTGGGTACCTGTGGGAAACCCATGCAGGCACTAGAAGAACATGCAAACTCCACGCAGATAGTGCTGTGGTTGGGATTCAAACTGACAAGGCTAGTGCTGCCAGGTGAGAGTGGAATCCGCTTAATATTGAATGCTCAGTTAAAATGATATTCGTTTTTTTTTTTAATGTGATCCTTTTTGTTTCTATAACTTTTAGCACTGACTAATGAGCTATTACTAACCTGGGAAGAAATTACAGGGAATAGCAGTCATCAGGGGCAGAAGTGGGCAGGATATATCTGAGACTATTTCAGATATATGGCTATAAGGCTACAGGAACAGGAGTGTCTAGGCACATCGGGATGTGCACTGCTTTTTTCCTGAAGGAATCAAATCAAATGGTAGATGGTTTAGGGTACTGCTTAGCCGCAATTAACTTTATCTATGATGCAGTAGGCCTTTATTTTTTGGGTATAGGTTCAGATTAAATTTCCTATAGCCGTATTCAGATAACATATGTAACAATGTGATAGTTTTTTTGTCATTTGACGCATAAGCCTGAATTACCCTTAGGATAATTAAACCCCTTGCTAGATGTTATCATCCATTGAATGGTTTATTATTGTGTAGAATCCACCCTGAAACTCGTGGTTAACCAACATCCACAATAAAGAGCCAATAATAATGCTTTACAGACAAGCAGATGAGCTGTGCCCTAAGCTGCTACCAGGAGAACAATGCATTCAACAGAACAACAACATAGAAATGCTAAATGTAACAGCACTCAACATCTTGTATAATTGCACAACCCATGAAATTGTCACCTGAGCATCTGTAGAGCTCAATGCCATTTATTGTGTTGTGGAAATACTCTGCTATTCTACGCTGTTTAGCATTAAATGTCACCCCGAGACTCCACAAACTGACAGCGTGTTTGCTAGAGCCGACTCTTCATGTAATATGCACCACCTGTGTGTGCCTGATCACCGTTGGGAATTCAATCCGGGGTTTAGCTTGTTTGTTTAACAAAGCCAACAGTAATAGAAAAATACGAGTAAAGCACAGGGACAGCTATGATGTGTCTGTCCGTGTGCTGCCATGACTGCTAATTCTTCTACAAAGCCAAAGATGCCTTCAAGGACTGCTGGGAGGATAATATCTAGATAGCCCATGTCATCTAGGAAAAAATACAATTTGCACTTTTCTCCAGGACCATTCCAAACAGGCAATAGCATGTCTAATATGTCTGTATAAAATGTGCATAACAATTCGCCCAGCGAAAGTGCATATACATTTGTTCTATGTGAATGGGGCAAAAAACAAAAACAAATGTTAGACTATTTTCTATGCTGGACAAATGTTCTTAAAGAGGAGCTCCACCTTAAAAAAAATTATTAAAAGCCAGCAGCTACAAATACTGCAGCTGCTGACTTTTAATAAATGGACACTTACCTGTCCGAGGGTCCAGCAATGTCGGCAGCCGAAGCCGATCAATTGCTCGGCTCTCGGCTGCCCCCGCCGCCATCCTTGGTCAGGGAATCGGGAAGTGAAGCGTTGCGGCTTCACTGCCCGGTTCCCTACTGCGCATGTGCGAGCCGCGCTGCGCCTCTGCACTGGTCCCCGTTGTGTTCTGAGAACTGTGTGTTTCCCACAGCACAAAAAGGGGGGGGGGGGGGCGTTTTATCTGCGGATATTCTGCGACTATCTAAGCCCGGAAGTGGCTGCAGATACCTGTATTAGACTGGTATCTTCACCCATCTCCCCCCTGAAAGGTGCCAATTGTGGGACCGGAGGGGGGGAGGAATCCGATGAGTGGAAGTTCCACTTTAGGGTGGAACTCTGCTTTAACTGGTTCAAAATTATAATACTGCATTTGGCCACCTAATGGCACCAAGTATCATAGGAACTTCCTTTGATACTTAGTGCCATCTAGTGGGCAAATGCTTTTTTGCACAGAATGAATGTACGTGTACTTGCACTGGGTGAATTTGCGATGCAATTTTTAAATACATTAATAAATAAATAAATATATATAAATATATATATATATATATATTAAAGCTGCACGATTAATCGTTAAGAATCGTTATCACAATTCTTTTTTCCCCCCTTGCGATCTTAAAGCATTTTCCCGATTCTTTCTATGCAGAGAATTCTCTGCTGAAGCCGACAGCTGTAAAAATAAACCCCCCCAAAAAAACAGGCAGTCTGCCAAGTATCACAACATTCCTCAGCCCTGAGCAAACTATAAATATTGTAACGTTTTGTTCTTTAGATCAAAGGGATGAACTTCGGTCTGTTAAATGAGGGAAGTTTAGCCATTTAAAGACTAAACCTTTTTCTGACATTTGTTGGTTTCAAGTTAAAAATCATTATTTTTGCTAGAAATCTACTTAGAACCCTCAAATATTTTATACATAATTTTTTTTAGCAGAGACCCTAGAGAATAAAATGGTGGTTGTTGCAATATGTATTTGCGCAGCAGTCTTTCAAATGCAGTTTTATTGGAAAAAAATACACTTTAATGTACTAAAAAAACTAAACAGTAAAGTTAGCCCAATTTTTTTTGTATAATGTCAAATATGATGTTTCGCCACGAGAATCAAGATATTTATTCTAAGCAAAAAAATAGTGATTCTCATTTTGGCCAGAATCGTGCAGCTCTAATTATATATACACAGTGCGTGGCAAATAAACCCTTCTGGCAATGTTTTACTAAGAGGAGCTGTAGTCTTTATTGCTTCTTTTAAATATACATATGAAGAACATCAACCTTACGGACAACTTCTCTCACTGCAAATCTGCCACAAAGAAGAAAAAAAAAGATGTTGCAGTCTTTAATTATTTCAAACACTCTCAATACTTCTAATCAAATAAAAAGTCATCTATCCTTCAGAAGCAGCCGTTCTTTGTGGGTTTAGGCAGCTGGGTTTATATGGATATCATTATATCTGGGTCTATGAAAAGTACTTAGATTCTAGTGTGCATGGTGCTTTAGATGAGAATAAGCTCTATAAATACATTTTAATTGTAATTTTACATGAAGGAAAAATATGCCTCATTTTACTTTAAATGGCATTTATTACTTGAACGTATAACTTAGAGAAAACAAGCACATATGGCCCCCCCCCCCCCCCCTAACTTGTACTGTGGATCTTAATGAAAAATAATGCTGTTGGTATTGAGGGAGCTGCCTATAAAAGTGTGTAATGTGTGTGGCACTTAACCACTTTGAAGATAACCACATACCTTTCTGTTGCCTAGCTTTTTAGCATCCTGAAAGCTTTGAGCAATTTGATGACCAACGAACTAGAGTTGCATATTTTTTTTTTCGCTAATAGCCTTCTAGTATATTATGTGATTAACCTAATGTACAGATGTGTTGCATCTTATTTAAACATTAATGACAGACTTGGCAGAATGCGGCAGAATTCAGTTCAAATGAGACTGTCTCCAGAATCCCTTTTTTACATTTGGTAATTTTGAAAGGTAAATTTAGCTCATCAGGGGAGAGCATAGTGTGTTTTGCATTTAAAGAACTCCATTCTGCATAATAAGCCCAAGGCATGTTCAGAAAATTGACTACCTCTCTATGAGAGGGAAAAATACTTACTTTTTCTAAAGTCCCTAGGCCTGTGACAGCTGGGTGTACAGTGGGTGCAGATCTGATTGTTCGCTTGTCTCTAGCTAGTCTACTAGAACTAGTCAAATTCAACTGGTCTTGTTTTGTAATGTTGATGGTGTTCTGTAGCTAGTCCAAGCTGCTTCTTTTTTACACCCATCAGCCATTATATTATGACCACTGACTGGTAAAGTGAATAACATTGATCTTGTTCCAGTGGCATGTGAAAGTGGGTGGGATGTAGTAGGTTGCAAGTGAACATGTTGTCCCTGAAGTTGATGTGTTGAAAGTAGAAAAAATGGGCGAGCGTAAGGATTTGAGCGACTTTGACAAGGGCCAAATTGTAATGGCTAGACAACAGGGTCAGAGCAACTCCAAAACTGCAGCTCTTGTCAGATGTTCCTGCAGTGGTCAGGATCTACCAAAAGTGGTCCAAGGATGGAAAACTGGCAAACCAGCGATAGGATCATGGGTGCCCAAGGCTGAATGATGATTGTGGGGAGTGAAGGCTGGTCTGTGTAGTCCAATCCAAAGGAAGAGCTACTATAGCTGAAATTGCTGAAAAAGGTATTGCTTGCTTTGATTGAAAGGCATCAGAACACACAATGCCTTGCAGTTTGTTGCATATAGGGCTGTTTAGCCACAGACCGGTCAGGGTGCCCATGCTGTCCTGTGTCCATAACTAAAAGAGCCTACAATGGATTTGTGAGGATCTGGACCACAGAGCAATGGAAGGAAGAAGATGTCTTCAACGTGTTGACTTGGCCTCAAAATTTTCCAGATCTCAGTTTAGTCAAGCATCTTTCTGATCCATGGAGGCCCCACATCACAACTTACAGGACTTCAAGGATCTGCTACTGACAGCTTGGTGCCAGATACCACAGTATAATTTCAGAAGTCTAGTGCAGTCCATACCTAAACAGGTCAGTGCTGTTCTATTTCCATACTTTTGACAAACTTCAATAAACAGTAACATAAGTATGGAAACAGATTTTGTCAAACAATAAGGCAATGTAAAGAGGGAGACATTAAGGGGGGTATCTACAACATTGCACAGTGTTAATAGAGGTGAGTAATATGTCTATCGGTAGTGCCCAATGCTTTGTATAAGGTGGAGAGTATTGTCTGACTTCCCCAGACACCTCATCTGGGAGCAAACTGTGCTGGGGAGGGCGACAACACTGCAATCCCCCAATATCTTCCTTTATTCGGTCTCCAGAAGCGTTAATCATCAAAGAAAAATATACCTTATTGAACAGAATTTAAACATAAAGGTAACGATGTAAGAACTGGTATCATTAGGAGAAGACATGGAACACTAACCATCTGATAATGGCTACTCCTTCCTCGTAATGTTAAGAGTGTCCTGTTTTCCATAGTCATCTGAGCAATTCACCTTTGAGAAGTTGAATCCTAAGTCCACTATGATAGGTGTAGCTAAGTCCTGTCAATTCAGATGATCAAAGTCAGACATATCTTGTGATTGTGTTGAACGGTAGAGATACCAGTTTCTATAGGCACCTGGTGTCTGGGAGTGTCCACCAAGTGGGCCGATAGAGGGTTAATCTATTGTTGTGTTGAGCTTTCTGTATGGGTTAGGGATGTGTAGTTACTAACTTATGAAAGGGGTGTAAGAATTGAGAAAAAGACAAACACGAAGGGATCCTGTTTGGCTTTGGTAAGTCACCTTAGAAGTATGTGTTTTCCTCTAGCGACACCGCAAATAAATTGGCAACTTTAGTCAGAGGCCCCAGCCTCCGTGACTGATTTGGAATACCGACAGTATAATAGTTTCACCTTTATGAACCCTCACCTTGTATATTTACATGGACTCTAGATGTCAAACGTTATGTCCACATAATATCATTTTTCTGTGTTTGACATATATTACCTCAATACATCAGGCATGTGTTGTTCATACTAACATTTATTCACCTATATCACTGTGTTTTTTAAGATTGCTCATTCAGTGAGTTGATCCTGAGTTCCTTTCTCACTTCATTTGTTTTTCACCGATGATGTGACTTTTACTGTATTTGTAGATATATTTTTGTCCTACGTATTTTTCACATTGATTTTTATACATTACTCTAGTGAATATTCAGTTTACACGTCACCACAATTTCTGCGACTGTAATTGTTCATACAGTCGCATAAATAAATATTTATTAATATATGTTTCATTATGTATATTTTTTATTTTGAGTGTCACCATTATGTGCACTTTGTACACATAGATTTACATTCTTATTATTCCTAATGTACTCATCTCTATTAGCGCTACACATTTTGTTTATATTATTATTTCACAAAAAGTCTCATTGTTGTGTTGGCTGCTCACGATCTAGAGTAGGCGCGGCATTTTTATCACATAGAGTGGTGTAACAGAAGTTGTGCTGGGGAGAAGTCTAATGGGAGGGTAGAGATCTGGCACGTCAGTCTGTGGACTTTTTCCCAAAAAGGTCGGATTAAAGGGCAAGACCACCATATGTGTAATAGCAAACCTTGTTTCTACATCGCCAGCATTGGGGGGGGAGACCGTGGGGTTGAATTTGTGGATTTTAAGAGGTGTTCTGTACCATCTGGAATATATTTTTAGCCGTTTTCTTGCATCAGAACGTTGGCCGAGCCCTTGTGTATGAGTGTGTAGATCTTTTCCCAGTCAGTGTCTATTGATAGTTCTCTTTTCCATTTATGGCAAGCTGTATTGGATAAATATCTGAAATTAAATGCTGCGGTTCTGTTTTGAGACAAATCATTTTGAAAGGTGTGTGAGGGCGAGACCATTCAGGGAGGAATTGAGGTCTGCTCAGGAAGTGCCGGACTAAAAGAAAAGGATTGGTTTGTAGTTCGGGATATTAGAGTAGGGGTAGAAAGTGTCCTTTGAAAAAGTGTTCTGCTCGGACGGTAGGTTGGGGCCAACTATCCGAGAGAAAAGTGTTCGCCATACCCGGAGGGAATTCTGGGTTGTGCCGGATTGGGGTTAGTGGACCTGGGGAGGAAGATGGGTTGTGGTTTATGCGCGCTTCCCGGAACGTTAACAGTGTGGCTCCTATGAGGGGATGAGTTGAGAGTAGGGACAAGACCTGTTCTAGTGGGACCCAAGCTTTTACATGGGAGTGTATGTTCCAATCGACCACTCTTGCTAATCGACAGGCATGATGGTATTTTTGGATATTGGGGAGTCCTATGCCACCTTTCATTTTAGGGATGATCAGTGTTGGGCAGTTCAGTCTTGGTCATGATGTACCCCATAGGAAGCATGTGCATTCTTTGCGGTATGCTGAAAAGAAAGCTGGTGGTAGTTTTATTGATATGGTGTGGAATACATACAAGATCCTGGGGAGATGGTTAATTTTCAAAATTGCAGCACTTCCGAACCATGAAAAGAGCACTGTGGACCAGGATTTCATATCGCGTTGTATGTTTTGAAAAAGTGGAAGGAAATTCCTGGCATACAGGTCTGATAGTTTCTTGGGTAGTTGAATACCCAGATATGTTATTGCATCATGGTTCCAAGTAAAAGGAGAATTTGCCTGGCATTGTCTGGGAGTGTCTTGCAACAGAGATATTTAGGGCATACGATTTTGAAAAATTAATCTAAGTTTAAGTATTTGAAAGTAGCAAACTCCTTAAGAAGATTATGGATCATGATATGAGGTTCTGATCAAAATAAAAGGACATCGTCTGCGAAAGCAGCTAGTTTATGTGTTTGATTGGCGATCGTTGTTCCTTTAATGTCTGAGTTCGATCTAAGACGGCGGAGTAGGGGTTCAAGGGTTAGGACAAAAATTAGGGGAAAGAGGGGACATCCCTGCCGTGTTCCATATGAGATCATGAAGGCATCCAACAGGTGGCCGTTGACTCGTATTTTCACCGCCGTGGTAGAGTATAGTGCTTGCATGAGATGTAGCATTCTGATTTGAAGGCCAATTGCTTTGAGTAGTTCCAGGCCACTCTGTCGAATGCCCTCTCAGCATCAAGGGAGAGAAAGAAGCCAGGTTTATGGGTGGATGTTAGCCAATGATGTATGTTAATTGCCCTCAGGATATTATCCCTGGCATCTCTGCCAGGTATAAAACCTAATTGATCTTGGGAGATTAATTGTGGTAGTAGGGGTAAAAGGCAGTTGGAAAGAATTTTTGCGTACAGTTTTACATCGACATTTTAGTAATGGTATTGGTCTATAGTTGGTGACTGAGAGATCCTTTCCGGGTTTGGGTATAACTGTTGTGCGCTTCTAAGAGATCTCGGGATGGTCGATGAGATGATGATGGGGAATTAAAAGCAGAAAGAAATTGGGATGTAAGGGAGTCTGAGAAAGTTTTGTAATAACCGGCTGTTAAATCGTCTGGTCCCGGGCTCTTCCTGGGTTTCATTTGTTTAAGTGCTATCTTCCAATAGGACATTCCAGGTCTCGGGCATCAGTAGCGGATATCGGTTTGGGGCTATATTCTTGTAGGAAGTCTTTGATTGACTAGAGTCCGTGGGTATCGCCCTGACTAGGATTCTTGGCAGAGAGGTTATAAAGTTGGGAGTAATAGTGAACAAACTGGTTGGATATGTCAGAGTTTGTAGTGACTTTGTGTCCAGCGGAATCAGTATGGGAGTGGATTGTCATGGTTGCTTTGCTTGCTGGATTTGTTACTGAATTCATAGAAGAACTTTTGAGATAGGATAAAGTTGCATTTTTATTTTTTTGTCTAGTTCTTCTAGAAGGTCTGCTCTGGCCTGGATGAGGTCTTGCAAGGTGTTTGTCGCCTGTGAGCGTTTGTGTGCTCGTTCTAGTATGTGTGTATGCGCGTGGTTAGTTCTGTAATGCGTCTGTCTTTCTCATCTGCGTTTGGTCACCATTAAGATTAGTATTCCTCTTATTACACACTTGTGCGCTTCCCATCTAGTCAACGGTGAGATGTCGAGGGAGTCATTGTCTATGAAGTATTGTTGGAGGTGTTTTGTAATGTCCTTGACAGGGGCGTCGGGAATAAGTATAGAGATTGAAATAGGGTGGTGGTCTCATAAAAACATTGGGTCTATCGATGCTGAGTAAAGCATCAATAGATCCTTTTGAGAGATGAAAAAGTAATCGAGCCTTGAGTATCGTTGGTGTGGGGTCGAGAAAAACATGAAATCCCTGCCATTCAGGTTGAGGGTTCACCAAGAGTTGTGCAGTAAAAGGCATCCCCCTGATGACGATACAATATTTCCCTTGTATCGACACGTGTAGGGGAGGGGACTGCATGGCGTAGGAGACAGCTGGTCTACCTTATGAAGTAGGAGCATATGATCTTATCCACGGCTTGGCGCCATTAAGGCATGCTATAGAGCGGTGCACTAACGCACCAGACCCATGTGAGTACCCTATAATAGTGCTTTGTTTGCGATCTGTAATCACTGCTACAGATCGCTGTAATCACAGTCACCTATCAAGTCACGTTTATTATTGCTGTATTAAGGACACTGAAAACTGACCCTGGGTGGTCAGAATATCACGGACTTATATGCACTTGAGCACTTTATGGATTACTTTTGTATCAATATTTATATTTTATTAAAATGTGTGTATATTCACGCTATATGATGCTGAAAGCTGAATGACGACTTTAGTCGCTTATATGTTATTATTATTTTCTTGAATTTGATTTATAGGCACATCATTTTAATTAACAATTTGGTTTTTTAGGTTTTTGCTACAGGTTCAGCAGATCATTAAAGGGATAGCGCAGCACATTATTTATTTATCTGTGATTCTCACATGTTAGTATGGGACTTGATTAGTGCTAGCAGCTGTCATTATACTATTATAAGATAGGGTAACTTTGATTTGGTAGCTCGCAAGACCTTTACTACATTTTTAAGGTAGCAAAGCTGCCCTTTGATGGCTCGCAGAGCTCTGTATGGCATAGAAGACGTGCCGTTGGAAGTATGTTGTAGGGGGTTTAGGGAGACATTAAAGTTGCCTCCCAGAATTATGATGCCTTCATAGAATGTGGATAATGCTTGGGTTAGATCTCGAAAGAAAGTTACCTGGTGGTTGTTTGGAGCATAAATATTTGCTAATGTGATGGGTTTACCATAATAAGTCTCCTTCAAAAATAGGTGCCTTCATTGTCTGCCAGGGAATCCGACAGTTGAAATGAGCAGTGCTTAGCTAACAGTATGGATACCCCTTTAGACTTTGAATCTCGAACTGTGGCATGATGTTCTGTGGGGTATTCATAAGTTTTGGGATGGAGTGTTCTTAGGTATTGGAGGGGTCATGGTTAGATTGGTTATAGTGGTTTGACCACTTGCCGGCCAGGCCAATGCCGAAAGATGGCAACAGCGTGGTCGCCTTTTTCTGGGTGGACGTCCGTGGGACGTCATTTCAGAATGTTGCTCCCACTTGCCCCCTGGGGCGCGCACCCGGGAACATCCGTGACCGCCGGGTCATCACAGATCACGGTAAATAGCCGCTGATTGCGGCCGTTTACCACGTGATCGTTCCTTCAAATGACGGAGCAATCACTTGTAAACAAACCAGCGTCACGTCTTGACGCTGGTTCCTCCCTCCCCTCTGTGTACTGATCGGTACAGTGCGAGGGGAGAGGGGGAGAGATATCAGCAGCGCTGTGGCCTGGATGTTTAGTGCCCACAGTGCTGCTCAATGTCAATGGCAATACTCTGCAATACTGCAATACTCTGCAACACTGCGCAATACTCTGCAACACTGCGCAATACTCTGCAACACTGCGCAATACTCTGCAACACTGCGCAATACTCTGCAACACTGCACAATACCCTGCAACACAGCGCAATACTCTGCAATCAATTTTAACGGAAACAATTTTTTTTTACATCGAATTTTCAGTCTTTTTTTATTTATAGCGGTGATTAAATACCACCAAAAGAAAGCACTATTTGTGTGAAAAAACGGACAAAAATTTCATATGGGTACAGTGTTGCTTGACTGAGTAATTGTCATTCAAAATGTGAGAGCACCGAAAGCTGAAAATTGGTCGGGTTAGGAAGGGGATTTAAGTGCCCAGTTGTCAAGTGGTTAAACTAGATTGGATTTAGGTTGGAGTCTGTGGTTTTCAGTATCTCAGTTTAGAGAGAGGGTGAAGGCAGGGGTAGGAGGAAGGGAGTGGGGGATAGGCAAATAAGGAAAGGGAAAGGAGAGAAGGGGTCGGCTGGGAAGAGGAGAGAGATAAGGGAGAGGGTCTGAATAAACCCTATATGAGAAAACCGGTGACCGGTGAGGGCCTGCTCACCAGTCAAGGTGGAACTATGACCGTCGAAGCGGAGGTAAGGGGAATGTACAGTGGCATTGCGGTGAGTGGAAACTCAGATAGGGAGGAAGAGGAGTATACCACTAAGTGGGGGGAGGTTTGAGAGAAGAGTTGATTTGTTAACTGGAATCGCCGAACAGAAGGCCAAGCGGAGCTTGTTTGTCAGTGTTGGGGGAGGCTGTGTTGAAAGGGATATCTATTTGAGTGATTGCTTAGTAGGCTATAAGTTTGGAGCGTGATTGGTAAGGAAGTGACTGTCAGTAAGGAGAATAGGGATGATTTCGTTTGATTAAATTATTATTAAATTTTTATTTTGCATTTCATCCAGAAATGTGAAAGTAGGTAGGATCAAGTGGGAAATTAGAAAATGCAACAGGGGTGCAAGTCTTCCATGGAGGGGGGGGGGTGGAGGTTGTAAAGCATGGTTTGGGACCCCATGGATCTACTAGGTCCATAATGTCTTCAAAATAACGAAACTGAATATAACCTTCTCAGTTAAACTAGTATAACAAATCAAATCAAGCAGCCTGATGTGATAGGTAGCAGGGAAGAGGGTCCTTGTTGTGTTGCTTGGGGGTTGGAGTGGGCACAGAGTTCAAGTCTGTTTCTTTTCTGCTATAAAGGGAGGGATGGACAGGTAATCTTAACATGGTATAGTAGTGTGGCTGGGGTAAGTATAATTATATGCACAGGATTATTCTCTGAGTGTGGTGGGTGTGTAAATCGAATTGAAGAAAATTCAAGGAGGAATAATCTTGGCTTGTATGCCCATGTGGAGGTATCAGTCTGTAGACTATGGTGATACTCAGTTGAATCATAGAGAGATTATCAATCTAAGAATAAGAATGGGGTCTACTAGAAGGTGTTTTTTATGGGACGTTTTTGGTTTAAGGTATGTGACAGCGGACACCAGTGCACTGTGAGGCTGTCTCACTTTGATGTGGGGGCCAACTGGGTTTTAATCACTTTTGCTGGTGATCCTTGGTTGCTTATAAAGTTACTGATGCAATGTGGGTTGGTCTAAAGGATTCTGAACCATGATTTGGGGTTATTGGTGGGTGTGGTGTTGATTAGACATATCAACGATGATGTAATGGTATATAGGAGTGACTGGCAGTCTGATGAGAAGCAATGAGAACCCAGTGGAGACCAAATACTGTAGCAAAGGATCAGCTTGTTTGCTTAATCTAGGGTGGCGGTCATAAGTCTAGTTGACCAAATGCAATAGTAGATCGAGATTAACCCAATTGTTTTAGGATAAGTAAGGTATTGCGGGTATAGCATGGGTTTATTGGACACTTCTGTTTGGGTTTATATGTATGTCCTCCTGATCACCATGAAACCACCAGCAGCTGAAAGTAGTACATATATTAAGCACATGAGTTATGTTTAGTACAAAAGGGGAGCAAGTATAGCACTATCATTATATCTGAACTAAACGGGGAGAAATTCAACTCACTTGACAGAGTATATAATAGTCCAAAATCAGCAGGCAACGAGAGGGAGTGTCTCACAGGACTAAACCAAAAATCTTGACAGCTGTGTCGATTGGATCTGTGTATAAAGGACCACATGTCCGGGGTGTACTGCTGAGTGTTAGGACCAGGTGATGCCTTATGTGTATATTGGGTATAATTATGCCTGGGTTTTACTTGATGCCTGAGATGTGCATACTTTGGTATCGTGTCCTATGAGACAGCCCCTCCGCTGGACGTTAAAATTGATCTGTAGAGAAAAACATGTTATAGGCAATTAAAACATCCCAGCAGAACGTTCTCAAACACACTAAAATTTAGTTGGTTAAGTCTGGGATAGATGTGTTGCGGGCCAAAGGGGGGTAAAATGTTATCTCATGAGTGCATGGGACACTTAGTCTTTGCAGGATGACAGTTGTCTTTTTGGTGCATTCTGGGTGCTTTAGCAGTCCGGTGAATGGCTGAGCTACAGGTCAGATGGTATAAAATAAATAAAAAACAACATGAACAAACCAGAGCAAAAAGAGGGGGGTGGCATTCAAAGTCTATGCCGGATTCTTATGGGTGCAGTTATTGAAGGGGTTTAGGACCTGAGGTTGTTGTCCCTGCAGATTGCGGGGCTTTAGTGGGGCCAGGGCCTTGAGGGTGGCCAGACATGGTTGCTCGGGCCCCTGCCTCTGAGGGTGACCGGTGTCTACAGTACCTTTGATCCGTTGCTTCCATGGGTTCTTCCCTGAGTGGTGGTGTTCTCCTGGCTGGTGTGCGGAATTCAGCATACCAATTCGGGACTTCTACCAGTGGGATGTCGAGGGTTGCGCAGAATGCTCACAGGTCTTCAGGTACCTTCAGTGTGGCTGTGCTGCCTTGGGACGTTGCTGAAAGACAAAAGGGGAGCTTCCACCTGTAGTGGATTCCTTTGTTGCAGAGTATTTCCAGCAGGGGACGGAGATCTCTGTGGTGTTGAAGCGTAATGGCAGGCAGGTCTTGGTAGAGGCGTAGGTCATTGCCTCTGTGGGTCAGCTGGATACTATTGCGGCTTTACGGAGGATTTCCTCCTTCAGGTGGAAATCAGTCAGGCAACATACCACGTTCCGTGGTGGATCCGAATCCTTTCCTTTAGGCCTCAGAGCTCTATAGATATGCTCCATGTCGATTGTTGGGGTAAGAGGCCTGTCTAAGATATTGTTGAATAGGCCTGTCACTGTTGGCAACAGCTGGTTTGAGTTCACCGATTCTGGGAGGCCTCTCAATCTGAGATTATGTCGTTTGCCATGTGTATCCAGATCTTCTATGTGGTGCTGTAGATTGCACATCTGGAGGTTGTGGGTGTCCACCTGGTAGTGGATATGACGGATGGCAGTGTGCTGGTGCGCAGCTTTGCGTTCTACCTCCTATACCCTTCCAGCTAGGGCCTGGATGTCATGGCGCAGGTCTGTGATGGCAGCCGAGAGGGTGTCTTTGATATCCACCGATATCAAGCGGTTGAGTTGTTGCTGTGTAGCGGGTCCTTCAGCCGTGGAAGGAGCCAGGCGGGAAGGTGCGGGAGTGACGGCACTTGTGGGAGGAAGGTGTCCCTGAGAGGACGCCGCCATGCTGTTCGTCTGCGTCCAGAAGATCTCCAGAATAATTTGGCTCAGGCGCCCTGTAGTGTTTCGGGGAGAGCGGGACCTGGTAGCCGAGTTGCTACGGGATGAGGTCCCCATTTTTAGAGGCTGGTATTCTCGTTTGGAGCCTCCATTGTAGGAGAATAGTGGCAGCTGACGGCAGGAGGTTTAGGATCACATGGCCATCCTCTTCTCAGGCATACCACGCCCCCAGGCTAGGGTTAATAGGTGGGTGGTTATAATTTTTGGCTGATTGGTGTAGATCCACATAGTGACCTGGGCATGCTACGAAACGTCTCCAGCGTTCCAAAACAAGACCAGTTAAAATGGAATAACTTTTTACTAGATATGCCTTGACCTGATGGTTGAGGAGGACCTTCAGGCATATATTGTCTGTGGCCACTCTTACTCCTTGGCATGTTGTACCATGCGTACTACAATATTGCCGTTTATGCATATGACCAGATTGTAAAATCATGAATGCAATGTCCACTAAAGCACTTGCTTGGGGGATGACCAATTCCTCTGCAGGAATTACCTGACTAAGGTAACATTCACTTTAAGAAGTGTCATTCCCTTGGATACACTGTGTATTTTTCCTGTGATTGTGGACACTTTGCTGCCATTGTCCAGCTCCGTGTGGTATACTGCTTTCAACATTTGACTATAAAAGCAATTTGTTTCCAGTGTAAGGGATAATCCTTTAGATTGATAGTAGCCTGAGCTAGTGTAGCCTGTGTGCTGGTACACGTGCACGAGCATTAGCTGTATGGGAATGAGCAATAGCTGCAGAAGAATTTGCATTAGTTATAGGAGAATGAACAGTAGCTGCAGAAGAATTTGCATACTACTACTACTACTACTACTACAACACAAATAAAAATAATCATACACGATAAATTCAATAAATGAATTCTAAGTAACAGTAAATAGATAATTACCCCTAACCTTAACCCCTAACCCTTAAAAAAATAAAATAATAAATAACTAAACACCCTAACCCTAAATAAATAAATGTTGTATTATTAATAATTTTTTTTTTTGTTCGGGTTTGAGTGTTTATTATTATTATTTATAATATTGTATTTAATATTTTTTAAGGTTAGGGGTGAATTATCATTTATTTATGTATTATTGCATATTATTAATTTTATTTATGAGGATTTTTAGTTGTGAATTTTTAGTTTACATTTATTTATTCATATATTATTGCTATTTTACAATTTTTAATTTGAGCAGAAAATTGCGCAGAAACGTGCGACAAAACATGCAAATTCCCCTTCCTTCATGTCTTGCTGATCATATTGCCATCAGGATGGGGATCTCTCTAATCCTTTCCCACATTTATCCATATTTTTGTGTGCCTTGTGTCGCACTTGAATGAATAATTGTCTTCCCTAAATAAAGCTCACAATCTCTCCAGCATGGTAACAAGTCATTTCTGTTTATTTGGTTTAATACGATGTGCATAACTCCCCAGTGTTCTGCTGTGTAAAATTTTATATTCTGAGGTCAACTTTCTGCCTATAAAATCTTCACTCCTCCTACTCTATGCTGCCAATATAAGCCATTAACACCATGAAGTCAACGGAGGAAGCCTGCATGTCTATACGTTAAACACAGCTGATCCCTTAATACCCGAGAGGACTAGCAGTTGTTTTGTGCAGGCCTGCGGAGAACAATCCTTTTACTCTTAATAAAATAACGGTCCCTACTGGCAGAAGATTAGAAATGCTAAACGGCTTATTTGCATGAGTCATCATTAATTTACGAAGTAATCCCAGCGCTCCAGTTCACAAAACTCAAAGTTTTTTTTTTTTTATTATTTACTAGTACAATGAATTCTTTTTTTCCTCTCCAATTAACTTCTTGAACTTGAAGCGACGCTTTACAAAGAGATTGCAAAGAACGTATTGTGGTATAAGTATTTGGCACTAGAAACTTTACTGCAAGAAGTGGAGTTGGTTGAAGATAATAGCCTAGTTATCTCTCGCTTTCTCACAAGCTGATGATTGCAGTAATAAGAAATATTGTGCAAAAAAGCTGCGAAGATTGCACGTATTGTGCTTACAGAGCAGTGGTTAAGCTATAAAGGCTCAATAATTTTCAGATTGGGTCACCTTGATCTAAATATGTGTGGCTAGCTACTTATCAGAATATCTGTAATTGCAGTTTTCTTTTTCTTAGGGCTCTGCTAATCAAATCGGTGCCAAGTTTCCCAAATTTAAAGTGTATGTCTGGGCAAAATAAATTTATTTGGGGCTGTTTTATATGGGCTTCAGCATGTATAAGAGCAGTGTGAACACCAACCTTTCATGGAACCTTCAGCAAGCTTCAAGCAGCTCACTCTAAAGTCCCGTACACACGATCGGATTTTCCGACGGGAAATGTTCGATGTCAGGCTGATGGCGGAAAATCCGACCATGTTTATGCTCCATCGGACAATTGTCGCCGAACTTTCCGCCAACAGATGTTGGCTAGCATGTCTTCAGATTTTTTGCCAGCAAATGTGTGTTGTCGGATTTTCCAAACATGTGTACACAAGTCTGTTGGACAAAAGTCCAAAGTACAAACATGCATGCTCGAAGCAAGGACGAGCCAGAATCGGTCGGTCTTGTAAGCTAGCGTTCGTAATGGAGAATTAACATTCGTGACGTGTCAAATTATGAAATATCTAAATGCAACGCACAATTCTCTTCTTCTTTAATTGGATAATAATGAAGCTTCCTTGCTTGTGATACTGATGGAGTTATTGCAAACACATTTTCAAAGGCTTTTTTTCTTCCAGTGATATCAACAATAATATTATGCTTTTTATTTTTTTATTTGTGCAAGTCTTCCTGGTTTCTGGCCTAGGCCAAAATGATGACCTACATCCCATGGCAATTTTTTTTCTTTTATCGGGATAAGGGGCTCCCGGCTGCATACCCGGCCTAAATGCCCCATGAATCATCTGCCCTTACTAAAGATGGCCACAGCTAGAAATCTAGAGGGGTGTTTTCCAAAGTGATTTTGCATGGAGACATGGATGGTCAAGTTTGCTTTGAATATTAAAAATGAATCAAATAGCGTTTTCGGTTTTGTGGTGTTCAGGTACACTTTAAAGCAATATTTCCTGTTTACCAATGTTTCCCACAGCATTGCAGACAATTGTGACAATGCATGTTTGCAAATGACACAATTTCTTTCAAACCTTGTAGGAAAAAAAAAAAATATATATATATATATATATATATATATATATATATATATATATATCTCTGTATGTATGTATATATATATTTTTTTTTTTTTTTACTGTGCTCTTGTGTTTAGAGCAGATGGGTGCAATGTATTAGAGCATTTAGCCTAGGTTCACATATGTGCGATCTCAGACATCGCATGTGACTCGCACCTGCAGGTGCTGATCACACGCGATGTCTGTGCAGTGCGAGTTCAGCCATACAGTTGTATGGCTGAACTCGCATTGGATTAGTATCGGATCGCATAGGTGTTCTCACCCATGTGATCTGATTCATGTGCGAGTTCACCATTCGCACTGTGATCTGTGAACCGATCTGGGAGTGCCATTAACAATGTATTGACAGCCGCAGGTGTTCAGAGGGCAGTGTGAACTGCCTGCGGGAGATATGCAATGCGGGAACTGGCGCTGTAATTACGCTGGTTCCCGCATCGCACGTCTGTGAACCTAGGTTTAGTCTAGCATTGTTTCCCAAGGTGTTGGATGTTTGCTACCTGTGGTTTCTGTTCTCAAATTGCAGGAGTCAAAGGAGAGGTACTAGGTCAAAGGAGAGGCACTGGACTCAAATCTATAACGCATAAAAAGGAATTCTTGGTTGAGCCTATTGGCTTGAAATTGGCAGGTCTCCACAAAACAAGGGACCCCCTAAGACCAAGAGGCCACTGAGATTGGGAAATCCAGCTAAAGGTCAACCATTCTGAGCACCAAACAATTACCTCGAGTCCAAAAATTCCTTTTATCATGTCACAAACGGGAAAGGTAACCAGGTTTAAAGCTGTATTAATCTGGTGTTATATCTATAAATATCTTCGGACCCTTTTGGGTCCAGGTATTCTTGAAGGGACATTACTTACAAGCCCTGATGAAGGCAGAGTTCATGGACTCCCAGAACATATTGGTTGCCTTTTTTGTTGTTTGTGTCAAGAATATTATAATTCTTGAGACATTTGATTGACGTTCTTTTTGGTTCACTTTTATGCATTTTTCTAAAATTGCAAGAGGCAATTTTGTCCTATTTGAACTGTCCTATAGTCAGTGGGAGAAATGAGAAGAGAATGTACATAGGGTCAGGTGATGGAACTTGCAAGCATAGTTAAATGGTATACTTTGTAGTGTGGGTATTTTATACTTGCTTCCTGTGAAAACGAATTCTAAAAAAGGTCAAAGCAAAAAAAAAAAAAAAAAAAAAAAAAAAAAAGATTAAGACTATAAAATCCCTTTCTAGAAGAACTCTAGGCAAACTGCTAAATACACAGTTAAAAAAGAAACTTTATAAAATAACTAAATTACCTGTAAAAAAAGGTTTGTGTTTCTGTTCAGCTGGAGTTGCCTTCATGAATTTCCGCCTTATTAATTGCTTCCTTACCCTTTAAAGCAATTTATTCGAAGTACTGATTTATCCTTTAAATCAGGGGTCTCTAAACTAGGGCTTGAGGGCCACACCTGACCCAATACAAGATTTTAACCGGCCTACAGCAAATTGTCTTGTATTTTCATCATGCGTTTCTATGGTGCAGGCAGGCTGGCTGCCAGCACCATAACAACCAATGCCACTGAGGGGTTAATTTACTAATACTAGAGGGTGCACAATCTGGCAAAGCTCTACATAGATATCAATCAGCTTCCAGGTTTTATTGTCCAAGCTTAATTGAACAAGCTAAAGTTAGAACCTGATTGGCTACCATGCACTGCTGCAGCAGATTTTGCACTCTCCAGTTTTCGTAAATAAACCCCCAAATGTCAAGGACACCGCGCCATTCTTTGCTATGGTGCTGGCATTCAGCCGGGCTGTACCATGGGAACATATTACACTGATCCAGGGTGGACAGCATGCAGGGTCATCTCCACATTCAGAAAGGAACCTGCACTGCTTCCCACCTTCTGTCCAGACCTGCTCTGCCTCCCAGGTTGTTCAATGCTGTAGTGAAGACTGTAAGGCAGGTTTAGGGGACAGAGGACTGTGTGTATGCATTTATTCATAAACAAATTTTTTTCGACCCGCGAGTATTTGTAAAATATAAGATAAGGCCCTTGTATTAAAAAGTTTACATGAACTGAAATGGCAGTTGATTACATGTAAGCTGACATTTGTCAATGTATTTCAAATTATGCTTGTGACACAACAGTGGTAGCATACTGTCTTTTCTGCTAGAACAATGAGAGAGTTAACAGCTGTAAGCGCCGATGTCAGCTTATCCATCCTCCTCTCCCCAAAAGAGCATCACACTTTACTTTATCTTCTGTTGGTCTGCACATAATTTGTGCACTGGCAGCTGGAGATAAAATGCTAAAATGCTAGAGGATCACAAAAAAGTTAGTAAAAACTTGCAGTATAATCCTTTTTCATAAACAAACTGCTTTAATGTGCGCCATCATATTTTAGCTTTTAATATGTATCGTAAGAGCAGCTAGTGAGACACAAAAGCAATACAGATGTTATATGTCCCTGTGATGTCCCCATAAACCCTTTACTATTATGAAAACAAAAAGTTATTGACTTGTACATGTTGCCTTGTACTGTATGAATCTTTTAATGGTGGCCACTTTTACATAGTGGCGCATAATCTTTCTTCTTCATTTTACTATGGGCAGTATTATTATATCTAGGGTTTTAAAAATAAATATACTGTGTAAGTACAGCTAATCACAGACACATTTTAAACCAACTGTGTTCTGTAAAATAAAACCTTTTTTATATTTCAAAATATACAAAGACGTAGGCAGTTAAGATGCAAGGTCAAGCCTGGAAGAGCAAATCTAGGAAAGAATAATCCATAAACTGAAAAATGCTATCCAAGAAATCTTTAAAGGTTCCAAAGCCAAAAAATCTCACTTCACTTTCTAAATTTCCAATATTTGTAAAATCCACTATAGCCAAATGTAGTTCAGAAAAGGAAAGATGATGGAAGAAGAGTAGGCAGTTACAGTAGATAAAATACCAGCATTAAAATTAGCGCCCGGGTTAGCTTAATCCTTGAGCAAGTTTAAGGGAAACTTGTCAGGGCTCAAATATGGAAGCTGCCATTGCTGACTTGTTTTTGAAGGCGGCATTTCTGGGGCCGCCATTCTTATCCTTGCTGCGTTTTTTAGAGAGTCACTGACATTAGGACTAGGTAGTGCGTATCGGGTGTCTCAATGCATCATTGACTGCATGCTTGTTTCTGATCAGGTTTACTAAGTTTTGAAGCAAGGATGAGAATGTACACTTTTAAAAACAAGCTAGAAAATGGTTATAATTTACAGAGGATTTTCAGTCATTTGTATAAAAATTCAGCAGCTGCAAATTACTATAGTTGCTGACTTTTAATAAGCACACACTTACCAGGCCAAGGCTCTTTGCTGGTTTTGGGTCTCAGGCACTGCCATCTTGCTTGTGGGAAGGCTGCTGTGACTTCCAGTGGCTTCATACCCCACATGCACGTGTAGTGCAGCGCTTTCTGAATAGACCTGCAGCCTCCTAGGACGTATCATGTGTCATAGAAGATTTCGGGCGGGGGGGGGTTCAACTTCCGAGTTTGCTGCCAGAAATGGGTACCCACTTCCAGAAAATAAACCTTTAAAAATAGTAGGGTGGGCGGTTGGGAGGGAACGGGGAACATTTGAACTTTTTAAGTGAAATTTATTATTAAAGGATGACCAAACTTTACTATAAAAAAAAATTACTAGTACTCTGTAAAATAACCCCCGTGGTCATGAAAAGTGTCAGACTTTGTCTTCACACTGAATACAGTGGAGGGTTAGTAAGAAGATCAGGAGGCCCCGAACAACATATGCAGGCCGTTTGTAAACATCTTTTTCTTTTTGCTGTTTTTGGCAGGTCGTAGGGTTTCAAATATATATTTCTGCATTGGGAACATTAGCTGACCATGATGTTTCGTTCTTTCCTTCATAGGACTCTCTTTGTCTCCCCCTTTTTTTTTCCCCCCAAATACACACAATAAAAGAACGAGAATAAGGGCAGGGATGTATTTGGGATCTCTAACATGATTTTGGTTTCTTTCCATATGGCATGCCTTCTGGCGTGTTTTGCTGTGCACATGTAACTTTTTAGCAAGCATTTGTGTATGTTGAAATGTTCATGGCCCTTTAAGTTTACCATGTGCACTCTCAGTGTTTTCCTTATATATAGGTAGTATGAATTCTGGCAACTTCTAGTCTCCTTCAAACTAGCTGTGTTCATTGTTCGGTCGTCTTCCTCTATAATGCCATGCAGTCTTGCCGTGGTCTATTCATTCTCACTTGGCTGGCAGCACTCTCTTTATTATCCTGACATTTAGACAATGTCTAGGAATAAGCTTTTGGAGTTATTTAATGTATGCACCATTATTACCACCTGTGCAGTTAAGTATCTGAGATTAAGCCTTCGAATTATGCCTGAACCCAGACAAAATTGATGACTTTAGCAGTTTCTGTACCATTTGCAGCATTAAAATATTCTACAGTACTTTTATATTGTCCCTATTGTCTAGTAACAGTTGTGACTAAAATACCATGTTACAAAGGTAAGCATGCTTTGAAAAGCGGTCTGTTGGCAATGCTGTGATAATTCAGCTACCAGACATTTAATGGTTTGAGGTTAGCAATTTGAAGTTAATTTTAAATTGGCATTTTTAACAATAAAAGGTCCATGCGCTTTGCTGGAAATTGCTGATAGTAAACCCTGTCATTCAGAAGAAAATAATTCTGAGGTGGTCTGACTCATTGACCACATCATTTTATTCATGTATTTCAAAGCAACCTGCAAGTTTTCCTACAGTAAAAATTCTATACCTTTGATCAAGAATAGAAAAACAGGTTTATGTTGGCAAATGTAAAGTGTGGTGGTTTTGGTGGAGAGATTTCAAGAGCCGCCAAGAGAAATACGGGGGCTGCCATTGCTGAACTATAAGCACCCGTTCGCTTGTTGTCATATTGATCTCCTGCACTTAGAGTTACTGATCTTTCAAAAGTATGCAGCAGTTGAAGTCAAAACTCCTTGTTCGCAATCGTGTTCCTGGTTGGTGACTCAACAAGCGATGAAACTAGAGGATCACCAGTGAAGCAGCTAGCTTTTTCAGAAGGCCATTGACAGTATGCAGAAGACAGAGGCCCTGGCCAGATTGTTAAACTGAGATGGTAATGTCTTCTTGTCCCTTTAACCAGCTCAGCGGTTTGGAGTTCATCAGTGTTAAAAAAGATCTTCAAATTGGTATGGGATGTATTAAGGTGACATAGTAAAGAGATAATGAACTGAAAATGTCACCTCCTTATAAATTTTATATTGCTTCTCTTTAATGTTAATATTAATCCATACAGTAAGATACAAAGGTGGGTGCCCTGGTAGAAGCTGAGTTTTGCATAAGCACAGTTTGCATTTTTGCACGTGGATTTGTTGCATTTTCCACCCTTTGTTTGTATGTGGTTTGCATTTTTTGTTATGCTTTTTTTGTGGCCAATTTTGTTTTTGGGCAGATTAACCACTTCAATACCCCCACCCCCCCCCCCGGCGCAGGCCAATTTCCAGCTTTAAGCGCTGTCGCGTTCATAAATGACAATTGTGCGGTCATGCAACACTGTACCCCAACAAAATGTTTATCATTTTGTTCCCACAAATAGAGCTTTCTTTTGGTGGTATTTCAAACACCACTGGGTTTTTTATTTTATACTAAACAAATAAAAAATACCGAAAATTTTGGGGGAAAAAAGTTTTTCTTTGTTTTTGTTATAAAATTTTGTAAATAGGTTTCCCCCTTCACTTATGGGCACTGATGAGGTGGCACTGATGATGAGGCACTAATATACAGCACTGATGGGCGTCACTGATGGGCATTGATAGGCGGCACTGATGGGCATTGATAGGCAGCACTGATGGGGGGCACTGATAGATGGCACTGATGGGCAGCACTGATGAGGCACTGGCAGGCTTTACTGATGGGCACTGATTGGCATCCCTGGTGTTTGTTGGTGGGCATCCCTGGTGGGCTCTAATGTGCATTCTTGGTGGGTCTGCACTGATAATCAATGTGCTGATTATCAGTGCAGACCCTCCTGTCAGGAGAGCAGCCGGTCGGCTCTCCTCTACCTGCGCCCTGTCAGCGCGGATAGAGGAAAAGCCGATAAATGGAACTTCCTGTTTACAATGTGTTCAGCTGTGATTGGACACAGCCGATCACATGGTAAAGGGCCTACCTCATAGGCTTTTTACCGAGACCGGTGATTCCGATGTGTCAGACTGACACACCACACCACCAATCGCTGCGCTGCGCGCCCCGTGGCTTGTCCCACTGGACGTCATATGACGTCCAGTCAGGATAATGAAACCACTTTGCATCCATCATATTGCTACATGGCAGGCGGGAAGTGGGTAAAAGATGCAAATAGCACCACAAAACGCACTACATGCTTTTCTGCAGCTTCTCCATTGAAGTCTATTGAATCAAAAATGCACCGTTTTGTGTATAAAAAAGTCCCTGACTCTTTCCAAAACCCAGCGGCTGAAAAAAGCATACATGTGAATGTCCCCTAGGAAACCATGTTAAATGGACTGTAGTGCATTTCTGCAAAAAAGTGCTAAAAAACGCATAGGTGTGAACCAGGCCTAAGAGACTTTATTCAATAACTTACCCAAGGACAACATCTTATCCTTGCTATAAAACAGCTCCCAGTTTACTGGCTCAGACTTCTGAAACCTTGAACAATTTACTTCTCTTTGGCAAGTTAATCGACCTACCTAGGCTAGCATATTTATGGCCTGTACTTAGAGGATGAGAGTGGAACTTTCTTCCTATACTCATGCGTACTGTGAAACCTTGAACAATTGTCTCAGTTTGCAAAACGAATGTGGTACAAAGCATCAGCAGCATAGTTAGAAGCATTTTCTTTTTACTGACTAGGTTCAAGTTGATTTATGACTGTCTTTGTAAATGGGACCTTTCCACTATTATCAATGAGACTAATATTAATTTGGCATTCAAGGCCACCAATGTAAAGGTGCTGTTATCAGGGGTAGAGCATAGGCTTCCATCCAGCAATGCATACCACTGAGTACTGAGATCACTGTGGGGACTGAATATCAGGGGTTCATTAAATCCCTTCTGGGGATTGTTGTAGTCACTATTATTATTGGGGTTGTAATTTAAATAATAGTGCTAAAACTACTTATGAAATTAGTAGAAAAAACAAAATTAGTATAAAGTTGGTACCTTACAATGTTAATTTAACCACATACATAAATATACCCAAAGCAGTTCTATATACATTATAGTGTGTAATGCAACCATGATTACAACTGAAATTGTGGTCAATCTTTTATTAACTTTTTCTATTCCACATTATTATAAGTGCTTCTTGTAAATGTTAATAACATTCGACTGAAGGTGGTTTATGCAGGCTAAGCCCACAGTGTACTGTGTACTGTGAATGGTAATTTAAGTTAAGGCAGCCTTTGCCTTACAGTCTGCACAGTTTCTATAGACCTGTAATCACCTTCTGAAATACAGGTTACGAAATGGGCAAGCCGTATGTCAAACCTAATGGTTATACTAATTTCACGTTCAAAATACATAGTGAATTCTTACTTTAAGGGCTCATTTATACTTGCTTTGCTCTCTGAAGGGCGATCCGTCTTCCAATTACTCTTCAGAGTATTTGACAGACAGTGAGGAGGCATCGTTTTGCCTCCTCACGGCCTGTTTTAACCCCCTAAAGACCAGACAACTGCATTTTATTGTGGGGCAGTTGCAGCACAGCCCTTTCACCTAAATGGGTTGTGCTTGGCAGGCGATACCACCCAATGACTGCAATAGGGTGTATAAATCCTGCCACAAAGCTTCGCACTGTGGCAGGTGTACACCCACAACAGTTGCCTCTGCAACAAAAGGCGGAATGGTTGAGGGGAGTAAAAACATGGCTCAACCAGTTTTTTGTTTTTTGTCAAAGCTTAAAGGGTAACTCCACTTTCGTGGGGAAAAAAAATAGCAAATAAAGAAAAAATAATATAGTGTGTACAATTGTAATACAAGTCATATTGTAATTGAATGTTATTAAAAGTTACCTTTACTTTTCAATCTGCAGTCGCTGTAATTTTCTATAAATGCAAAGCAATATGGCTACCTAGAGTTGTTCTGTACACAGAGTGTGTACTGACCACTTGTCAGTACTAGGATCCCTTTAAGACCCAGCAGAACTCACCTGACAGCCTTTGCCTGGGAAACAGTGATTGGTCAGCTAACCTTTAAATCACCTGTATCAGCACACAGTCTGTGCTCATGATAGAGTTGTTACCTTTGTGTGCTACTGCTTGACCCAGCTGGTATCTGCTCTGTATATTTCATTCATGACCCGGCTAGTTTGGCCCCGCTTTCTCGCTTCTGATTTGGTACCGTTTGGACTCTGATCTACCTGTGTATGACCCAGCTTGCCTAGACTACGCTTTGCCTGATTCTACTGTAGTAACTTCATCTGCAGTGGTGAACTACAAGCACAAGCCAACATCTACCTTCATCTGCAGTGGTGAACTGCAAGGTCCAGATAACACCTACCTTCATCTGCAGCGGTGAACTACAAGTCCCAGCTGACCTGCTCTGCTCATAGTATGTGCTCTTGTTCCTTGAACTCTTTGCATAATCAGCACCCCTGAACTGTTACCGGTTATCTGCTCCTAGCCTGACATTATCACAAACCATACATAAAAAGGGAAGACTATCATGGATCCTGAGTAGGCTCAGTTGTTTGCACAGGAACTTTGCCGTTTATCCCATCAAGTCCAGGAAATGGCCACAGAGCTCACCAAGGTGCAATCTCCTTCTACTACCACTGCTACAAAAACTCCATCTCAACCGAAAATTCCTTTGCCTGACCGGTTTTCTGGTGACCGTAAAGGGTTTTGCAACTTTAAAAACAGCTGCATATTATATTTCAAGTTAAAGCTATCCTAGTCTGGCTCTGAAACTCAGAGGGTTCAGATCATTAACTCACTACTACAGGATGACCCCCAGGCTTGGGTCTTTTGACCTGGAACCAAACCATCCGGCCCTGCTAACAGTAGATGCCTTCTTTGAAGCCCTCGGGTTGCTGTATGATGATCCAGATCATGCTGCTACTGCAGAATCAACCCTGTGTAACTTACAGCAAGGAACTACCACTGCTGAAATGTATTGCTCAGAAATTGGCAGATGGGCCCCAGAATCTGTCTGGAATGATGCAGATCTCCGCAGCCGGATTTAGAATAGGCCTTTCAGATCCAATTCAGGGCGTTCTGGTGAACTTTTCCGACCCGGCCTCACTGGAGGAGGCTATATGTCTAGCCATTAGTATTGACCACCGCCAGTGGGAGAGGAGGCGAGAACTCCCTACGGCTGTGGCAAATTATATACCTCCCTTGTCACCTGATTATTCCACTTCCAGTGCCAGATCTGAGGAAGAACCAATGCAGTTAGCCTTCACCCATTTATCTGCCCAGGAACACACACGCCGGCGTAACATGGCACTCTGCTTGTATTGTGGCCTCAAGGGTCTTGTGCTCCATTCTTGCCCTACACGTCCGGGAAACTCCAGGACCTAGGTGATTGTGGGGAGGTCAACTTAGGTCTGCTTTCATCTCTCCAGGAGGACAATCGTATACTTTTACCCACTGTTATCCACTTTGGGACAGGGGCTCATGAACTGCCGGCCTTTGTAGATTCTGTGGCCGCTGAGAATTTGTCCCTGGAAACTCATGCTCTAGATTGCCCAGTCTGCCTGATTTCTGTGGATAATCAGCCTCTCTCACAAAATCTAGTGCTCCGATCCACCGACCCTTTCTAGTTACAATTTGGGGCATTGCATTGGGAGAAGACTTCATGCTTTGTCATTGACTCTCCATCCACTCCTTTGATCCTAGGCCTTCCTTGGCTTCAGAAGCACAATCCATTAATTGACTGACAGACAGGAAATATTCTGGCTTGGTTCAATCAGTGTGTAAAAAACTGCATCCAGCACCCTGTTCGATTTGCTGCCTGTCAAGTGGGAATGAAACAGATTCCGCTTTGTTATAAGGACTTTAAGAACGTGTTTTCTAAAGGGATTGCTGACTCCTCGAGGGAGTTTTTCCACTGTCTGATCCAGGGAATCTTGCTTTGCAAGAGGATATTCAGGAAAACCTAGCTAAGGGTTTCATCCGTCCCTCCACTTCTCCCACAAGAGCAGGATGCTTCTTTGTCCCAAAGAAGGATGGTGGACTGAGACTTTGTTGACTACAGAGGTCTAAATAAGATAACTGATTCCAATCAGTATCCTCTTCCTCTCATCAGAGTTGTTCTCTCAAATCCTGGGAGCTAAAATCTTCTCCAAATTGGACCTAAGGGGAGCCTATAATCTAGTGCACTTTCCGTGCAGGAGACGAATGGAAGACGGCCTTTAACACCAAGGATGGTCATTACGAATGTCTTGTCATGCCTTTCGGTCTCAGGAATGCGCCAGCTGTCATTCAGAACTTTATGAATGACATTTTCCGTGACCTGTTGGGTCGCTTCTTGCTTGTATACTTAGATGATATTTCGATGTACTCTCCCAATCTTGAAACACATCGGAGGCACGTCTGCTCGGTATTGGCCCGATTAAAGACTCACTCCCTTTTTGTAAAGCCTGAAAAGTGTTTATTCCATGTCAAACAAGTTACCTTTCCTGGGCTGCCTAATTTCTGACACAGGCCTCACCATGGATCCAGCCAAGATTCAAGCCATTTTAGACTGGGCACCACCTTCAGACCTGAAGGCAATTCAGCGCTTACTGGGCTTTGCAAATTTCTATCGAAAATTCATTAAGAACTTTGCCACCATTGCACATCCCATCACCTTTCTCACCAGGAAGACTCCAACTAAGTTTAAATGGACTACTGAAGCCCAGGCAGCCTTCACTCAGTTGAAGAAAACCTTTACCTCTGCACCAATTGTACGCCATCCTGTTCCTGAGCTGCCTTTTATTGTGGAGGTGGATACATCTGAAGTAGTGGTGGGGGAGCTTTTGTCACAAAAGGATCTTGTAAATGCTGCCATCCACCCCTGTGCCTTCTTGTCACGTAAATGTTCCCCAGCAGAGCAAAATTATGATATAGGCAACAGAGAACTTCTAGCTATAAAGCTAGCTTTCGAGGAATGGAGACATTGGCTGGAGAGAGCTCGCTATCCATTCATAGTTCTGACTGACCAGAAAAACCTCAACTCCCTCTGGTATGCTTTTTTGCCCCTGGCACTTCGTTTGCAGGTATTGCAGCAGGTACATGCATCAAAACCTGCAGCACATCTGGGATTTAGACAAACTTTTGAGATTATCTCTTGCAACCTCTGGTGGCCATCGATTAGGCAGGATGTGTTGGCCTTCGTCCAGGCCTGTGAAGTTTGTGCCAGAAGCAAGAGCAGTACCTCTAAGCCCTCCGGTCTCTTACGTCCTCTTCTGACACCTACCCATCCCTGGACCCATTTATCTATGGACTTTATCACTGACTTGCCTTCGTCCCAGGGATGTTCTTCGATCTGGCTGGTGGTACACAGGTTCAGTAAGATGGCCCACTTTGTTCTGCTTCTGAAACTTCCATCGGCTAAAGAACTTGCATCCTTATTCATTAAACATGTTTTCAGGCTCCATGGGGCACCAATTAACATTATCTCAGACCGTGGCTCTCAGTTTATAGCCCAGTTTTGGAAGGCCCTTTGCTCTCAGCTGGGGATTAAGTTATCGTATTCTTCAGCATATCATCTTGAGACAAATGGCCAAACAAAGGACTAATCAGACTCTAGAGAAGATGGTACATTGTCTGATGGCCAATGATGAGGTGGAGTGGGTCAACATCCTTCTGTGGGTGGAGGTTGCCTTTAATAATTGTGCCAGCACATCTACAGGGACCTCTCCTTTCTTCTGTGTTTACGGGTTGCATCCTTGTGTGTGCTCCTTTTGATCTTCCACCCTCCGTTCCAGATGCCAACACTACGATTGAAAATTTCTCCAAAATCTGGTCTGATGTTAATCGTGATATTTCTCGTTCTGTGCAGGCTTTTAAGAAAATGGCTCACAAGAGGTGCTCAAAGGCACCAGGATATAAACTTGGTGACAAAGTGTGGCCCTATGAAATTTCGAAGATTGTTAATCCTGTGGCCTGTAGATTAAAACTTCCCCCTCCATGCGAATTCCAAATGTGATTCGTTTTTCATTGTTGAAATCTGTTCATTCCAGCCTCCAAGTAAATGAACCAGAACCTGTGGACGTGTTGGACAGTCAGGAATATGAAGTGGCATTTATTCTTGATTCCAGACGAGTGCGCAATTCCTTACAATATCTCGTTCATTGGAAAGGTTTCGGCCCATAGGATCGATCTTGGGTCCCAGCTCGTGATCTTCATACAGACTGACTTAAGAAGAAGTTCCATCTTCGTTTTCCCAAGTAAGCCTGGGGGTACAGGAGCAACCCCTCAACTAGTACTGTCAGTACTAGGATCCCTTTAAGACCCAGCAGAACCTGTCACAGCCTTTGCCTGGGAAACCGTGATTGGCCAGGTATCCTTTAAATCACCTGTATCAGCACACAATCAGTGCTCGTGATAGAGTTGTTACCTTTGTGTGCTACTGCTTTACCCAGCTGATATCTGCTCTGTATATTTTGTGTATGACCCATGTTATTAAAAGTTACCTTTCCTTTGCAATCTGCAGTCGCTGTAATTTTCTATAAATGCAAAGCAATATGGCTACCTAGAGTTGTACTGTACACAGAGTGTGTACTGACCACTTGTCAGTACTAGGATCCCTTTAAGACCCAGCAGAACTCACCTGACAGCCTTTGCCGGGGAAACAGTGATTGGTCAGCTAACCTTTAAATCACCTGTATCAGCACACAGTCTGTGCTCATGATAGAGTTGTTACCTTTGTGTTCTACTGCTTGACCCAGCTGATATCTGCTCTGTATATTTCATTTATGACCCGGCTAGTTTGGCCCTGCTTGCTTGCTCCTGATTCGGTACCGTTTTGACTCTGATTTACCTGTGTATGACCCAGCTTGCCTAGACTACACTTTGCTTGATTCTACTGTAGTACCTTCATCTGCAGCGGTGAACTACAAGTCCCAGCTGACCTGCTCTGCTTAGACCTGCTCATGGTATGTGCTCTTGTTCCTTGAACTCTTTGCATAATCGGCACACCTGTACTGTTACCTGTTATCTGCTCCTAGCCTGACACCACTCCCCAGAAACATCATTTCCTGCTTGTGTGATTGGCGCACCAATTTTCCAAGAAGTCTTCTCTAAGATGAAGAAGTCAGATTTCAGGCATCCCCTGCAACAAAAATTTAATTTTTGGTGAGGATAGGAGCACGTTTAAAGGGATGCAAGCCCAGCAGCTTTCCTCATTAGTGCCCTGCAGCTGCCACAGCTGACTGATCATTATGAAACCACTCCCATTAGATCCAATCAGTACAGAGGTTGTTATAATCCTTGCAATGTACATAGATCCCCCGGGGGAGAATGTTTTTTCCCAACAAAAGTGGAGTTGCTCTTTAACCAAACAAGCTGAAGTTAGACGTTGATTGGCTACCGTGCACAACTGTGCTGGATTTTGCACTCTCCTGTTTTAGTAAATCAACCCCAATGCATACAAAGTTCCTGTCTTCTGGGACTGATTGACCATGGAGATTCATTTTGTTTTCCTTCATAAAAGTGTAAAGAGCAGTAATACAGTAACCAATAGCAGCCGTTCAACAATCAGTCTTCGTTTTACTGCCACTCAAAAAATTCTGGGAATTTTTCTTAATGTGAACCTATTAAAATTCACACTTCGTGTGAATCCATAGAGTACATCTCAGCATTACCAAATTGCAGTAAAATGTAGTGCTCATTCCATGCATACAATGACTGCTTTATCTTATAACCTAAGGCCCATCCAGAGGTCACACGGCTTCTGGCTATCTGGAGCATTGTGGTGGTCTCACCTTATTAGAGACCACATTATTTTCTTTTCAGTCAGACAGTTCATGTCTGGGAGACCTGCAGTAAGGATAAGCGAAAGAACAGAGCTAAACTATTGTTCAGCACTTATTAGGAGATATGTGTAATAAGCAAATATGATAATACATATATATAATTACATATGCTTCTCTATTACTACAAATGACTAATATTTGTTTGAACCTTAGAACACAACTGGGTTTTTTTTTTACTTTTAAATTGGTCTCTTACGTATGTCTAAATAAGATTTGAATAAAGATTATAGTTCTTATACCCTGTAAACAAGGTCGGATTGTGTCGGAAAATGTGTGATAGGACCTTGTTGTCGGGAATTCCGACCGTGTGTGGGCTCCATCACACATTTTCCATCGGAATTTCCAACACACATAGTTTGAAAGCTTGCTATAAAATTTTCCGACAACAAAATCCGTTGTCGGAAATTCCGATCGTGTGTACACAAATCCGACGCACAAAGTGCCACGCATGCTCAGAATAGATTAAGAGATGAAAGCTATTGGCTATTGCCCCAATTGTAGTCCCGAGGTACGTGTTTTACATCAACGCGTTCAGAACGATCGGATTTTCCGACAACTTTGTGTGACCGTGTGTATGCAAGACAAGTTTGAGCCAACATCCGTCAGAAAAAAATCCATGGATTTTGTTGTCGGAATGTCTGATCAATGTCCGACCGTGTGTACAGGGCATTACTACTTGTCTGTTAATTGTAATATTCTGTAAGTAATTTACTGCATGCAGAAGAGATAATGTGTGTAGAGCTATATCTGTATGTTCAGCTGAACCTACAGTTGGCAAACCTAGGTCCATGTAAATGGATTTTAAAATGTTTTCCTATCTTTCCTAGTGCTGTACACAGCGCTAGATTACTAGCCTTCAAAGACAAGTAATTATGAGGCTTCCCAGTGCTGCAGAACACAGCCCCATGCACAACATCAGATCTTCATGAGGATGTATTAATATTTATGTGCCACGTTTTCTGCTAGAAGTAAAGGTGTTAATGAGTATTATAAATCAGTGGGTAGCAGCCTCCTCTAGCAGAAAATGTGATTCGTGACAAGGAGTTTAAAGAGCCCAGCATTGTCTCCTGGCAAGAACTGGTTTAAAGCAATTGCCATTTTGTCCTCGTTTAGGGAATATTTTGTTAAGCAAGGTATTGCCCAGCTTGCTGTGGGAAAGACCTAAATCACTTTGTGATTTTACCTTTGAGTTAGGGAAAACTCCACTCCATATTCTTAGATTACTAACACGGCTTAAGAAAGCTTTAAGCAGATGCCCTAAGCAAAGTACCACTTGGCTCTCGGGAGAGCTGCTCCACTCTGAATCCCAAAGTCTTCCGATTGGCTGGCAGTGTCAGCAAATGGGGCAAACCATCTTGTTTGGTCACCAGTCATCGGGGTCATTAAGAGTTTTGGTGCAGTACTTGAACTTACAGGGTAGAAGGACATTATGGGGGTTGTTTACAAAAGGCAAATCCACTTTGCACTGAAAGTGCACTTGGAAGTGCAGTCTCTCTAAATCTAAGGGGTAGATCTGAAATGAGTGGAAGCTCTTCTGATTTTATAATCCAATCATGTGCAAGCTAAAATGCTGTTTTTTATTTTCCTTGCATGTCCCCCTCGGATCTACAGCGACTTTACTTCCAAGTGCACTTTTAGTGCACTTTCAAGTGCACTTGCAGTGCAAAGTGGAATTTCCTTTAGTAAATAACCCCCTATGTGTGGCTATGATTGGAGTTGTTTTTACGATCATTAAAAAGGTAATGCCAGAGCAAAAACCCTCAAACTTCATACATATTGATTATAGATACATTTTAATCTTTATATTCATTTCCACATTGAATTTCCATTATTCTAGCCTATCTGAGCTTTCTTAACATTTCTAAACTTTTGTGAAGATCCCCACACGTTTATTTATTAAATTGTGCGATGTGCGTGCCTGATGTATAGGCTCTGCTGTGTCACACATTTCACAGAGCCTGCCTTCTGAACTACAGAGGTGCTGAGAGGAGTTTCAGGAGGCGGAGTCGGTACAGGAATCAGTTTTTTGGCTGCAAGGTACCATGGGATATTTAGAAATATAGGGATATAGAAATTGAAAATAAACCGCAGAGGAGAAGCTGCAAAGCATGTAGGGAATCCAGGAAATTATGGAAAGAGATGACCAGCAGACAGGCAGCACTCACAACATAACAGGAGATATTTTTTTTCAGCAAGTCTGAATTGGATTGCCAAAAATTATCCTTTTTAATATTATAACGCTGATGTTATAAAATGAAAATGTATGCTGTGACCATAGATCTTCCTTTAACATACTAGTTTTATATACCTTGGTATTTCTTGTTTATATACCTTGTTTTTTTGTTTTTTTTTACCTCCCGGTTAAATTTTTTTTAGCCTGATACTTCTCCAATATATATCTGAATATATAAATACAGTGGAACCTCGGATTGTGAGTAACGCAGTTGATGAGCGTTTCGCAATACGAGCACTGTATTTTTAAAAATCATAACTCAGTTTGCGAGTGATGTCTCGCAAAACGAGCACGATTTAGGCCAAAGCGTGTGCAGTACCGCGTTTGACCTGAGGTGGGGGGGGCGCCGGAGCCGATCGCAGCCATTAGGTAATGCAAGGAATGGCCCGAGAACAGCTGGGCTGACCTCGGCAGACCTCCGAGGTTTGCCAAGATCAGCCGAGATGTCCTCGGGCCTTTCCGGCCGTTTCCGAGGCTCTCCCAGCGACCCCCCACCTCTGGTCGCATGCGGTATTGCATGCCATTGAAGTCAATGCGGAACAGATTCTTTTCGTTTCCATTGACTTCAATGGGGAAACTCGCTTTGAATTGCGAGCACTTTGGATTACGAGCATTCTCCTGGAACGGATTATGCTCTTAATCCGAGGTTCCACTGTACATATCTTCAAGCTTTCATAGTAGTAATATGCAGAATTTACATGACTGATTCTTAGCTAGAACTGAGCTGCCACCAAAACACAAATGGAATTACAGCACTATAATGAAGCCAATTAGTAAAAAAACAATGGGGTTAATTTACTGAAACTGGAGAGTAAAATTTGGTGCAGCTCTGCAATCAGCTTTCAGTTTTTTTTTTTTTTTGTCGAAGCTTAATTGAACAAGCTGAAGTTAGAAGCTTTTTCGCTAACATGCACAGCTGCACCAGATTTTGCACTCTCCAGTTTACATAGATCAACTCCAATGTGTGTAGGTAGGCAAGAGTCCTATTTGTATGCTGTGTGTTGGACTTTAATTCCCCTTTCACACTGGGGCGGCGGGTCTGTTAGTGGTCTGCTGTTTTAGCTGTGCTTTTCAGCCGCTAGTGGGGCGCTTTTAACCCCCACTAGCGGCCGAAGAAGGGGTTAAAAGCGCCCATGTTGCAGCGTTTTCGAAGTGCTGTTCAGCCGCATTCATTCCAATGGGCAGGGGTGGTGTAGGAACGCTGTGTACATCACTCCTACACCGCCCCAAAGATGCTGCTTGCAGAACTTTTTTTACCGTCCCGCAAGCACACCACTCCAGTGTGAAAGCTTTCAGGCTTTCTCACTGGGGAGGCATGAGGCAGCTTTCAGGTACTATTTTTAGCGCTAAAACGCCTGAAAACCGCCTCAGTGTGAAAGGGGTCTTATGGTTATGCACCTGGTGGCCAAGAAGAATGCCTGAGAATGATCAACCTTTGTATCTAACAACATTTGTTAGATTAAGATGAATATTTTCACTTTATTTTGTAATTTTCCTTATAAAATCTCTTATCTGTTATGTTACTTTATCACTTTTGATGTTTCATTGTAGCAGTCTATAAATTCTACAGCTTTGGAGGATAGACAATATATAGTAAGAATAAAACAAAGTTTTCCCTATTCCTTATCCAAGCTGGTTAAATATGACAAGTGTTTCCTCCAACACGCTGGCAGTGCCCAGACTGCAGTGTAGCAGAGCGCTGTTACATAGTGATGTGTCTGGCACAACCCTTTATAAAGTGTGGTCAATAAAAAGCACCCAGCCATATAACACCTTCACTGCCATTTTATGCTGCTTTTATGGTGTACAATTCAATTGATAGCACTTCAGCTGGAAACTAAAGAGCAGTATCAAATGTATAATGTGTTTATTAGGACTTCGTTTGGGAAGCAGATAAGTATCTAGGATGTCACACATGGTTCCTTAGTACAATAAGAGATAACGTTTTTATTTTAATATAGTTGTGTTTTGAATGTGTTCACATTTTACAGTTATAAGTGAGTGATTAAAATGAATGTGGATTTGGACTTTTTGCTAGTTCAAAATGCTAGTACATTTTCAGGAACATTTTAAGTTATTGTTACACTTACCTAAAAGTCTTTTACCATATATTTTACATTTTATTTTGTTTTCTATACAGAATTTTTGTTGCTTCTTTTTAGTACTCAATTTTATTATCCGGGAATGTGATTAAAATCCCTGCTTTAGGCACAGCAAACCTGAAGTGGGTACAAAAGTTCTAATTCATTTCTGGCACTGCCTAACAAGCAGCTCTGTTTGCTTATGCAGTGTCCTGACTTTGGAGGTCTTCTAGCATGAAAATGTCAATCCAGCTTCCTGGGTCAAAGGCCTGGCTCCAGCCTCTAAGACCCCATATACACTATACAACTTTTGTCTGATTTTCTTTAGATTTACCAAAACCATGTAGTGCAAGGGCTTGCCTGATTGCATACAAATTGAAACTCCTAAGATTTGACTTCATATTATATGGTTTTGGTTAATCTAAAGGAAAAAATCTACAGAAAATTGTAATGTGTGTATCCAGCTTTAGCTTACTGTTGACCAGTGAAGCTGCCCATGACAGCGATGAGCTAAAAAGGAGGCTTATAACAGGAGAAAGACTCGGGACCTGGCTCTAGATCCCAAGAGGCTGGGTCATATAGATAGAAAGAGGTATGGGTGGCGAAGCCCCAATGTAAGTGTATACAAATATATCTACAAGTGTGCTAATTGTTATGCACTACCCCTTTAAATACCGTGTTACATAAAAAGATATTGCCATAAAAATCAAAACACAAATATGTATGAAAAGAAAATGGAAGAAAATAAATAACAGTGAATGACATCTCTTATCCTCATATACAACCTGGGTTCATCCAATGGAATTTAAAGTGCAATAGTGTCCAGTGGAAAAAAAAAAAACATGTGCAAGAAGCACTATGCAGCAACATACAAACATATAAAAATAATAATATAAAAAGCAAAATCAAAAGATGAATATGCACTGTCAATTTAAGAAGTGCCAAGTGCTGCTATGTCTGGGGAAAAAAAAATATATCCACTCAAAAAAACCTTGTCACATAATCGATTTATGTGACCTTCACCTATCTGATATAGTTAAAAAGTGCTGAAGTGCATATGTGCAAAAAAACTGTGCCAAAAAACGTTAATAATATAAGTCCAAAGTAAACTGTCCCAGACCAAGGTGACTTTGTGCTTTAAATATCCGTGCAACAGTATCCAGCCAGTGAATGGTTGAAATCACTTGTGCCCCCCCCCCCTTTGAATCTACGCTCACCAAATGGTGGCACCCCTGCAGGAGTAAAAGGCCCTGTGTGTAAGTGATTCCTTGGTAAAAATGTCTGGTCTGTCCTTCTCTTTACTCAGTGCAGTCCATGGATAGACTCAGGCAGGAAATGGATGGAGAAAGACATCTCATAGTGTAAATCCATTGGATTGAACCCAGGTTGTATATGAGGATGAGATGTGATTTGCTGTTTATTCACTGTTTTTTATTGTCTTCATACATATTTATTGTGTTTTGATTCATATGGTAATAGTTTTTTATGTAACATAGTATTTAAAGGGGTAGTGCATGACAATTGTCACACTATATCTATTTATATCTTTATTTGTATACACCTACATTGGGGCAGCACCACCCATACCTCCTTTCTATCTATACTTTCTACATTCTCCACCTTTCGTGGGGAATTGAGGTAAGGCAGCAGCCACATTCTAGGTCCTAAGCTTGGACTCTAATAATAATTTATGAGTCCAAGTTCCCAAGTTGAACTTGGGTACTTTCAGCCTGCCCATACATTGTTCGAATCTCAGCCGGTCCCAGCTAAACCGGGCGAGATTTGAACTGTCTATGGCCGGCTTACATCTGTGTGAAATAAAAGTATATTTAACCGATTCCCATCCACGCTTTAGCCGAATGATGGCTACAGCGCGGACCTACATTGCTATGAGGCCGTCAATAGAAGTCCTTCCCTTTTGCACTCTCCCTGCGCGTCCCCTGTGATCACCGAATCAATGAGACTCGGGTGATCACAGATCGGCCAATGAACACGTGACCTGCCCCTTACCACATGATCAGCTGTCAGCCAATGACAGCTGATCATGTGATGTAAACAGAAGATCGGTAATCCTTTTTTTTTTTTTTTTTTTTTTTTTTTTTCTTTTTTCTCCTCGCGCTGACAAGGTGAGCAGAAAAAAAAGCTGATCACCGTCTTCTGTGTAAGGGACATTGGTCCCGAAGAGGAAGAGGCACAGCCACTTCGTCTGTGCCTTCTGCCAGTGCCCACAGTGCATATAGGTGCCACCAATCTACCTCCAGTGTATATCAGTGCCACCTATCAATGCCCATGAGTGCCACCTATCAATGCCCACCAGTGGTGCCAAACAATGCCTAATCAGTGCCACCTAGCAGTGCAGGCTATCAGTGTCACCAATGCCCATCCATGTCCATCTGTGCCCATCAGTTCCACCTGTCAGTGCCCACCAGTGCCACATCATCAGTGCCCACCAGTACTGCCTTGTCAGTGCCATCTTATCAGTGCCCATCAATGCAGCCTATCAGTGCCCATCAGTGCAGCTTCATCAGCATACATCAATGAAGGAGAAAAATTACCCAAAATTTTATAACAAAATATAAAACTGTTTTGTATTTTTTTCAACATTTTTGGTCTTTTTTCATTTTTTTTAACAAAAAATAAAAAACCCAGAGGTGATCAAATACCACCAAAAGAAAGCTCTATTTGTGTGAAAAGAATAAAAAAAAAATTTGTGTGATAAAAATTTAATTTGGGTACAGTGTTGTATGACCACACAATTGTCGTTCAAAGTGTGAAAGCGCTGAAATATCATACCTCCATACATGGGGCTGTCATATCAAAAGTGCTTAGTCTACCCATACACACTTCCGAATAACCTAAATGACCAGCACAAGTGGTCTGCAAATCCATATGTTCCCACCATAGTCTTTTTTTGAATTGTATGCTATTGTATTGTATTTGTATGCGTCATTGGTGCAGCAGCTTTGTAATATGGGGGGGAAACCTGGTTTCTTTGTGAAAGGAGTCTGAAACCATTCATCTTTAGATAATTTGATAAATTGGCTCATGTTATGTTCATGTAGTGATTACAGATCTGAGCTTACCATAAATACTATACTAGTAAATACTATTAATAAATCTGAAACTTTGTTCTTATTACTTTGTAGGCTGTAGAAGAACTTTTAGAATCTCTGGACCTTGAGAAGAGCAGTTATCACATGGGACTGAGCAGGGTATGTATGTTTTAAAGTATTGGAATGTCTACACGCTATTATTTTTGTTGTTATCCCTCAGCTAAACTGGGACTTTTTGGAAATTGCAGTGTTGGGTTCTTTGGGTTTGGGATCTTCCCTCATAACTGCCCGTTGTGCCTTTCAGCAGTTGACCTTATTGCAGCTGCAGTCAAAGTGTAAGCATTGCAAATTTGAACTTGATTGTGACTTATAAGTAGACTGGTCTCATAAAAGACACTTTGACAAATAAACAGGAAAATTACCAAAAAGGGCACCAGATGGCCGTCTTAACAATTTTTTTGCAGATTTGACAAAGGGAAAATAAGACATCCAACGCATTTTGCACGCATTTTACATGTTCACAGGTTCGTTTATAGTCGTTTCTAGGCAGTTGAGTTTAGAGGCTTTTTTTGGAACCCAAAAAATGCATTCAGAAGCTGTGTTTAGAGGCTTTTTTGAGCGCTAAATGCGGCTAACCGCGTTTTAGGCACATTTTCCTGCAGACGCGTTTTTAAAGGGAAACATTATATTTATTACTTTTGAGCCTGAAAAATGTTAAAAACATACCAAAAACTCAATTATCACTGCCTACAAGCTCCATGTGATGTTCCCCTCATCAGCCAATTATGCTGTACAATACACGACTTGCACTACTTGACGCTGAAGTTGAGAGTCACCAACAGACATTCCTCTGGTGGCGCGCTTTTCCTCATGTTGGTGTCCATATAAACTAGACTAACCTTTTCCAAGAGAACATCAAAGGTGGCAATTGACATGCGTGTAGAATAAAAAAAAAAAATGCGTTGAGCCATCAATGGATCGCCATCAATCAATGAATGGTCCTCTCATGCAATTTTCTACATCTTTGGAGCCTCAGCAAAAGCAACATCGGGAGCATTTCCTCACACATGCTCATCATGGGATCCATATTAACAAACTAACCAAAAAATAACAGCTGGCTACAAGCACACTGCTTTCTCAGCTGCTACTCACACTGTTCTGTCACAGAATGGCTGAAATAGTTAATAAATACTTGTTTTAGTGCTTTCTAATCATTTGGGAGGGTTTCCTGAGGTCATCTTTAGTAAAGGCTTCTGAGCGCAAACGCGGCTAAATGCAGTTAAACGTGGCTTGTAAACGCTGCTAAACGCACGTTTTTAAACGTGGATTACTAGCTGTGATGTTCCAGCGTTCAGGAGAGGTTGAGAAATTTCCCGTGTACATAAAGCCTAAGTCAAGGAAAGAGCTTAGAAAGTGGTGATGAATGTGTGCTAAAAATTATCGTTGAACTGTTACGTTAAAGATGTTAATGTGTAGAGTGAGGAGACCTAGGTAACCATCAAAGGGGTGGGTACAGACAGATCGAAGTTCGGCAGGGACCAGTTGGATATTCATCCTGTGTGTGGCCCTCCCTGTTCGACAGAAGTCAATCATTAGATCGATTTCTGTCCAACAACCATACTGGAAAACTTCAATTAGTGGCTGCAGCTACTGATCAGTGTGTTCTGACAGCAGGGAGTCCCTAATGTCAGAATACAGTGTCTCAGCGGGGAGGATTCCTACATCCACCTTACTTGTGTGGTTGGAGGAATCTGTTTGTTTTTTTACATTTACCTGTGTTTTACCTAGCTTACAATCTCTTGAAATCATAGTTGAGGTATATTATTTCTGATTGGTTGATGTGATTTACTGCACTTTGAACATGTGTGCCTCGCTAAAGAGTATATTTATATTGTGCATCTGTGCAGTATTTGGATAATAATTTTCAGTCTGTATTTTGTATTCATTTTTCTCAGTTGGTGACTACTTTGATTCTTATATGGCTGTTTTTTTCATGTGCTTATTTTTGCATTCATATTCTTTATTGTCAGCAGTTATGTGCCTTTGTTGTAGTGCTCACAGTTCACCCAGCTAGTAGATCTATGTTTGTATGTTTAATCACTGCTGGCCTGAGTTAAAAAGACCATTACAGTCTTTTTTTTTTTTTTATAAAATGCCAGTGATCATATTCTACTTCAATGTAGCCTTCCCATCAGCAGAGTGGCAGAAAGCTGCGTCATGTTCAGTGGTTATGGCAGATTGCAGAAGACTTATCTGCCATTCACTGTCACACAATGCACTGCTTGGATTCAGGATAATAAAGCACTGGGCACACTGTGGCTTGCATTATGTACTGACCAAGAGTTGCTTCCCACAGGCAGAATTCCTCATGCTAATGAGCTAGGGGATACAGGCATGGCACACAGAGTCAGGCCCTGCTGATTAACACGTTCATTCTCTGGGGCTCCAGAGGATTGCTCTGGACTGTTGGATCCAGCGGTGCCAAGCACCCTTCACAGACAGCAAAGGGTGAAGCTGAGGAATCCAAGCTTGCTACTTCTCACTGATAAAGGCGAGGTCATTCTTCTGCTTCTAGTGCGGCTTCATATTATAAACATAGTGTGTCTGTTTATCCTTTACAAATCTAAACCATCACTTGTTTAGGGTGCAGACAATGAAGCACATTCATCTTTTCGTTAAGTATACTAATCCCAGCCCTTAAGTGCCTTTTGTATAAATATAGCCTAATGTAGTTACCGTAGAAAACCATTGCTGGGTCTTCCATGTGGCGTAACAGATGAGAGGCAGCAGGTGATGTCTCACCAGAGTTGAGAAAACATAATAAAGTTTTTTTTAAAGTTTTATATGTGAAGATGACCTATTTTTACTTGCAGACTCTCCCAGAGTTCAGGGTTGTCACTTCTCACGTTGATTTGTACTTAACACTGACCCTAGGCATGCTCTGTATTAACCTCCTTCACAAATATACTGTGACACTTGTCAGGATGAATACACACTGCAGTGAGATGTAAAAGATGGTAATGTAATGCAGACACCATCCCAGTAGTTGTTGGGGATTACTTCAGTAAGTAAAGGATCTGCAGGACTTCAAACTTTGCAGGCATCTGCTGCGGTCTGCATCTTACTTTTTCTTTCCCTTTGTCCTCACAGGTTTTCTTCCGAGCTGGCACCTTGACAAAGCTTGAGGAACAGAGGGATGAGCAAACTCGTAGAAACCTCATATTATTCCAGGCTGCATGCAGAGGTTACCTGGCACGACAGCAGTTCAAAAAGAGAAAGGTACAGTGAGTGCAATGCTTAGGCTGACGTTTCCAAATTAGAAGCTCCAGAGCTTTCCCAGTAACCAAAAATGGTAAACTGCTCGCCTTTTGCTAAAGATTAGAGCCTGATGTCAGATGAGGGGGTTTCCTTGTAAACGTCTGCATGTGCTGGGAGGGACAGACAGGTCTCTGTGTCAGACCTCTGTGTTGAACTGTTTTTCAGCAAAGAATTTATCAAGCTATAGTCACACTGCTGGGATCGAGCACTGTGATACGGTAAGAGTTACAACTGTCTCCTTATCACTCGTGTATAGATTGGGTTTCTCCGAGTGCTGTAGAACATTTCAGTGGACTGTCTTAAATTTCAGCTGGCAATACAGCGTCCAAAATTTCTGACCAGTCCACTTGACAATCTAAAGAAGTACAACTTCACTACATACACTTCCATTTTTACTTCTACTAATTCTTCCTTATTCTCAAATGTATAATTGTTTCACTGTTTGTCTAGAGCTTAAGGCAAAATCGTAAACCTAAAAAAAAGTTACCTTATGTGAAAGAGGTTGGATAATATTTATAACATTCTATAAATATATAAGTAAACCTACTTCCATGAATAAAATTACATTTTTGAAATATTATTCTGTGGCCTATTGCTTTGTGATATTTGCCATTTTATTTTAAATATGATTTAAAACGAAAATCCATAAGGTGAAAAAGAGAAAAAAAACACTTGCTGTGTGCCCATTTTGTTGAATTTAGATATCAGCTTTTATTTTAAAAAGATTTTTAGTTATAAATACTATAGACTTTTTTGTTTTGTGTATGGAGCTTAATAAATGCCTTTTAAATTTCTTGCATTTACAGTGTTTTTTCTCAGGCTGCTGTTAGCTGTAGTCTGCACGATTAGCATTTAAAGTCTAGTTCAAGGTGAAACTGCATTAGTAATTTTTCAATTATACACATAGAGATACTCTATGCGTACTGACCACCCATGGCACAAATAAACTTTGAAAAAGTGGGTGAGGTCTAAAGAAAAATAATAAGGGATGCATACAAAAATGGGGAAAACAAAAAAATGATCTAGTCAGGAATACGAACATTGCATAGTACATATGTTAATGGAAGAAAAAATTATAACGATGAACAGTTAAAAGTACAGCAAGTCCCCTACATAAAAAAATTCAACTTACGAACTTTCACAGATGCGAACATGTGTTCACATGTCTAATCCTGTAAAGCTGGGTACACACACTCCGTTTTTTCTTTCGTTCTACCCAACGAGCTGAACGAAAAACTGACAGACCACTGTACCAACAAAAACAATGTTGGTGCAGCGATCTTCCATGCTGTGCTTTTGTATTCTGACAGGGGGGAGCCTTTGTCTGCAAGCGCTGTTCTTTGCTGGACTCGTGAACACGTTCAACTTACGAACGAGCTCCTGTAACGGACTTTGTTCATAAGTAGGGGACTTACTGTATTCAGTGTAATGCAGATATAAAGAAGCCATCTGAATTCTCCTTATAATTTCAGCATATTTTAAAATATAGCAAATCTTCAAAAGCTGCTGAAAATAATGCATGTTTACCAATAATTCTTATTAATCTTCCTTTACATAAACCAACTTTTTTTGTTTCTGGCTCTTTAAATACTTGATGTGCTGTGTATTAGTCACCTTTTTGGTTATCAGCGGTTCAGTACTGGCCCTGTGAGTAGAGTGTAAGCATTGTTTGGTATGCTCAAACATTATTAGTGGATGCGCCATAAGAGATTGCCTCTCAACTCCAGACCTGCACTATTCAGTGTCCCCAAAGACCAGAGATCGGAAACCCTGAGATAGGCAGTGTTTTATGATGGTGCTTGAGCGTACACTTTGAAATGTCCAATTTCTTCCCTTTACCTTTTAAAAATTCTTGTGGCGTGCCAGACATTTTCCCTTAGGGTTTGGTGACTACTCTCCACTGCTAACTGTGTTCTGCACATCTTTGGCAATAGAACAGTAAGTAAAAAATAAATAAAATGCAGTAATCAGGAAGCTAGCAAGGAATCCATATAGGTAAATTCCTAACAGATCAGGGGCAAATGCAGCGCCTACCAACAAAGCAAAATCTCAGAATGACCGTGACCAAAAAACATATATGATGAGAAGATTAAATAAGCAAGCAATGTGTAACAAATGTCAAACTAAAAAAAAAAAACAAGGATCATAAACGAAACCCATTGCGCCCATGACCAGTTCATAAAGTGAATACATCCAAATGCAGCAGATCTTCCATCAAAGAAAGTAAAACAAAAACACTGTGATATCCAAATCTTGCAAGTGGTAGGACCTGGAACCCAACACCCAGAGGTAAATTTTGAAGCTTACCAGAAATGTAACCTCATAAGCAGAGGTAAACCACGCATGAATTATCAATTGGCTGAATGGATCTCTTTCTGCTCCGTTTATACCACTGCAGCCAAGATATCTCTCATTCAGCAATCCTTGGACATCACTGAATTACACCACAGCTGAAGCCTAGACAGCTCTCAGCCTGCGATCCCATAGTTGTCTCCTTGCCTCACTAGTAATATGCCGCTCAGTAGTACAGCAGACATGTAGCATAAGGAGAGGCTCTCATAGTGCAGTATTAAAACTTTTATTATGAAAACATCCACATAAAAAAATACCGTTACCAGCTGAAAAACCTACAGAGATACCCGTGCCTGGCCTGGACAGCAGCGTGTGATGTCAACAAACACAAACTCCACCCAACGCACATTTCGTCCTATCAGACATCATCAGGAGATGGTGATGATGTCTAATAGGACAAAAAACGCACATTGGGTGGCGTTTGTACTTGCAGACGTCACACGCTGCTGTCCACATCAGATAGCGGCATTTCTGTACCTTTTCAAGCTGTTAACTGGTACATTACATTTCTGGTAAGCCTAAACACTTACCGCTGGGTGTTGGGTTCCAGGTCCTACCACTTGCAAGATTTGGATATCACTGTTTCTCTGATTTACTTTAATTTGTGGATGGATTCACTTTACAAACTGGTTATGGACTTATTACATTTATGACACTTTTTTTTTTTAGTTTGACATTTGTTACGCATTGCTTGTTTATTTAATCTTCTCATCATATTTTTTTTTTTGGTCATTTTGCTTCTGTGATTTCACTTTCTTGGTAGGCGCTGCACTCTACCCCAGATTAGAGCACAAGTGCAAACAAACTTTCTGGGAGCCCTAGAAAACATACATTGATTTTAAGTATACTTATTATGAGAGAATAATGGGGTCCGCAATCACTAGCTTCCTTCTTGAAAATGCTAGACTCCTGCCTCTTATGCTGATTTTCTAGCTCTTAAGCCCTGTTGAACCTTCCTGTATTACTGTACCTCAGGCTGCGTAAACAGTAATAAATATGTACTTTTTTATGTTTTAATTGCTGCAGTAAACATTAAAATACTGGAAGTACACTAGAAAGCTAGACATCTGGTGAAAACAGATCACAGGGGTGTCAATCTCCAGAGGACTGACACTCCTTCTGCCCATTTCTCCAATTAACAGTGCTGCTTTAGAGAATTTGAGCACTGGGCAGCGGGTGTGTTGGACAACTGGAGACCCAAACCAATGCACACTGTTAAGCAGAGGTCCCGACTCTAACCCTTGCTGTGGTAGTTCTAAAAAATGACAGAACCCAATATTTACTGTTTATACTGCATCATGGAGATAATAAAAGGCTCAATTTGGCTTGAAGACATTTTACCTTCCCAGAAGTACAGAAATAAAAAAAGTCAGATGTTCTTACTTGCATGCTTGTTGCTGTTGAGTGACACAAAATAATTGAAGCCAGAAGGCCAGTATGATAACCTGGCAACTGGTACTTCTAGAAGAACATGAAAGCTCTAACAGCCATTCAACCTGCTCAACCTGAAATTCGAGCAGTGCCAAAAGAAATCTATATGCAAGTGCCCAGCTGAAGTCCATTCCAAAGCACAATAATGGTGAATAAATTTCAGTTACCCATAGCAGCCAAAGATCACCTTCCAATGATCTGACTGCTAGCTGAAATCTGATTGTTGCAGATTATGATTTTTCTGTTACCGTCACAAGACATTACAACGATTTGGCTAAAAGGTTTTTATACATTGTGATTAAAAAACACATATACACATTAAAAAATACAGAATGCAAAATAAATTAAGCTGTCTAGTATCTACAAGTTAGATTCAGGCTTCATAGGGTAGGGATGGCAGTTTATACAGTGGAAGGGAAGAGGAGAGCATATTGTCCAATCATCCTACATAAGGTCCTGCGCTGACACTCGGCGGTGGATGCATGTCACTGAACTTATCGATCTAGTTATCCATGGCATATCTATCCAGGAACTTATGTAGGATGATTGGACAATATCCTCTCCTCTTCCCTTCCTCTGTATAAACTGCCATCCCTACCGTATGGAGCCTGAACCTAACTTATAGATATTAGACACCTTAATGGTGGTATCATGCCATTTGAATTGATGCACCTCCTGACAGATAGTCTTCCTCCTATGATCTTGATATTCAGCCACATTCCACCTATCCCACTGCCAGATACTTACCTGTGGTCTTCTTAATACTTTTTGGTTGACGGATACATCATATTGAATATCCTGGGGTCCCTGGAACCTGTTCCCATGCTTGCCGGGAATTGGTGACCCTTGGCACCTTCTCTGTGTTTGTCAGCCTTTTTATAGCCTCCGAGTGTATGCTCCTCTCTTTCCAATTGTGTGTGTTCCCTCTCCTGAAGAAGTGGGCAACCGCAAAACATGTTGAGAGTATGACTTCTTTATTGTCCACATGACCCTTGGAGGTATCCCTAGGCTTGAATCACCTCTGAATTAGAGGTGTATTGACCTTTTGAGAGGACTTATTTAGCATTCTATATTTTTTTATGTGTATATGTGTTTTTTATTCACAATGTTTAATAAGACTAAAACCTTTTTAATTGTTGTAATGTCTTGTGACGGTACCAAAAAATTATTCTTATTTGCTCCCCACTTTTTTGTTTCCTGTATTTTATATGATTCTGGGATGAAGGTACCTATACTCTTTATTATACAACCTTCTGAGCAATTATTTCTGATTTAAGTTCCCAGAATCACTTTTTTTTTATCAAGTGAACGCTAAAAACTTTTTATCTTTTATCGTTCAGTACAGGACAGGACTGATTGGACACACCTGAGCATTTCGTTTTCAGGCAGAAAATCACACGTATTTGCATCGATTATTGGCACGACTTTGACGTGTTTTTGCTGCAATTTTGTACAGGTCAAATCGTCACCAATGTAAAAAGAAGAAAAACCCCTGCAATCGGCCAAAAAAAAAGCTCCAGAACTTGTTTGCGCTTCAGGCGTTTTGGAGCTTCTGGCTTCAGGCGTTTTGGAGTGGAGATGTGAACCATCTCCATAGAGAATAACTGATTTTTTCTTTATCGTACATCATGGGACACAGAGCCTAAGTAATTACAGGGTTATGGGCCACCTTCAGGTGTTGACACTGGTATACCCAATCAAGGAAGTTCACTCCCTATATAACCCCTCCTCCTTCCAGGAGCACATCAGTTTTTTCGCCAGTGTCTAATGTGTTGGTCACAAGTGAAGATATGCTCTGAGTAACTTCAGGAGGGATCCATGCTGGATTTAAATAACCTCCACAACCGGATCCATCCAAGCCACTGAGGCCACAGGATGGTACCCGGGCCTTGCATAGAAGAGCGAGGTTTTGCCTGTAACGCCTCTCTTTGAGGGCTGGACCCTAGGAACCAGGACTCTTTTTGGTCTTACTACATTACCTAAAGTTGTCCTGAAGGGTGCTATACAGGTCCAAAGGAGTGGAACCCCTATTAAGGGACCCGGTCTTTGAAGGTTTACTAACGCTGCCCGCTGTGATGGGTGACATTTGGATGTTTTCAGCAGTATCCCGCAGCAAGAAAAAGGTAAGGAAGAAGCTTAGGAATTGCATAATCCACCTATGAATCTTTTTTTTTTCTTCCATATGAAAACATTGCAATGCCTTAAAATCTCCTCCTAGAGGGAGTAAAGATACACACACCTTATTACGTTGTTTCCCAGCAGCTCTGACCAGCTACAACAGCCCCCCCTAATTGGGGAAACTAAGGGGCTGGGGGTACAGCAATGTAAAAGCTGAACTACATCATTTGGGTAGTATTGCATATATAAGTATTTGGCAATGTGTCAGCGCTAAACTGATTTACACTTAATGAGAATATAAGTTTCAACTGCTAAATATACAGTGGGGATGGAAAGTATTCAGACCCCCCCTAAATTTTTCACTCTGTTATATTGCAGCCATTTGCTAAAATCATTTTTTTCCTCATTAATGTACACACAACACCCCATATTGACAGAAAAACACAGAATTGTTGACATGTTTGCAGATTTATTCAAGAAAAACTGAAATATCACATGGTCCTAAGTATTCAGACCCTTTGCTATGACATCCATATATTTAACTCAGGTGCTGTCCATTTCTTCTGATCATCCTTGAGATGGTTCTACACTTTCATGTGAGTCCAGCTGTGATTGATTATACTGATTGGACTTGATTAGGAAAGCCACACACCTGTCTATATAAGACATTACAGCTCACAGTGCATGTCAGAGCAACTGAGATTCATGAGGTCAAAGGAACAGGGAGAGAGGTAAAGAAGAACCCAAAGATCACTGTGGCTGAGCTCCAGAGATGCAGTCGGGAGATGGGAGAGAGTTGTAGAAAGTCAACCATCACTGCAGCCCTCCACCAGTCGGGGCTTTATGGCAGAGTGGCCCGACGGAAGCCTCTCCTCAGTGTACATGAAAGCCAGCATGGAGTTTGCTAAAAAAAACACCTGAAGGATTCCAAGATGGTGAGAAATAAGATTCTTTGGTCTGATGAGACCAAGATAGAACTTTCTGGCCTTAATTCTAAGCGGTATGTGTGGAGAAAACCAGTCACTGCTCATCACTTGTCCAATACAGTCCCAAAAGTGAAGCATAGTGGTGGCAGCATCCTGCTGTGGGGGTGTTTTTCAGCTGCAGGGACAGGACGACTGGTTGCAATCGAGGGAAAGATGAATGTGGCCAAGTACAGGGATATCCTGGACAAAAACATCCTCCAGAGTGCTCAGGACTTCAGACTGGGCCGAAGGTTTACCTTCCAACAAGACAATGACCCTAAGCACGCAGCTAAAATAACGAAGGAGTCACAACAACTCCGTGACTGTTTTTGAATGGCCCAGCCAGAGCCCTGACTTAAACCCAATCGAGCATCTCTGGAGAGACCTAAAAATGGCTGTCCACCAACGTTTACCATCCAACCTGACAGAACTGGAGAGGATCTGCAAGGAGGAATGGCAGAGGATCCCCAAATCTAGGTGTGAAAAACTTGTTGCATCTTTCCCAAAAAGACTCATGGCTGTATTAGATCAAAAGGGTGCTTCTACTAAATACTGAGGAAAGGGTCTGAATACTTAGGACCATGTGATATTTCAGTTTTTCTTTTTTAATAAATCTGCAAAAATGTCAACAATTCTGTGTTTTTGTCAATATGGGGTGCTGTGTGTACATTAATGAGGAAAAAAATGAACTTAAATGATTTTAGCAAATGGCTACAATATTACAAAGAGTGAAAAATTTAAGGGGGTCTGAATACTTTCCGTCCCCACTGTATATAAAAAAAATAAACATTACCCCCCCCTCGAGGGGTGTGGGGCGGCGTGGCTTTTTTATACATCAAGCAGAGCTTTGTTCTGGTTTGGGAGGTTTAACAGCAGCCAGCAGCAGTTAATAACATTTTATTATGTTTTACTTGCCTGTTTAAAGCTTGTTGCGCCCATACAGTGAAACTGCCAGGAGCGCCAGGTGGCGGCGGCAGCCTCCTCCTTCACGTCTGCATTACAGTCCAGAATGCGTGTCAGGACTAAAGTTAATTTGAAAGGAGGAGGGCAGGTCACTGAAGGGGGGCGTGGTCTAAGGCAGGCTGCGCCGTGTGCTCCATGTGGACGCTGAGCACACATTGGGAAGTAATCAGGCTTACACCTGAAGTCTCTTATGACAGAAAGTCTCTATCAAGAGCAGTTGAAGTGAAGAGGCTATCACATAGGACACAGGAGCGCTGGGTCACGTAAGGGGTATATACAGGCATTTCCAGTACAGGAAATACAATTGTTATTCAGCATCAGAAACCGATCTGTATGGTAACATTATTGCTAGACTATTGCTCAGCAAGCCAGGGTGAGTCATTGGAACCTATTGGTGGTGCAACTGCTTCTAACACTTCAGCACCTGTATACGTGACTGAAGATGCATTTTCCTCTGCCCTGCAGGGCTTAGAAGGAAGATTAGTGGCTTTAATTGCATCCTCCATCCAAGGGGATAGGAAGCATGCTAGATCCCCTTCACCTACCTCCAACCCTTTACCAAGGGAACATTGGGCACAGGATGAGGTATTACCCTTAGGCGATCACGTAGAAAAACAAGACGATTATTCCTCTGCGGAGGAAACAACAGTTGATGAACCTTATGCAACCTCACAATCTGAGAGATTGATAGTACAAACTCTTACGGAGATGGTTCGTTCCACTTTCATGCTACCCCTAACAGTCAGCTGAAAGTTCAGTGTTTTCCTTGAGTTCTTTAAAACCTTTACAGCCTTTTCATGCGTTTCCGATCCATGCATTACTAGAAAAGCTTATTTATGCTGAATGGGATCATCTGGATAAGCATCCAAAATTTTCTCAGTTCTCTATCCATGGAGGAGAAATTCACAAAAGATGGAAAGTACCAGCAATAGACGCTGTGATTTCCAGCATCTATAAAAATTTTACTTGTCCAGTAGACCATGCACAAATGCTTAAGGACAGATAAAAAGTTGGAATTTCAGTTAAAATCCTCTTTTTCTTTGGCAGGTGCCATTTCTCAACCTGTAGTCACTGCAATAGGCATCTGTCAGTCCCTAAAGGACCAGTTCAAAGAGGCCCTTAAGGAGGTCCCTGCACAACAGGCCCGTGATTTAGCCGAACTACCAAAGACACTATGTTTTGCCGTAGACGCCATGAAAGACTATACACCAAGAGTCCCGCCTTGCGCTTGTGCTAAAACACATGCTTAGGACCCTGTGGTTAAAAAGTTTGTCAGCTGAAGCACCTTGCATAAAGCTTCTGACTAGTTTCCGTTTTCATGGGGAGCGACTATTTGGGGAGGATTTAGTCAAATACATCCAAATGATTTCTAGTGGGAAAGGTACTCTTTTGCCCAAAAGAAGGTATAAATGTCCTTTTATTTAAATTGACTCCTTCCCCTGTGCCAGGGGCATCTGCCTCTAGGCAGTGGCGACGGTCTCCACTGTCAGACTCTAGAGGAAAGCCTCAGGGTCAGGCCCAGGCACAGAAAACATTCAGCCCCTGTATACATGATTGCGTTTTTTCCTCCGCCCTGCAGGGCCTAAAAGGAAAATTAGCGACTTTAATCGCATCCGGATGACGGGTTGCCCTCAGGTGATCAGGAAGAAAGGCAAACCGATTACTCCTCTGCAGAGGAAACAACTGGAGTTGAACCTTTTTCAGCCTCGCAATTTGAGAGATTGCTGGTACTAATCTCTTACAGAGATGGTTCGTGCCTCTTTCAAGCTACCTCTAGTACCTCTGACTCCAGCTGATAGTTCTGTTTCTTCTTGGGTTCCTTAAAACCTTCACTGCCTTTTTTCATGCGTTTCCTGTACATGTACAGATCCACACAGAAATTCAACAGATCCATTCTAGATCTAAAAGAATCTAAATCAGTTCCTATAGATCCGCTCCTTTCTATGGAGTCGATCAGGTCAGTAGTTTCTATCCTACAAGGAGGAAAATTTCTGGCGTCTATTTGCATCAGTGATGCATATCTGCATGTCCATATATTTCCTGCTCACCAAAGGTTTCTGTGGTTCGAAGTAGAACAGCATTTCAGTTTGCAGCCTTGCCCTTCGGGCCAGCTACAGCACCCCGAGTGTTCACAAAGTGCTAGCCCCACTTCTAGCCAGGTTAAGGGCACAGGGCATGAACAGTCTTGGCATACCTAGACAATCTATTGCTAATAGACCAATCGGTGTTCAGAGTAAAGTGTACGCATTACAACCAGTTACCTGCAAAAGTCTGGGTTGCGTTCTCAACCTAGAGAAGTCTCCCTTAAATGCGCTAAAAAAGCTGGAGTATTTGGGTCTGATCATAAATACAGCCCAGAAAAAGGTGTTCTTGCCCAGGCAAAAAACAACTCAATAAAAAAAGTTGGTGCGGAGGGTCAGGTCAAAAGGAGATCCCTCCATTCGCCTTTGCATGAGGTGGTTAGTAAAGATGGCTTCATTCGAAGCAGTTCCCTATGCCCAGTTCCATTCAAGACTGTTGCAAAACAGTATTCTATCTGCTTGAAACAAAATGATCCAAGCTTTGGACTTACCAATGCGGCTGTCCCCAAGGGTGTCCCAAAGCCTCAATTGGTGGTTATTAAAGAATCTGCTAAAAGGAAAATCCTTCAGATAAGATATCTGTAAAGTAGAAACGACAGATGCCAGCCTTTCAGGCTCGGGAGCAGTACTAGAGAAGACAACTGTCCAAGGACAGTGTTCAAGAACTAAAAAAGCCTTGCTCATCAACATCCTAGAGATTTGGGCAGTGCGTCTGGCTCTGAAAGCCTGGACTTCCAGGTTAAGGGATTGTCCTGTCAGGATCCAATCCGACAATGCCACGGCTGTGGCCTATATCAATCACCAAGGGGGCACCAAGAGTCTCTCAGTACAGCGGGAAGTAAACCATATTCTAACTTGGGCAGAAAGAAATATTCCGTGCCTATCGGCAGTCTTCATTCCGGGAATGAGAGTTGGCAGGCGGACTACTTGTGCCGCCAGCAGATTATTCCCAGGAGAATGGTCTCTTCACCCCGACATATTTTCGGGCTGTTTGTCAAAGATGGGGGACTCCGGACGTAGATCTTCTAGCGCCCAGTTCAACATAAAGTTAGTCAACTTTGTGTCCAGAACAAAGGATCCATTTGCATGCAGAACAGATGCGTTGGAGATACTGATCTATGCATTCTCCCCTATTCAATTGCTGCCTCAACTTCTTTGCAGGATCAAGTTGGAAAGAAAACCGGTAATTCTGGTAGCACCAGCATGGCCCGGAAGGTCATGGTATGCAGAGATCATAAAGATGGCAGTGGAGGATCCATGGTCCCTTCCACTAAGGCCAGACCTGCTCTCACAGAAGCCGATATTCCATCCTACTTTACGAACGCTAAATTTAAGGGCCTGGCTGTTGAAACCCACATTCTGAAGAAACGTGGGCTTTCCGGGTCAGTTACCTCTACTTTGATTAATGCAAGGAAACCAGCTTCCAGAACCATATATTATAGAGTCTGGAAGGCTTATGTTTCCTGGGGTGATTCCAAGGGTTGGCACCCTCGGAGATGTATCATAGGCAGAATTCTTGCCCTTCTACAATTAGGCGTAGAGATGAAGTTGGCCTTGAGTACTATTAAGGGCCAAGTCTCAGCCTTATCGATTTTATTTCAAAGACCGCTTGCTACGCATTCTTTAGTCCGGGGTTTCATGCAAGGGGTGGTGCGGATTAATCCGCCAGTTAAATCACCTTTGAGCCCTAGGGACTTGAACTTAGTTTTGTCAGTGTTACAAAAACAGCCATTTGAACCAATACAGCATATTCGCTTAGTCCTTCTGACAAGGAAGCTGGTATTTTTTGTTGCTATATCCTCAGCAAGGAGGGTTTTGGTATTGGCTGCTCTTTCTTGTAAAGAGCCATATTTGGTTTTTCATGAGGACAGAGTGGTGTTACGCCCACGTCCAGACTTTTTTACCAAAAGTGGTTTCAAGTTTTCACCTGAACCAAGATATTGTCCTGCCATCGTTTTTTCCAAAACCATTTTCCAAGGAAGAAAAGCCACGACATTGTCTTGATGTGGTGGGAACAGTGAAAATCTATTTAAACGCAACTGCTCAGATTCGTAAGACTGATTTCTTATTTATTCTGCCAGAGGGTCCCAAGAAAGGACAGGCAGCGTCGAAATCCACTGTCGCTAAGTGGATTCAACAAGTGATAATTCAAACTTATGATTTAAGGGGTAAGATTCCCCCTTTTTCAAGTTAAGGCACACTCTACCAGGGCGGTTAGTGCTTCTTGGGCAGTACGTCACCAGGCCTCCATGGCTCACATCTGTAAGGCCGCAACTTGGTCTTCAGTGCATACATTCACAAAATTTTGTCAGGTGGATGTAAGGAGGTATGAGGATATCTCCTCCGGGCGCAGTGTGCTGCAGGCAGCAGTATAAGTCCTCAAGTCTGGGGGTGCCCTGCAAGGTTGTCTCTCCCTCCCCTCAAGTAGTATTGCTATGGGACGTCCCATTAAATAATTACTTAGGCTCTGTGTCCCATGATGGAAAATAGGATTTTTATTACAGCTTACCTGTAAAATCCTTTTCTTGGAGTACATCATGGGACACAGAGGTCCCTCCCCTCTTTTGGGATTTTAGTATATTGTTTTGCTACAAAAACTGATGTGCTCCTGGAAAGAGGAGGAGTTATATAGGGAGTGAACTTCCTTGAATGGGTATACCAGTGTCAACACCTGAAGGTGGCCCATAACCCATTAAGTAATTACTTAGGCCCTGTGTCCCATGATGTACTTCAAGAAAAGGATTTTACAGGTAAGCTGTAATAAAAAACTTATTTTTTCGCTCCAGCGTTTTGTAGCTTCGGGCTTCAAGCTAAAAAAGGCTCAGGTGGGTTCTTCGTATCCCTATATAACCTTGTCCACGCTGAGGCTTCAGTTTTTTGCTAGTGTCCTTGGATGATGGATGCCTTCTCCTCTTTGAGAAGAATTTCTTGTCATCTCTTTGCCAGATTTATTTATCTCCTTCAACAGGCATACAGTATATCAAGATCTTAGTGCATTCATAGCTATCAGTTTCAATATCGTTCACCTGGACCCCACATCAAAAGCAGGCTGGCCTATAATATCTGGTTCAGGCATTGGATCCTTTTTTTTTTTTTTTCTTGACTCATTCTGTGAAAGAAATAACTGTGAAATAACTCATTCTGTGAAAGAAAGAAAAAACTGACAAAGAAATAACAATATGTGATTTACCTCTACAGCATTATCAAAAATTTGATTCACACATCATCTAAATTCTTTGTTGCAAGATACCGCTTTTAAAAATGACAATGGTAGAGATCTTAGTGGAGTTTTTATACTTGCACGAGATGCCATCTTATGCAAGAGGATCCCCTCTGTGCATGAAGCACAACTACAGATGGCGGCTCTGCACTTATAAAACAGTTTTCTGTTTCATTGTTTAGCACGCAATATGTTTCTCCATCTCATTAGATAGGAAGACTAGCAGCAATATATTATTGCTAGAGGAATTTGGCAAACACCTTGACTGTATCGTTACAGAGAGGAACATGTATATAACTGCCAGGGATCATTTTGGGATGCTCTGCATTTGTTTGTGTATAGTACAGTATATGGAACTCTTTTTAAAATTAGACCGTTCAGCAACAGGTGGCAGTCGGACGTGCCGCCACAATTTCACCACCTAAAGATCTTTTGTGTGTTCGTCCAAACGTGCATGTTTATGCCTGCGGGGTGGGAGGGGGAGCAGTCAGCAGGGAGGCAGAGAATACAGTACAATCTACACAGTTGGCAACCTGTAAATTACAGCTTGCTGGTAGGTCATCCTGGTAGATAGATTGGGTAGATGGATGGATGGGAAACTGCTGTAAATGATCACGCAGCTATTCATTGGATCACAGTAATTTAGAGCTACACATTGTGATATGTCAGCAGCTCTCAAAAAAGGAAAGCTATTAAATAGTAAGAGAAATTGGAAAAAATACAAAAATGTGTGTGCATGATGTTCTCATTTCTGTGGCAGTATTTTCTTTTTGTAAAGGGAGTCATACAAGACACACCTTATTTAATAATAGTGTGTAAAGTGCATACCTGCACTGTGACAAGCTAAGTATAGAACTAAACCCAATCATTTTTTTTTAAATAGAATAAAGGAGACTTCTAACACCTGTCAGTTTTCATCTGTGTCCCAATGTGGAGATTTCCCTTTGCTTTCTGTCCCATAGTCACAACAGGAAGTTGTCTCCAAATTGAGGGAGATCACCTCATGGACACTTTTTCATAAGAACTAGTGGGAGATCTTCTATTCCTATTCTGCTGTCAATTTAAAATGTAGTACTTTTCACTTGCATGCTTGTTGATCATGGTCACCTAGACAAATAGAGAGACAGTGATACTCTCTCTAATGGGAACACTGACAGTAGTAAAAACCTGACAAGTGTTCTAAGTCCTCTCCACTTTATCCAAAACTAAAACAAAAAAAAAGAAAGATTTGACTGCTTTAGAACTTTGATTTAAACAAGTGCCAATTGTTTGCTAGAGTTACTGCACTGAGTACATTTTTCCCTGTAATTTAAGTCTTCGGTCACACCAAATCCGACTTTGAAATTGTGCGACTTTACTTGAAATCACACGATTTCAAAGCCGCATGTCAGTGCGACTTTAGGTTCGACTTGGCTGGCATCTGTGCAATATCCATGCAAGTTGCACCTGAAATCGTCAAAAATTGTGCATGAACTTTTTTCAAATCGGTGCAGCACCGCAAAGTCGGTGCCACACCTATTTGAATACTTTCACTGCTAGAACTGATGCAAGTTGTCAACTCGCATGACAAGTCACACTGGTGTGACCGGGGGGGCTTAATAGTCTTTTGGGGATTATCGGTGTATGCCAAAATGCGATGTTTAGTCTCCTACAGTGAGCAGCAAATGGAATTCAGCAAAAATACAGAAATCCCTATTTCTATACTTGTTTTTCAGATTAGGGACTTAAAGTGGTTGTAAACCCTTACATATATCCAATAAGGTGACTGGCCTCAGGTGATACACAGAGATGAAATAATCCTCCTACATAATTTTATCTACAGCTGTCTTTCCCCTACATCTATTCAAAGTGCAGAATTTAAACAGGATCTCTCAGCTCTGAAAAGCAGGGGGCAGGAAGCTGAAGTTACAGTATCTCACAAAAGTGAGTACACCCCTCACATTTCTGTAAATATTTTATTATTATATCTTTCATGTGACAACACTGAAGAAATGACACTTTGCTACAATGTAAAGTAGTGAGTGTACAGCATACCTGTGTAAATTTGCTGTCCCCTCAAAATAACTCAACACACAGCCATGGTGTAACAAATAATTCTGCGCTGCCTGAAAGAGAAAAAGCAGCTAACACAGCAAATAAGATAAATGCACTAAACATGGATACAAAAAGTGTAGCGCTAATGTATGAACATGAAACCCCCAACAAATATCAGAAAAAATGGATGAAACCCAATGATCATTAATAAGAATAAAAATGAAAACATAAGAATATCTAAAGAATACAAATGTAATAAACCCAGTGACTGGTGATAGACATCCAAACAACGTCCAAGTGAAAAATGGATGTCAAAATATAATAATGAGTTCCATGTAAAAATAAAAAATGAAAAACTTCATCTGAAGATCATAACGGTGAACAAAATGTAAGCTTGAAGTGCAGAGATGCCACCACCAGTAGGGAGGCTTACCAGAACGTTTGAACCCAGAAGAACATATGTTCAGTGGGTCAAACGGGCGTAAGTAGATAATGTCTATATATACTATATATAATGGCAAGTATATCTATATATACTTGGAGGGCTGCAGTGGAGAGACCCCCCAGATGATGTCTAAGGAGACGAAACGCGTCGGAAGGACTCCACTGCCGCCATTACATGAAAAGCGCTGTTTTATCTGTTCACATGTGAGTTTTTTAACTTTATTAAATTTATTGCATATTTTACGGAATCACGCTATGTGGCCCTTTTTGTTCTCCCCATTATAAACTCATCTGCCATATCCATGCACACCGGGTCATCACTTCCATGTGAAATATCCATATAACCATCCACCATTTTGAGGATGACCGTGAGTTCCAGTTGGAGACCTCTGAAGATTTCAGTGCTTGGTTCCATCGGTTGTCTACACAACTTAAGCCTGTTTGACCCACTGAACATATGTTCTTCTGGGTTCAAACGTTCTGGTAAGCCTCCCTACTTCTGGTGGTGGTATCTCTGCACTTCGAGCTTGCATTTTGTTCACCGTTATGATCTTCACATGAAATTTTTCATTTTTTATTTTTACATGGAACTCATTATTATATTTTGACATCCATTTTTCACTTGGACTTTGTTTGGATGTCTATCACCAGTCACTGGGTTTATTACATTTGTATTCTTTAAATATTCTTTTGTTTTCATTTTTATTCTTATTAATGATCATTGGGTTTCATCCATTTTTTCTGATATTTGTTGTGGTTTCATGTTCATATATTAGTGTTACACTTTTTGTATCCATTTCAACACACAGCCATTATTGTCTATAAACCGCTGGCAACAAAAGTGAATACACCCGTAGATGAAAATGTCCAAATTGGGCCCAAAGTGTCAATATTTTGTGTGGCCACTATTATTTTCCAGCACTGCCTTAAAGTGTAAGTAAACCCCCCTATTGTTTTCAGCCAAGGAGGCTGCCATCTTTGCAAGTGTTTAATCTACAACTGCCATGATGCTGCACATGTGATCAATTATGACACCAGCCATTGGATGGTTTGACAGTTTGGTTGAGAGCACAACCAATGGGAGTGTTACATTTCCGGCACATGCCAGGAATGAAACTGTTTTATGGATGGGTTTACTTCCGCTTCAACCTTCTTGAGCATGGTTCACAAGAGCTTCACAGATTGCCACTGGAGTCCTCTTCCTCTCCTCCATGACGACATCACGGACCTGGTGGATGTTAGAGACTTTGCGCTCCACCACATTTGAGGATGCCCCACAGATGCTCAATAGGGTTTAGGTCTGGAGACATGCTTGGCCAGTCCATCGGCTTCTTTAGCAAGGCAGTGGTCAACTTGGAGGTGTGTTTGGGGTCATTATCATGTTGGAATACTGCCCTACGGCCCAGTAACCGAATGGCGGGGATCATGCTCTGCTTCAGTATGTCACAGTACATGTTGGCATTCATGGTTCCCTTAATGAACTGTAGCTCCCCAGTGCCGGCAGCACTCATGCAGCCTCAGACCATGACACTCCCACCACCATGCTTGACTGCAGGCAAGGCATACTGGTCTTTGTACTCCTCACCTGATTGCCACCACACATGCTTGACACCATCTGAACCAAATAAGTTTATCTTGGTCTCATCAGACCACAGGACATGGTTCCAATACTTTGTGTCCTTTCTTGTGCACCATCTTTAGAAGAGGCTTCCTCCTTGGACGTCAGCCATGCAGGCCAATTTGATGCAATGTGCTGTATATGGTCTGAGCACTGACAGGCTGACCCCCACCCCTTCAACCTCTGCAGCAATGCTGGCAGCACTCATACGTCTATTTCCCAAAGACAACCACTGGATATGACGCTGAGCACGTGCATTCAACTTCTTTGGTCATTCATGGCGAGGCCTGTTCTAGGTGGAACCTGTCCTGTTAAACGGCTGTATGGTCTTGGCTACCATGCTACAGCTCAGTTTCAGGGTCTTGGCAATCTTCTTAAAGCCTAGGCCATCTTTTTGTAGAGCAATAATAATTTTTTTCAGATCCTCAGAGAGTTCTTTGCCATGAGGTGCCATGTTGAACTTCCAGTGACCAGTATGAGAGCGATAACACCAATTTTTAACACACCTCCTCCCCATTCACACCTGAGACCTTGTAACACTAACAAGTCACATGACACCGGGAGGAAAAATGGCTAATTGGGCCCAATTTGGACATTTTCACTTAGGGTTGTACTCACTTTTGTTGCCAGTGGTTTAGACATTAATGGCTGTGTGTTGAGTTATTTTGAGGGGACAGCAAATTTACACTGTTATACAAGCTGAACACTCACTACTTTACATTGTAGCAAAGTGTCATTTCTTCAGTGTTGTCACATGAAAAGATGTAATAATTGTTTTTTTTTTTTTTAAATGTGAGGGGTGTACTCACTTTTGTGAGATACTGTACATCAGTGAGGAGAGCTGATTGGAGGGAATTGACACACCCCCTTCACACACCACAAAGGAATAGAGCTGAGGCTGTCAACCACAGACTATGCATTCCCCATTTTTCTCTTGGTGTCAGGAAAACTCATCAGAAGTGCCTCATGCTGATAGCAAATTAATAAGGCAACAGAAACAAGTGACACTTAGTGCTCTGGATTGAGACAAGCACACACTATGGAGTAATATGCTTTGTTCATATTTCATGTCTGAGGTTGACATCTACTTTAACGCACGTTTATTCCCAAAAACAAAAATATAACATAATGCAGCTTATCACACCCAAGGCCTCATTCACATGGCACGTATTAACCCAAATTAAGCACATAATAAATTGTCCCATGTGAACAAGGCATAAGATGTGGTGGCTGCATTACTTTTCTTTTTTTACTTTTGTTTTCTTTTTATTTTCACCTGGTGATCCTGTCACAATAACACACTTCCTGTCCTAGAGTGACAACGCTAACTCATCTTAGGCTGCTTTCCTGATTTGGACAGAAAGCACACCTCCCACTCTCATCACCTCTATAACATAGGGATAAGATGTTTTGTAAATCACAGAAGATGGCTGGATAAGCTAATAACATTTGTTTATCTTAATCTGAGCTTGGCTCACAGGAAGTGACAAGGACCCTGAAATTCTGGCAGAATCAACATTTACTTTCCTGTACTTGCAGAATATGTACTTAGCCTGAAAAAAAAAGAAGAAAAACTAGTGCAGCCACTACATCTAAGTATTTGTATGCTGCAAGATTGTTATATTTCTGTTCTTTGGTTTGGATATACTTTAATTTACTAAAGCTGTTGCAGCTGCCTGTGCCGAAGAAATATGAAGACTGTCATTCCTAACCTCCTTAAAATACTTGGCCTGAGTGTCTCTGTACTTTTTAAGGCACTAACTTGGAACACACATGCCAATCACAAAAGTTAGGGTGCCATCAGAGCTCCTAATCTATAAACTTGATCCAGGTTAGTGGAAAGTACTAAACATACTGGAAAAGCATGGCAGCCATGGAACTAGTATTTCCAGCAGCAATGGCAGCCCCCTGTACTACCTCAATTCAAGTCTAATGCAGCGTACACACGAGCGGACTTTACGGCAGACTTTGCCCGGCGGACTTTGCCCGGCGGACTTTTCCATTGACTTTCTGAATGAACGGACTTGCCTACACACAATCAACCAAAGTCTGTCGAATTCGTATGTGATGACGTACGACCGGACTAAAATAAAGGAAGTTCATAGCCAGTAGCCAATAGCTGCCCTAGCGTGGCTTTTTGTCCATCGAACTAGCATACAGACGAACGTACTTTTCGACCGTACTCGAGTCCGTCGGATAGATTTGAAACATGTTTCAAATCTGAGTCCGTCCAACTTTTGAGAAAACAAAGTCCGCTGGAGCCCACACACGATCGAATTGTCAGACGAAATCCCGTCCGCCGGGCAAAGTCTGCCGTAAAATCTGCTCGTGTGTACGCCGCATAAGTATCGCACAGGGGAAATTCCTGCAAAGGCTACGTACATTTAGATTAAAAGGGAAGTTATGCTTTAATGAGTCTAATAGTAAAAAAAATAAAAAGGAATAAACATAAGATAAGATCCAAATGACCACAGAGCACCATTTATAGAAATTATGGAGGAAAGTTTTTTAGGAGATTATCAGAACTGAAGATCTTTAAAAAATTGCTGCTTACATTATATTTCCTGCTGACTAATCCTGTTGTTTTCTGCTGTTTTTCTCTTCCCAGCCTAATCTGGCTGATAATACAAAATCTGTTGTCCTTGGCTGCATTGATGTTGCAGTGTAATAAAAAAAAAAATCATATGTAGCTAGGATTGTTGTCTTATTGTAAAAGGCAACTTTTGTTTTAAATTGTTACTTTTGCATTAAAGTTTATGCCTAAATGTGATATATTGCAGCTTATCAGACCTTAGATGTGGTGGCTGCATTCATTTTTTCCCTATATTTTCACCTGATGATCCTTCAACTAACACACTTTCCTGTTCTAGGATGACAAAACTCACCCTATCGTATCTGTGGAGGGTGCAGCCTTGTCACCTAAGTAAAGGATTACAGAACACTCCTTTTTTTTCTCAATAACATAATTAGAGGTATTTTGTAGTTCACAGAGATAGCTGGGAGCAATGTAACGGATAAGAAGGCAGCACAGGAGGTTATCCGCTCATAAGATTTTTGGGAGGAATAACAGGCATTTTTTTCACGTCTTAAACAGATGTAAAAAATGACGCTAATTTAACAGATTGAAAGGTAGCAAATAAAGGGAATTCTTGGTTAAGTTTTACATACTGTCATAAGAGAAATATGGAGCCACGACCTTCTGATAATGCTAGTTGCCTGGCTGTGTTTGGTCACCATTGTTGCAAATCACAGGGACAGAAGAAGCATACAGCAAATGAAAGTCAGTATTCCTTCTATACCAGATCAATGACAGTCGGGCACCTAACATTTGTAGAAGGAGAGGTCAGCAATGACTATGCATTTTTCTGATGGTAGGTTTCCTTTAAGCAATTCCTGCTCCTGATATGTTTCTGTTTAAAAAACACTCAAGTGCATTTTCTAATTTAATTTGATCTGATAATATTGTTTTTCCAATCTAGTATAAAGATTTCATAGTTAATCTCCATGTTTACAGTGTGCTTTTTGCCACAGATCATATGCCTGCCTCCCTATGACTCCTTGTCTCATCTTTTCTGCCATTGTTCATTAGTTAAATTCCTCTGGACTTCTAGCACTTGCCATAATGCCGAGATCCTTGCTAGTTGTTATTGTGTATAACAATCTCTTTGCCGCTGTTCTACATTTTCACTGTACTTCCATCTTTCTTTTCTCTTTCTCCCATACAAGGCATGCTGGCTACACTTTATCTGAGTGATGTCCTTGGCATTAATCCTGCCTGCTGAAAGTAGCTTGTTTTCTTTTATTCCCAAGCTACATCGCCTACACATTACCTCTTTTGTAATTGATTTATTATGACGTCTCTAGTCGGTGTGCTGGGATTCAGTTCTATCTTAGCACTGATCCTTTTTTTTTTTTTTTTCCTCCTGTAGATTCAACAGCTTGCAATCCGCTGCATCCAGAAGAACATCAAAAAGAACAAGGGGGTAAAGGGTTGGCCCTGGTGGAAGCTTATCAGCACTGTCCGGCCTCTGATACAGGTGCAGCTGACCGAGGACCAAATCCGAGGCAAAGACGTAAGTACAATGGTTGTCACACCCAGCTTTGCCAATATATTCAGTGTTCATTTGTAGAGAAAATGTGTTTGTTGATACTATGCATGGGCTAACTAATAATCCATAGGGGGCTTCTGTTAGTTCTGCCAGCAGGCTGTCTGTGCATTGTGCTGCTGGTAGATAAAATTTCTGTACACAGTTTCCCAGGAGACAGTGATGCTCCTATTATAATATCTATTATTATAAGCGATGCTTATCTATTTTTCTATATTTTCACATTGTCAGTGTTGTTCAATAAGATGATGTAGTGAGTAATGATAATGTGAAATGATCAGAAAACCAATGCTAGCACTCATATTTTAGTTTAAAGAAGAAGTTTGGGGTACATACAAAAAAGCAACCTTACAGAATTACCTGTTTGCTGTAGCATTGGTCTGATGTGACTGCTGTCCCATGTCAGTTCTGAGACCAAGAATTGAGTGATCACATGACCCATGATTGCTCATTTCTCGGTCTGCTTGGAGCAGAGAATTGTGGGGGGGGTGCAGCTGGAGTATTAAATGCTGGATCCAGCAATCAGGCAGCAGGGTGGATCTGAACAATATGATTGTGATCCTTCCAGAACCCAGAGTGGCTCTGTGATGCTAGCTTGATAGTGGGCACTACCCCGCTATTAGCCAAGTCTGGGTCACAGGAGAGCAAAAGTAAGTGCACACCTGTTACTCACAAGAAAGGTGAGGCCAAAAAAGCTTTGGCCATACTTCTCTTTAAAAATCAGTCAAAGGGGGTTATTTACGAAAGGCAAATCCACTGTGCACTTGAAAGTGCACTTGGAAGTGCAGTCGTTTTAAATCTAAGGGGTAGATCTGAAATGAGTGGAAGCTCTGCTGATTTTATCATCCAATCATGTGCAAGCTAAAATGCTGTTTTTTATTTTCCTTGCATGTCCCCCTCAGATCCACAGTGACTTTACTTTCAAGTGCACTTGCAGTGCAAAGTGGATTTTCCTTTAGTAAATAACCCCTAAAGTGTATCTAAACTCAAAAAAAAAAAAATGTAATATATTGCAGATTATCAGTCCTTGGGTGCAATTAGTTCCCCTCTCCTCATCATCTTCATTACATAGGGATAGGTGTTCTCTAGTTCACAGAAGATAGCTGGGAAGGCTAAGATTTCAATTCAGTGCACAGGAGATTACAAGGACACAAATATTCTGGCAGGATCAACAGGTATTTTTTGTACTTTGTTTAAAAAAAAAAATGAATGCACCAAACTGCCTTTGTCTGTTTACATTTACCCTTAGTGCCTGTTCACACTAGCGCTGTGCGGGAACGGGTGCGATTTCAGTGCCGGTTCCCCCATCACATAGGACTCGCAGGCAGTTCACACTGCCCTATGTGAACTGCTTTGGGTGTCAATAGAAAGTTAATGACACCCACAGATCGATTCACATATTGCAGTATAAACTGTCAAATGGTGCAGGATTCAGATCATGTGGGTGTGAACACCCATGCGATCCAATTCCAGTGCGGACCAAAAAAAGGGTCCTGCGCGGTTTTGGTGTGAATGCAATGTGAATTCAGCCATACAATCTGTATAGCTGAATTCGGATCGCACAGACATCGCATGTGATTTGCAGTGCAGTGCGAATCACATGTGATGTGTAACATCGGACCAGTGTGAACATTTATGATAATACATTTTTTTGTTTGTTTAAAAATAACAAACATGTTCTACTTACCTGCTCTGTGTAGTAGTTTTGCACATAACAGCCCAGATCCTCCTCTTCTTGGATCCCTCTTTGGTGCTCCTGGTCCCTCTCTCCTGTTGAGGGCCCCCACAGCAAGAAGCTTGCTATGGGGGTACCCGAACCGAAACTCTGTGTGTCCATACAGACACGGACTTGCAGACTGGCTCCGCCCCCTCTCTCTCTTGGCTCACTGACTTTGATTGACAGCAGCGGGAGGCAATGACGCTTCGCTGCTGTCTCAGCCATTGAGAAAGGAGAGTCCAGACAGCCAAGTCTCTCGTCCAACATCGCTGGATCGAGATGGGGCTCAGGTAAGTATTAGGGGGGCTGCTGCACACAGAAGGCTCTACAACCACTTTAAGGATGATGGCCTGCAATGCACAAATGTTAGACTTCCGCTCACTTCCTGTTGTGCATTCAGGACAACAAGTAAAGGGAAATCTCCCCAGTGGTACAGACAGAAACAATGCATGGGCAGTGTTTTTCTATTCTCTACGCTATCTAAAACTCTGTAATTACTGTGGAGATTCACTCCCTCAGTTTGTCTTGCAGACCAGTGTCACCAGTACTAAATCCATATCATCTTGCCATTAGAACAAGAATAGGGGGGAAATTTTTCAATGGGGTCACTTGTTCAATGAAAGCTGTCAGGGGGGCTCCTCATTTTGGAAAGTTTTCCTCTCAATTCATGTTGTGTCTAACAGACAGGAAGTGAAGAGGAATCTCTACATTGGACACAGATGGCAAAGAAAACCTGAACCTCAGGTTGCTTTCCACTTTATGCCATGACTACATTATAATGTCCTATGACACTTTAACCAGTAGATAGATGAAAATACTGACTGCAGTTTTGATGATATTTATTATGTCAATATTCTACCCTTCAATGCACCAGAAAACTTTGTCTTATGCCGCGTACACACGAGCGGACTTTACGGCAGACTTGGTCTGGCGGACCGGAGTCCGTCAGATAATTCGATTGTGTGTGGGCTCCAGCGAACTTTTTTTCCCAAAAGTTCGACGGGCCTAGAAATGAAACAGGTTTCAAATCTTTCCGACGGACTCGAGTCTGGTCGAAAAGTCCGCTCGTCTGTATGCTAGTCCGACGGACAAAAACCGACGCTAGGGCAGCTATTGGCTACTGGCTATGAACTTCCTTGTTTTAGTCTGGTCGTATGTCATCACGTACAAATCCGTCGGACTTTGGTTGATCGTGTGTAGGCAAGTCCGTTCATTCGCAAAGTCCGTCAAACCTAGTCCGTCAAAGTCCGCCCGTGTGTACGCGGCATTAGATGCAGGCTTTTTGGTTTCATAAAACCCTTTAAGTGAACATGTTAAACCATTCACTGAGCACTTAAGATTTTTATAAAAAAATAATGTGGTGATACGGGTCATGTTTACCACACTGTGCCACATTCCTTGCTAAAATCTTTGATCTGTTCTAGACAGGAAGGATGGGCAGACTTTGCAAGCACATCACACTTGAACTGCTCAGCTAATGTCAACATCCCTAGAAGCCTGAGGTTCTCACCCTTTGGTTTTATGGCAGAATCAACGCATAAAGATTGCCAATGTTTGATTAGAGTCTTTTAAACCTGGGGTCTTGAAGTGGAACATTTAAAAGTGTAGGCCTTGATGGTAATGCTAGTTCTAAAAGGAGATTTGTTTATTCAGAGAATAGAATGTGTCAGGGGTGCAGCTAGATGGCATCAGGCTGAGAGTGCTTAATGCCTGTTTCAATGACAAAATATCACATGTGGTAATATACAGCTCTATCTAAATTCAGCAGAGAGGTACCACTTCTCTAAAAGGACTGCTAATGGAAAAGTCACAGACTTGGCATGCGTGGCGCAGGACCTTCCTGATTAATCACTGTCACATAGAGGCTAGAGACTTTGCTTTGTGGATTCTGTTAATCTTACTGACTCAATCAGTTCCTTATAAGAACTCAAAAGTTATTGGCATAGTGGCTGATGAGTTCCTAATCTTGCAGTATATGTAGAGTAGTCATATCTTGCAGTCTGATCTGTACAGATACATTTTTTAGTCTTCGCAATGACATTTGGAAAGTCAGGAGCCAAGGAAGCACATCAGTAGGTGTTTTACTAATGGAAATAGGATATTCTCTTTGCTTGGTGTATGAGGTAAAGCTCTATTGACTTCCACCATCTAATCATGTACAAGCAAGCATACTTTTGTTTTTTTTTGTTGTTTTTTTTTTGTTGAACTTGATTCTTTGCAAAAAGAATTTTCACTAAATTTACTAAGAGAAAATTCCCTCACAATGTGCAATTCCCCTACAAAGTGAACAGCCTACTTGCCTAAATCGACCCCAAAAGTCCTAGTGAGATGAGTTTGCTAGCTGTTATAGGTTACATCACGCACCTTCTGTGCATTACCTTTTTTAAAGTTTAAAATAGCTGATATGTTCTCTTTAAGTGTACATATTCACTTTAAATGTACATTTTTACCCGTTTTTTTATCAAACTATCTTTTATTTATTTTGAAAGGTGATCATTGGCTCGCCCCTCTCAAAATACTGAGTACTTTTATGCAAAGATGTTTGTTCATAAAATTTTTGTGGACCTTCAAACCTTGTGCTGAGGGTGACTTTAACTTCCTTTGTCCCACTTGGTTGATTCCTTTGGGCTCTTATCAGAGCCTAACGTGAGCACCCGTTTTCATGTTACCGCTGGAAGCTGTCCATTATTTTCTGCCAGATTTACCTTGTTAAACTAGACAGAGGAATACAATGCTGTCAGCAATCACATGAGCAATGGTAGGTGCATATTGTAGCTCTCAATGATAAAAGATGAACTGAGTCTTTCAACTGGCTCAACAAACAAGAGATTTACGGTGCGTAGGCTATATTAGTGATATAATTTGTGTGAAACCACAAAGGGTGTCTATCATTTCAAATCATAAAAGGGTCATTACACCCAGAAGTGATACTATTGGAGAGTGAAAGTAAACCTGTCCTAATCCTGTTTCAGATTAACAAATGCGTAGTGGGAAAGTTACCTTTGGTGAAGACTGTAGCTCCAGAATTCTGGACTCCCAGAAGCTACATGCTCAACCTTTTCTGTAAAGTTGAATTTGGCCTCAATGAGTCTAACCATTGGTCAGTTTTAGTGCCTTACAATTTTTCTATAAACCTTCCTACCTGCACCTTTTGTGTTTCACCTATTCAAGATGTGCATTGATTATGTAGTTTTAAGGTGTCTATTGTTGATCTGTATGGACAGTCTACTGTGGAGTACATCATCACATTTCTGTGTCAGAAATGTGTTTGTTTGAAACATGAGGCATGTGGCATTACATTGCCCATGTTAATGCATGTCCACTGTCTTTTGTCTAAGAACTGACACTTCCTGTGAAGAAACAACATATCTCACAATCTCTGGGTCTCTCAGTCTAGTTCTAATGCAGCTCAAAGCAATTAACAGAGCTAACCACCCTGGAAGAGATGTGTTTGTTTTTTATATAATTAACAGTCACACATTTGTGATACAACACAGAAAAAATAACTTGACATGCATTTGACCCAGAACAAGAAGCTGCTTGTCCCTCTCGTGAATAGAAACAAGCTAGGTGCATTAATACATGGGCATAGGGGTATCAATTGGCCAAAACACTACAAATTGCAGCCACAACATGTGAGCCCATCTTTACAAGGTAAGGCAACCACACAGGGAATATAGCTAGAATACCTAGTTAGAACAGCAAAAGATTTGAAAGTGTACAATGCCCTTAAAGTGGAAGTAAAGTCTTGTTGTTAATGTAAAAAAAAAACGTAGGTTTAAAGTGATATTGAAGGTATTTTTTTTTCATTTTTTTTTTTTTTAAATGACAAACCTGTTATACTTACCTGCTCTGTGCAATGGGTTCAGACAGAGCAGCCCCAATCCTCATCTTCTCAGGTCCCCCGCTAGCGCTCCAAGCGCCCCCTGCTCCCTCCTCACTGGCTCTGAGCTTTGACTGACAGCAGCTGGTGCCAATGACTCTCTCAGCCAATCAGGAGGCAGAAACCCAGGGAGCAGCCACTCTCAAGCATATTGCTGGTTAGCAATTGGGTTCAGGTAAGTATTAGTTGAGGCTGGGGGAGGGGACTGCATACTGAAGGTTTTTTTTACCTTCATGCATAGAATGCATGAAGGTAAAAACCTTCTGCCTTTAGAACCACTTTAAGTCATGCACTGCATACTAGTACATCATGACAGACTTGCCTACAAGCAAAGCCCTCCAGCGTTGCACTGACATGGCTCCATGGTCCCCGACACTTCCATCTTCACCTGGTCTTCCTTCTGGGTTTTGTATCTTTGGCCACTTAAATGGCCATGCCGAGGTGATGTCTCCCGCGCATTCACATAAGGCACACAGAGTGGGCAGTAAATGTGGTCTGAGCTGCACATTTGCATCACATTACCCGCTAACAGGCAGGGGGAACATTCATGACAGAAGAGACCTCTAGGGTCTCTTCTGTTATGAAAACTTTGCCTGTTAGTGGTTTTTGCAGTTTGTCAGTTTACTATCACTTTAAGTCTACTAATGGTATAAGTATATAGGGAAATCTTTGCTTTGTCCTATATACTGATAGACCTGCATGGGCTGCATCGCTGGGATGCTGACCTTCTTGATTGGCCCAGAACAAGCAGCCATTATGATGGGTTCAGACTTCTGGGGAATTTTCAAACTAATTTTATATAAAGTGCTGTGCAAACTGTTCGCGCTATATAAATCCTGTATAATAATAAAGTGGAGACTGAAGCAGGAGGAGTTGGAATACTTCTGATGTAGTCAGAGGATTCAAATTGTAGAGCAGATGGGAAGATCTCCAGAGGCCGTGTTGGGAACAGCTTGTTGCTGAAGTGCTTAAAAGATGCAAGAAACCAGCATTTGAGTCAGCACGTTGGACTCCACCTATACCTGAAATAACGCCGACCCATTAACTTTATGTATGTTAAGGGATCCTTGAAGAACCTCCATTCAGCTGTTTGGAATTATTTAAACTTAAATTGTTTTCAGTTAACCATCCCCTGGCCATAACCTCCTGCTTGAATCACACTTCAGTACACTATGTTTAGTGGAATTTGGTCGCATGACCAGCTATTGATGCAGTTCTGTTTGACATGTGGCAGACAAGCTATAGATGTTGCATTACATTTTGTTTGTTTCAGGTCTGTTTTTATTGAATATGTAGCAGAACCCTTTAGGTGTCTTAATGATTGCCATTGACAGGCCTTATATGAAATATAACCCTGAAAACCAGGGGAAGTATGACTGTTTGAATTATTGTGAGCCAGGAGACCTGCTGTTTCTCCTCCCCTTGGCTGTGTGCGGCTTCTGGTAGGGATGTTCAAATTACAATTATTGTCCTCCAGGGGTTTGTCTGAGCGAGGAGGAGTGGTGCAGAATATGTTTATGATTATCAAGAGCTGCACAGGGGAATTTTAGCGAGATTCTGTTACCGTTTGGCAGAAAGGAGAATAGCAAATCTGCAAATGTACTACAGCAGTGGGTTTCTGTTGGTGAATTATGATAACCCTCAGGAACTGGACCACCAGCAGCCGAATGTCTGTATCTGTTATGTGCAGCACGCCTCTTGTCTTCATTTTACCCTTGGTGTTGCAACTGCTCTGACAGTGTGCTCGCAATGTATTTAACAGTAGGCAGTGTAAAAATAACCAGTAGAGAACATTTGTTTCACAGAATGGAATAAATGATCTGCAATTGGAGGACGTAAAGAAACAAGATTGTTAATGGAATAGAACAGTTTATAATATGTTCCTCTGGGTCTTATTTGTTAACACAGTGCAAGGGGAGAGCATGTGCAGAAGGACCTTTCTTTGGTCAGAAATGGAAATACGGTATGTGTCTAATAATCAGAATATTGGAACAGCTCAGAAAAGGAGGAAAAGTGAAATTTAAAGAGATACAAAATGAAACCGTGTTCATTCATGTCATGTTATAAATACAACTTAACCTTAAAGTGCATTTGTTAACGTTACAGTCTCGAACCATCAATGACCTAGGATCTAGCAATAATCAATGAGTGTGCCTCATTGGACAAGTGTCATTGACACAGAGAGAAGCATTTGACTGCTTTCCTTTGAATACTGGCTCAGTCTAGTGTTGCCACCTCATCCCTTTAAACTCAAACACATATGAATTACACAGGTTCTCAGGCTAACTGAATGCAGATAAGACACCAATGCGAGTTTAATATCCACCTTAATCAGCCACAGAACATGTATAATTAATATGTGTTCGAGTTTAAAGGGATGAGGTGGCAACCCTAGCTCAGTCCTCAAAATGACTGATGGTAAAAGCAGGTGTCAACTAAAATTCAAAGTTTGCTGGGAAAGCGTCACACTTCCCCTGGTCAGTTATATACAAAAACAGGAGAAAAGTAGGGCATTTAAAGGTTCAAATTGACACAATTATCTTATAAAATTGTTATTTATTTTGTATCAATAAAATTTATTTTAGTCAAAAAATTCAAAATCAGACTGATAAATTTTACAGACACATTTTACATGTTCCATGTTAAAATAGATGCCTCCATCTCGACATGTTTCGACATGTTTCACCAAATTTTTTACATAGCTTCTTCAGGATTATATGCATCAATCTGTCAATTGTGTCAATACTATCAGCTTGTTTGCTCCCAGCCACAAGGGAGCAAACAAGGTGATGGCATTGACACAATCTGTGGATCCTCATACCTTGTGGATGTTGGATGATTCAGACAATAGAGTCTTAAACTGCTCCTGAGGTTTACTTAGGAATATTGATTCCTTCTTGGAACTTTATCCTCCCTGTGGCTGTCTATTCAGTTGTCCAGACCATTATCCCATGGGTGTCAACTGCCATTACAATTATAGGTCATATTTGATGGAAAGTTAACAGATTGATGCATATACTCCTGAAGAAGATGTATAAAAAATTTGGCAAAACATGTTGAGATGGATGCATCAATTTTAACATGGAACATGTAAAATGTCTCTGTTAAATTTATCAGTCTTGTGATTTTGAATTTTATTACAAAAATTACATTTATAATATGAAATAATGATTTTATAAGATAATTGTGTCAATTTGCACCTTTAAAGTCCCTCCTTTTCTCATGTTTTTTTATCTAATAATTGTAATGTGGTGGTAAAATATTTCAAATCCTTTCGTCCAGGACTCAATAGTGGTAACCGTTTTATATACACTAATCAGCAATAACTTTAAGAGCACTGACAGGTAAAGTGAAAAACAATAATTATCTTGTTCTAATGGCATCTGAAAGTCTGTGGTTTATTTTAGGCAGCAAGTAAACATGTTCTCTCTGAAGTTGATGTGTTGAAAGCGGAAAAAATAGATATTGCGGTTTGTTGTGTATGGGCTTTCTAACCACAGACAGGTCAGAGTGCCCATGCTGATCCGTGGCCCGACGATATGGCACCAGGAGGCAGTATGGAAAGAAGACAAGCCAAACCTTGGGTCCTGCCATTCATGTGGTTGTTACGTATCACGTACCACCTATCTCACCGTTGTTGCTGACCAAGCACACCCCTTCATGGAATCAGTATTCCCTGATGGCAGTGGCCCCTTTCAACAGGATAATGTGCCCTTTCACACTGCAAAAATGGTGCAAGATTGGTTTGAGGAATACGAGTATGAAGTGTCGACTTGGCCTCCGAATTCTCCAGATCTCAACCCATCAAGCATCTCTGGGATGTGCTGAAAAAGTAAGTCCAATCTATGGAGGCCCTACCTCGGAACTTACAGTACGTAAAGTATCTGCTACTGATGTCTTGGTGCCAGATACCACAGGATACCCTCAGAGGACTAGTGGCGCCCATGCCTCAACGGGTCATGGCTGTTTTGGCAGTAAAAGGGGGTCCTCAATATTTGAGGAGTGGTCACAAAGTTATGGCTGATCAGTGTGCTCTACAAGAGAGCTTGCAAACAAACATGATTGCAAACTTAGTGTGTTTGAGAGGTTCAAAGGACCCTTGTTCATCAGTGCTGAAGCGGAAAAACAAATCCTAGAGATGATAAATATGGAGTGATCCCAAATAGCAGTTCGAAAGTATATAGCAAAAAGGATCTGCTCCAGATGCTGATGTAGGCTGCCTAAACTGTTATCTTTCAATAACCCGGACTTGAACAACATGACTGGGAACTGGGACTTTCCTCATTACATGATCAGTTTAAGGACTTTATTAAGAAGCCATGTATTCAGTGCATCCCTGAAGATTTATAGAACACTGCAAATATCTTATGAAATGTCCAACTCCAAGGTCAGTTAGCAGGAATTGCCTGGGATGCCATATTTCATGCAGCAGTTTGATAGGTAAATCTGTAATTTGACTTCAAGTTCTGGTCTAAGAGACCGCTATTGAAAGCATGGATTCTGGGAAATTTTAATCATGGGAGTGCTGAGCTGAGTGCACTCCTGGGAAATACAGGAGAAGTATAGCCAAAATAGCTTTGGCTATACTTCTCCTCTAAGCCAAGCACCTTAAAGTGAACCTGTCATTATATAGATACATGCACTGCTATTGCTGGCCCTTTTTTGGAAGTGTCATTTGCACAGTTGTGCATGATTTCAGCACTTCTGAATCACTCAGTGCTAGTTCACACCAGATGCACTAAAAATGCATGCAGTGTTTTCCATGTATTCCAATGGCTCTAGTTCACACCAATGCAGTCAGTTTCCAGTCGGTTTCCGGTGCAGAAAAAAGCATGCTGCTTTTTTTCTGCACAGAACTGTACTGGAATCTAGCAAATTGTATCAAAAACGCACTCGAACTGCGTGTGGTGTGCACTGTAAGCAAAAACTGATCCGGAACGTATAAGTACATTTTTGTGGTGTGAACTGGCCCTAAAAAATGCATGCACAGTGTTTTCCATTTATTCCAAAGGCTCTAGTTCACACCAGTACAGTCCGTTCCAGTCAATTTCCGGTGCAAAAACTGACCGGAAACTGACTGGAACGGACTGCATTGGTGTGAACTAGAGCCATTTTAATACACGGAAAACACACTGCATGCATTTTTAGTGCAGAAAAAAAGCGCACGGAACTGCATATGGTGTGAATTGGCCCTTACTCGGGAGTCAGAACAAGCACACAAAACATAAAAACCAAAAGACCAGCCCTGGAATTTAGAATCCAAATTGCGGCTTTTGGAAAATAACTTTAGTTCTTTGTAACACAGGGCCTTTTAATATAGTGATCGACAGCAATACATCAACAAATGTTATTGCAGGTTTGGAAACTGTTCATAACCATTTTGGTCATACTTAACTCTAATGCAATTATACTACCGTATATACTCGAGTATAAGTCGAATTTTTCAGCACATTTTTTTGTGCTGAAAGTGCCCCTCTCGACTTATACTTGAGTCAAGCACTTTTCTGCAGCCAAAAATTTCATTTTCCGAACCGAATTTTGGGCCCCGTATCTCAGGGCCACTTTGTGGTAGGAACCCCAAATTTGGTGTGCAAACCCAGTGGAACTGGTACCACAACATATCCAAAGCTGGGGTTCCTAGCACTAAGTGTCCCCGAGATACGAGGCCTCAAAATCGGTTCGGAAAATGTCATTCTATGCTGCAGAAAAGTGCTTGACATTTTCTGAACTGAATTTGGGGCCCCGTATCTCAGAGCCACTTAGTGCTAAGAACCCCAAATTTGGTGTGCAAGCCCAGTGGTACTGGTACCATAGCATATCCAAAGCTGGGGTTCCTAGGACCAAGTGGCCCCGAGATACAGGGCCCCAAACCCGGTTTGCAAAATGTCATTCTCTGCTGCAGAAAAGTGCTTGACATTTTCTGAACCGATTTTTGGGGCCCTGTATCTCGGGGACACTTGGTGCTAGAAACCCCAGCATTGGATATTTTATGGTGCTAGTTCCACTGGGTTTGTACACCAAATTTGGGGTTCCTAACACTAAGTGGCCCCAAGATACAGGGCCCCAAAGTTGGTCAACTGTGTCCGTCTGCAACAATGTCATTTCGGAACCCTTTGGGTTCAGAGACCCCAAATTTTGGCTGCAGCTAGGGGGTATCTAGGAACACTTAACTACTGAGTTTGAAGTTCGGGGGACCTATGGCTGCAAATGGGCACAGTGAGGCTGCAAATGGGCATTGTTGATCCTCTTTTCCACTTACAGTAGCTGTGCATTTCTCACCCTCGTCTTATACTCGGGTCACTAAGTTTTTCACATTTTTTTGTGGTAAATTAGGGCCTCGACTTATACTCGGAACGACTTATACTCGAGTATATACGGTATTTGCAAAGCCTCTGAACGAACATTAGCCAAGTGAGATGAGAATCTCCTCCTGGTGCTGGCTTGTAAATGAGGACAGGTAGATCTTGGTGTTCTTCTGGTTTATGGCCTAGATCCCTAACAGATTAGAACTCTGGTGGTAATTCAAACCATGCCCTCCAGTGCTGTAAGACAAGCGTGTTAAACACCGTGCCAACTGGAAACTTGTACATGATTGTCATTTAGAAGATAAGGCTGAGAAAACTTTAGTTATATAAATGGTGCATCATGCTTTGAGCGGTACTCTGATTCCTCCTGTATTGAATTGTAATGTAGCTGTTCTGTTTGCCCTAACATTGTAAAGCGATGTGCAGACTGTTGACGCTATATAAATCCTGTATAATAATAATAATAATATTTACATGCAGTCATGAGGTTTTCGCTAAGAGAACATCACTAGGTTTGACGCAGAACACTGTATGAAGGAAATGCTGAAGAATTCTGTATATTGTTCCAATACATTGTTATTAGTACTTGTCGCCTCAATGTTTATCTGTTCATGTACACTGTGAGTTTGGGTTCAATGTTTATCAAATTGCACACTTCTTCTTTCTGCAGGAAGAGATACAACAGCTGAAAAGCAGGTTCGAGAAAGTTGAGAAGGAGAGGAATGAACTGAGATTGAACAACGACCGCCTAGAGAGCAGGGTAATGCTTCTTTTACAATATACTCCTGAATTTTTACTCTTAGCTATTCTTATTTCCACCAAAGCTTACTGCTTTATGCTCAATTTTAGGCCAGACGCCGCCCCACATTTATGAGCTATTGTTCCTCCATAGCTACGTGGTCCTATTCTACTCATGTTTATAAACTGTCAGTTTTCATAATTGTACATGAAAGATACCATGTTTAGAGAGCTCTTTTAAGCAGAGTGGAGGAGGTAGAATGAGGCTGATAAAAGTAATATATACAGTTAAGGCTCTATTTAAAAAAAAAAAAAAAAAAAAGCTATGTGAACATGTCCAGCGTTAGTACAGTCATTATTAATAATCCCCGAAATTTGTCTAATGTATTTATTTCCTATGATCATCAGCTTCATATAGTGGCCATAATACGGTAATTTCCTCAATACCTCAATCAGGAAAATACTGTATTATGGCCACTAAATGGAGGAAATGTTCAAGGAAAATAAACATATTAAACCGGTAATAACGGTGGTTATTTTTGGTGGCTGTGCGAATGCTTGAGATATTTGCACAGCACATTTATTTATAAAGAGAACCTTTTTGTTTCTTGCATTCATTTGGTGATGCTTTCAATAGAATCCAATTCCAGTTCAGATGTTAGGATTGTATGTGAAGAGGCTCAGAATAGTGCTTTAAAATGGTTAATCACAGGAACTGAAGCATCAGCCTGAGTGAGATTACTCACACCATCTTCACCTAAACCCTGTCTGTTCAGGCAAGAGCCAAAGGATTTTCCTGTGATAGGTAGTGCAATTACATTTTATATAAACATGCTCTAGTTGACTAAAGCTACCTAGAGAGGCGTTAGGCATGATCTGACCGATGAAAGTTCTGTTGGATAACTTAATAATCTTGTGTCTCAGGGGACAGAGGGACGTGCTCAGTAGATCCCCCTTGTGCCAACGTATTTTAAAGAGCAGCAAACCAGTTGGTTAGAAAAAAAAATCTTGGTCAGTCAGTTTTTCCTGTTATGCCGCGTACACACGAACGGAATTTCGGCCGGCAAAAGACAGGTGAGAGTTTTTCGTTAGAAAATGCGACTGTGTGTATGCTCCATCGGTCTTTTGCTGACGGAATTCCAGCCAGCAAAAGATTGAGAGCATGCTCTCAATTTTTCGGTCGGGAAAAGTTCCTATCCGAAAATGCGAGTCTAGTCTGTGGCAATTCCGACATGCAAATTCCTACGCATGCTCGGAAACAATTCGACGCATGCTCGGAAGCATTGAACTTAATTTTCTCAGCTCGTCTTAGTGTTGTCGTTCTTGACGGTCGTAATTTCAGCAAACTTTTTCGTGACCGTATGTATGCAAGGCAAACGGAATCCCGTCGGAAAAGCCGTCATATCTTTTTCCAGCGAGAAATCCAATCGTGTGTACGTGGTATTAGAATAGACCCAAGGAATGCACAGAGATACACTTTCCAGACTGACTTTAGTCAGCAAAATCAGGCAAATTGATTTGTTTTGAAAGCGTGGGATTCTGTATTTTATAATGCAATTACTGAAGAGGTAGAACAAGAGATCCTGTAATCTCATTTTGATTGTGGTGTTTGATTTCCATTTAATTCTCTGGTTATGACAAAGCCTTGCATTAATTTACTACTTCTAGATCACAGAGCTGAATTCTGAGCTTACAGACGAAAGAAACACAGGAGAATCTGCCTCCCAGCTACTGGAGACAGAGACCGCCGATAGACTGCGGGTGGAAAAAGACATGAAGGATCTGCAGGTAAAACCTCTTAGTATTCTATCCTCTCCATAGAGTCTCTATGCGCTTTCAGGCAAGTCTCCCTCTTATCTCTTGGATTATGATCTAATAGATGCAAACGGCTAACTTACTGCCTCCTTTCTTACTTTGTTGGTCTTCCTGCTGCCCTTCAGCGTGCCTTTTTATAAAGGTATTATCCTTCTGGCATAAATATGTGAGAATTGGTGGACCTACATGGGACCTATGTCTCCTTACATTGTAATACAAATAAATTGTTAGGCATTAATGCCGGTTATCACTATGGCATGTTTAGAGCTTACTACCTTTGCAGGATAGCATTTGCTGATTCAATTTCTGAGCTTAAATATTTACAATAGGAATATGTTTATAGTCTGCTAGTGTTGTGTCCTGTGCTTAGGATCAGTGATAATACATGTGCCCACAGTAATCCAAATTAATTTGTTCTGCTTTATGCGGGGGATCAGAGCGGACACCAAATAACCTTGTACTGGAAACTGTTCAAATAAAGTCAACTGGCATGAACATTGCTGGCAAACAGGATGCTTAGTACAGGTGCACCAACTGCTCCTGCAGAGCTATTCAATATATAAATGCAAATATAAATTTTGATTTTCAAAATGTAGCCAATAAGTTTAAAATTGAGCCATGGTGGTGACGTTAAAAATTTTCAACTTGGCTTTCCAGTTAGGTAAATGCTCTAAGATTCTTCTATATTTGAATATTTGTGAATATGTGAATATTTGTCCTAAACACAAAATAAAGTCTATTCAATGTCAAAAGATATTTTACATTGTTGGCTAGGGTTAGAAATGGTAAAATCCAGCAGTCTTTTGCTGCTATCTAGGCCACTTTAGGGAGCTTTGCCTTTACTTAAAGCCCTACTCTGGGCAACATTTTATTTATTTTTTACCTCATGAAACAAGTTATACTCACAGAAATCTACCATCCTGGTCCATCGCCCGCACCGTTTCATGGGTGCGAGGGACCTCTAACCAAGCGCTGTGAGTGGGCCCTCGCCAACCAGCCCCCTACCCCTTCCGCCATCTTGTGATGATGTCTCTCTTCTGCAGAATCCTCATACTAACCTGCAGCTGGACATGTCATGCAAACCCTAGAAGATGTAACAGAGAGAGGGCCTTTGGATTTTTCTTTTACATGGGGGTGGGAGGGTGGTAGTTAAAATTATTGTGGAAATTTACTATAACCGTGGGCAAAAAGCTCTCTAAAGTGAAGGAAATCTCATCTTAGACAGTTGTGACTACAACAAGCGTACCCATGGGAAGGTTTCTCCTTTCTCTATTTTTGTTCAGGTGACAACTCATAATTTAGAATTATTCTTCCTTCTTTTCTGGTTATAATTCTCCTCAAGAGAAAAAAAAGAGGGTGACTCTTCCCAGTGAAAACACAAAAAAAATCTAACAGTGATTTTACACCTTTACCAGTTAATTAAAAAAAAAAAATTTTAGACTTTAGATAGTCTTTGGATTCTTTTATTTCTGGTCAAGATGAATGTTTCCACCATTTCTTTATTTAGACAGAAAGTGGAGGATGGAGTGCAGTGTCACAGGCCATATTCAACCATTCTTAAAGTGACAAACCCACATCAGTAAAAACTATCAATACATGCTATATTGAATCCTGAGCATACTCCCATTGTGGGATTTTTCTGCTGTATTTTGCAAACTACCTGGTTGATCCTGCTGTTCTGTGTCCCTCCCTCCTGTCTGTGTCGCACAGCAGCTGAAGATTCTGCAAAGCAGTTTTGCCACAGCTAGTTAGCAAGTTCAGTTTTCAGTGTGTTTCCTCCTGAGCAGCCCACGTCACTATAGAGTCACACATGTGGTTCTATACACAGGGATAAATGACAGCCCACTGACTCCCTCCCTCCTCCTCCTCCTCCTCCTGTGTGGCGCTGAAAATAAAAAATGGGGGGAGGCTACCTGAAACAAGTAGTTTCTCTCTAGTACAAACATATGCAAATATTGTGTAAACACTGCAAGACAAAGTGAAAATAGTAGTATCATGCGACTGTAAGTCACTCACTGCGAACTACCATAAAGTGTTACATATATTACAAATAAGTGCGAAGAAAATATATTGTTCAATGCAATGAAGTGCAAAACAATAAATGAAGTGACTAATAAAAACAAACAATAAAACATAAGCATACATAATGTGAAGGTAAGTGATGAAAAACAATATATAAGTCCCAAGGGTGGTAATATTGAGAGGATTGAAATGAGGAGACAACTTCAACTAAGATCAAACAGGCTCTGAAATGGATGAATTCAGTGGTATTCACTTGGTCACTTTTACTGTGCTTTTTCTACTTTGTTGCTGTTTTTATTTGAACATTTTATTTGCATATTTTTGGATATCCGTTTTATTTGTTACCAATAAATCCCAACATACGGATTTACACTATGTGGAGACTCTTTCTTCTCCCCACATGCTTTTTAATATCCCTTTGAGCTGGAGGAAAGCTCCCAGTAAGCTGATAGCGGTTTGGCGGATACTGCCATCTTCCATCCATCTCCCTCGTTTGGCACCTTTGAGATCCAGCTACCTACTGGAGGGGTCACCGTGCAATCCAACTCGTGAGTTCCACTTCAGGTCTCCTATACTACGCCTTACTGACCCACCGCCGTACGGTGAGCTGGGTCCACCACTCCTGGTAAGGGTACCTTTTTCTCCCCTTGTCCCTTCGATGGTGTCAGCACTCCCGGGTGTATACCAACCACTGAATTCATCCATTTCAGAGACTGTTTGATCTTAGTTGAAGTTGTCTCCTCATTTCGTTCCTCTCAATATTACCACCCTTGGGACTTATATATTGTTATTCATCACTTACCTTCACATTTTGTATGCTTATGTATTATTGTTTGTTTTTATTAGTCACTTCATTTATTGTTTTGCACTTCTTTGCATTGAACAATATATTTTTTTCGCACTTATTTGTAATATATGTAACACTTTATAGTAGTTCGCAGTGAGTGACTTACAGTCGCATGATACTACTATTTTCACTTTGTCTTGCAGTGTTTACACAATATTTGCATATGTTTGTACTAGAGAGAAACTACTTGTTTCAGGTAGCCTCCCCCCATTTTTTATTTTTAGCGGCCACACTTTTATTTTTTCATTTTCATCACAATTAGTCATATTGTTGTGTTGGCTGCTTCTGTATCATAGGTTGGCGCAGTATTTATATATTTACAGAACGGGGAAATGCTTTGTTTACAAAAGCATCTCCCCGTTCTACCTCTCTGTGACACGATTGTGGGCACCCAGCGGACATAGAGTCCGCGGGACACGCGGTCAGGCGTGCCGCTTCTTAAAGGGGACCTACCTGTACGCCCTTTTGCCCACCAGCACCATTCTGCCGACGTATAGCGGCGTGCGCTGGTCGGGAAGCGGTTAATAAACAAAAACCCATGTAAGTCCCTTTTTCCTAATCGATATACAGCTGTCACATGACCCAGCTCTTTCCCAGTCTATCTGCAGGGAAACATAATCAGAAGGAGCTTCTAGTCCTCTGCTGCTGGTCACATGTTCAGAATAAAAAAAAAAAACAGCCTTTGGAATACAGAGCAAAAATAAATAATTAATATCAAACTGTTTTAAATTGTCATGCAAATATATATTTGGAATTAAATCTTTATTGTTATTGGCAATAACATGGTGTGGGTAGAGTTCTGCCAGTCCCAGGCTGTCTCACGCCCTCCAACCTGTGTCATAGAATAACAGGGAGGTGAAGACCCCATTGATCTACATGTGATATTCCGTCCCCATTGTGTTTAGCTCGTTAGTGGACCCAAAGTAGGAGGGAGGGAGTGGGCTGTCATTTACCACTATTTATACACCCACATGTGTGACTCTATAGTCACATGGGCTGCTCAGAGGTAATGGGGAGGAAATACTCAGCATAGAAACCCACTGAAAACTGAACCTGTGCAGAGTTACCATGACAGCTGCAAAATCGCTAGCTGAATTGGGGATATGGTCAGAAGGGGGAGATATAGAGCAGCAGGATCAAGCAGGTGTTTTTTGCAGAATAAAGAAAATGAATCTCATAGTGACTGAGTGAGTATGAACAGCATGTAATACAGCATTTATTGATAGTTTTTTATGATGTGGGTTTAAAGTGGTTGTAAACCCACTTTGAGAAAAAAAAAAAACGAACACCTGCAGGACAAAGGCATAATGAGCTAGTATGCTATGCATACTAGCTCATTATGTAACACTCACCTGAGATCGAAGCCCTCGCTGCGGTGCCCGTACACAGCACCGGCTGGTAACATCACTCCCGGGGGTTACTTCTGGGTATGGCGGCTCCGGCGCTGTTGCCGGAGGCCTGATGACATCACTCCCGCACATGTGCGTGGTAACGGCACACTCACTGAAGCAACGGCACATACGTGCTGTTGCTTCAGTTTGTGTCAGTGCGCATGTGCCGATGACTTCGACACATGCAAATACAGGGGATATCTCCTAAACCGTGCAAGTTTAGGAGATATCCTGGGTAGCTACAGGTAAGCCTTTATTATAGGTTTTCCTGTAGCGAAAAGTGGTCTGTAAGGGTTTACAACCACTTAAATGACACTTTTTAATGTTACTGACTACACAAAGGTGAGATCCGTTACCTGTTCTTCTGTAGGAAATGGCCACAAAATGTGAAATCACCTCCTCATATTAAAAATGGTGGTGACATTTGAGCAGTACAGGACTTGCTTTGGAAGGCATTGTAGGAAATTCATCATACCCAAAATACAGCTTAAAAATGTATCTGCAGCCATCAAGATTGTTCAGTTGATGAAGCTACGTGTGCATGGCATGCAAAATGGCTGCCTTCCCCTTGCATAAGACACAGGAACACTTTAAATCATGCCGCTGTTAATGTTTCTAAAAAAAAATTCCAACCAGTTTTAAAGCCTAATTGCTTTATGTATATAGAGATATATATATATATACACACATATGCAGCTTTTATGTGTGTTTGTTTACAAAACAGACAGATGGTTCTTCAAAGTTGATCCACACATTTGAAAGAAATCTTTCATCCTAAGTACATACCTTTTGGAGTGTACTTATGTACAGTTTGCTGTAGAAAGCGTCTGTCAGGACATCTGCTTCGTAACACAGATGTATCCCCTGCCTTTTGACCACATTCATGCAAGATATTCTGATGAAAAGGGGGTCTTCTAGGCCTGTCGTATTACTTGTTCAGCAGAAAGCATCGTACCGCTAAGGTATTACCACCAACTCTGGAGCTACGAGATTCCTTATCCCACTCACCTCTTTTATGTTTGTGTTGTCTGATTTCCAGATTGCCCTTGCCGATCGTTCTAATGATACTGATTACTTCTTACACTAGAATAGAGTGGAGGAGATTGACAGTGAGCTTTGTGGACCGAGTACCTCTTGTGACTGAGAACACTTGACATTTGTTTTGTCTGCCAGTGCTAATGCAAGGGAAGTGTCCTTTTTCACATGTATGAATGTCTGGCACTATGGAAAGGACAGGCAGCATCCGTTCTCCCTACCAAGGCTAAGAGTAGAGCATTTCCTTCTGTCAGTTGGCAGATTACTTTCAGGCTCTCCGGAAGATTTGCTTATCCACAAGGAGGAGAAAATCATCTGCCTTTGCTTTCAGGTCCATTGCATTAATGTCTGCCATTTGTTTCACTAATGGTGACATAATTTCATTTCCATAATGATCTATTTACCATGTAGATTAAGGGACTGCAATGCTTATTTCTTATTTGTGCTCAAGAGAAAATTGACACTGCTGGAAAAAAAAAGCAGCTTTAAAGTGCCACTATTGATAATTTGCATAATGTTAACAAACTAGTTTATGCAAAAGAGATTTTGGTAACTGTCATAGCTTCTGGAGATTACCGGCAGAGAAAATAATTTGTGTTTAGATTTTTAGATTCATCTGAGCCAAAGATAATAAATTTTGTTATCAGATGTGTTTTTATTAGTACTAAAAATTACATACGTACCCCATTTCCCCTTCCCTATTGTCCCTGAAACGCCTACTAGCGCGATACGGGGCCCAGCGCGAATTCAGTGCCGAATCTTGCATCCCACAGGTCTTGCAGGCAGTTCATCCTGCCCTATGGGAACCGCTGCGGGTGTTAGTAGAAAGTTAATGACACCCCCAGATCAGTTTGCATATCACAGTGCGAACTGTCAAATGGTGCAGGAATTAGATCGCATGGGTTTGCACACTCATGCGATCCAAATCCAGTGCCGACCGAAAAAAAGGGTTCTGCACCAATTTTATTCGAATGCAATGCGAATTCAGCCATACAATTAGTATGGCTGAATTTGCATCGCACAGACATCGCATGTGATCTGCACAGCAATGCGGTGCAAATCACATGCAATGTCTTAACATCGCACCCCAGCCTAAAGGGTTTTATCCGCACTCCCACATTATTCAAATTGTACCATTAAGCATTATGATTCAAGTTAGAGACATTCAAGATCAAGGTGGTGTTTTGGGAGCACTATTTTCTGGCAGCTGACATCCTGTCCACTAATCACATACTGTACAAGAAAACTAGCACCCGCCAATTTGTCTTTGCCTGATGTAACAGTGAGTATAGAACTGCAACAATAGGTTTCGCAGCAAAGTTTCCCAAAAGTCAGATATTTGATGCCTGGTCGGGTGTGGGTACTTCAGCATTGTTTGATGCATTTTCGCAATCACAAAAGAACTTTAAACCAGAACCCACTTCTATCCCAAATAACAAAAGTAAGGGTTTACTCCTCATTTTAGCATAGTGGGTGGAGTTGTACACCTGGGGCTGTCTGTCCATCCAGATACATTATATTTGTGCTGTACATTAAAGAGCCCTTTATTCAACACTGTGTACAGCTGTTTCATGCTTGTTGGCTATGATCCATGATTTTATGGAATAGGCCTTGAGGAGCAACACATATGTTATATAATGTGTGTTTTTTCCTATATCTGTACAGTGGTTACTTATATTTGGTGTAAGTCTACTTTTGTAATAACACCCAGATAGGCATAATAGTCCTTTTTTTTTTCTTTTACAAAATCCTATTGAGGTTTTCAAAAATAACATACAGCACAAGATCTCAGTACAAAATGTAATATATAAAAGAGTAGTGAGAAAACAAACCCATATAATACCATACAATATGGGCCAATAGGTCATAAATAGTGAGAGCAGCGCAACACAGAACAGCTACCGATATGATAACGGAGTACCCTTCTTTTAATGCCTAGTTTTTTTGTAACTATACAGGGCTGACAAAGTAATGAAAATGCTTAACATGTTAATATCTGGATCGAATAAGTAGTGGGGGCCATCCTCCTCCTTTAAAAAGCTTCAGTCTTTGCTTTTATACAAGTATGATCTGTGTGTCGTGGGATTTTGCACAGTTCTTTAAGAAGATCTGTTTGGGGGATAAAAGGGAAGGAAGTTGCTTTACATTCTGCTCACTGGAACTTCTCTTAAATGCTCAATGATGTTTATATCTAGTCATTGAGGAGGTCATCGAAGCCTGCATATGCTGCTGTTCATGAAACCACCCTTTCTTTTATTTATCTGTGGACAGGGGCCATGATCATTGTGGAAACTGCAGCAAAAGGGTACATGTAAATGGCCCTGTAAATTGGCCTTAGGTTTCTTGTTTTTTTTTCTCCAGTCATGTAAAGCAATCATCCTTTTAGGATGGTGGCCTTATTAGGGATCGACCACTAAATGTAAATGTGTGCAACTGTCATTAGACTCAGTTTAGTAAGCTATAAAAAAATCATAACAGTGACTTTTAGCAATAAGAACTGAACATAACAATCACACAAATGAAAACAAAGATCATAACATATATGCTATAGCTTAGTGAAATTATATATCTATAGATAGATAGATAGATAGATAGATAGATAGATAGATAGATAGATAGATAGATAGATATTGTATTTATTGGCGTATAACACTCACTTTTCACCATGAAAATTGGGTGAAAATAGCGTATGCGTGTTATACGCCAATACTTCAATTTTAGCTGCCTCGGAGGGGACAGGGAAGGGGGCGGGACGAGCGCTGTCAGATTACATACAGTGAGAAACTCCTGTTTACTTGGTGGCCTCTGTAATAGGAAGTCCCGTCTCCTGGGCCGCCATTGGACCACTGTTCTGTCTATCATAGGAGATTCTCACTGTATGCAATCTGTCGGTGCTCGTCCCACCTCCCTCCCTGTCCCCTCTAGGCTGCAGATGGGCACCGATCAGGCTGCACTGATGGCAATGGTGAGGCTGCTGCATTCATGTGGACCGGTGAGGCTGCATTGATGTGGACTGATGAGGCTGCATTGATGGCACTTGTAACACGCCTGTGCATGTTATAAGCCGATAAATACGGTATATATATATATATATTTTTTTATTTTTTTTAATGGATTATAGCCGCTTTTGTATTAATATAGCTCACCTTTGTATCTTTGAAATAGTCCATTACCGTAGTTGCTTCAAAGGTAAAGTTCTTTTTCATGTTGTCTTTTTGCACTTTAGTGTACCCCTTGTAGCTATCACAAGCTTTTTTTTATTTATTTATTTATTTCCCCCCCAGAGATCATCTGTCATAAGCTGACTTTGGGTTAGGGATTTCTGGGCAGCAGTTTGTTACTTTAATAGGTGAAAATCAGTGATGTCCTAGGTGGTTAAAGAATGGTCCTTTAAAAACACACATACAACTTGGCAAGGTTTGGCACAACTCCCATAGATTACTCATAAGCTACAGAGTTCGATAGAAGTATTAGTATTTGGTAATTACAAGCACACCAACTTACCATACTTGAGTGCAGATGTATAATATGTGAAAAACAATAGCATGCACCTACAGCATACACCTGCAGCATGGCCAGAATAGGCTGAGAGCCCAGCTGAAATGGATACGGGCCACAGAACTGAATCATCCAGTGCCTTCTCCAAATCACCCTGTTTTAGATGGAAATATTTTTTAGTATGTTTCACTTTAGCCATTACGTAATAGAGATACTTTTTATTAGATGTAAGCCTTTCTTGTTTTAAATTTGTAATTAAGAATATATAAGATGTTTTATGTTTGTTACCCTCCAGAGGTAAGGGTTTCATGGTTGATGTGATTGAATTTAACTGAAGCA